>BLKM01000783.1:967490-1242024 GCA_013340265.1 Coptotermes formosanus | reverse complement strand
GAAGATCTGGTTTTATTCCATAGGCAGGCGTATTTTTTGACTGGTTTTTAGGCTCGTTCACAAAATCGCGAAAAGCGACAACATGTGAACACTGCTATTTTACGACGAGTAATTTATTGCTCTCTACCTAATTTGCAAGTTGGAAGAGCACCCCTTGTCAACCTTTCCCGAACACACACTCAACATTCGCAGTTACCCTTCATGGACCTACATGTGTGGAGACCATTGCATGTTCCGTAACCTCAACAGTCAAGGACACAAACCCTTCGATGTTTTCGCCAAACAAAGTCGAAGTAGGCCGCTCTGTACGTCCCTCGTAATACACGAAAATATGAAATTTATACTTCCATTTATGCTGTATAAAGCAATGCCAATTTTTGTGAGGTTCTTTGAGCCGTGTCTGAACATGTCGAAGCAGCGGCGGTGATGACTGGACGGCAGGCACAGCTGTGGTTACAAGGCTGTGAGTTCTTTGTGGTTGGATCTTCGATATTAACTCTAAGACTTCGGAGTGCGTCTAAAAAATATGGTCTCGCACAGGAAGCCATTGCGTCTGGATGCTGTCTTCTGTGATGCGACGCCATGGGCGCTGGGGGAGGGGGTGCATATTCCTTTGGAACGTTGGTACGTACCTACTGCATTTCACGGTGCCATATCAGAGATTAACCCTTTAAAGACGAAACGTAATCAGCTTTATATAAAGATCTGTGCGTACCGCGCAGTAAACACTCTCAACCTCGGTTATAAAAAACGAAGGAGTTGCTGATGTTCACGGTAAAAGTTGCAGTTTGTTCCGAGATAAGTAGAAAATACATAAATGCAATTTGAGCACTATGGAGAATTATTAAATATTGAACCTGGTAGTACGTAAAGTTACCGCTAGGCTTTAAAACGTTAAAGGAGGGCAATCGTCATAGTCGCTGCAACGGTAGCCCCAAATATCATACATTTAGTCTCCACTACAAAGATTATTTGGTTACTTCTAATGATCCGTCAGGAAAAATTAATATTTATTCCGCGAATCATACACGCCATAATGTATATACTATATACTGTGTACATGCATAATCAGAGCTTCTGTCAGAAAGACGGAGCCATCAGACCCTTCCGCATCTATAAATTACTAAGAATGCAAGGCGATGCGTCTCAGAGGACAGTACAGGGTTATCCATAGTTGCCTGACACGTTTTACGAAATCTGTACACTTGAGCAGCGGAGAATACTTCAACATCCGACCCACACCCACAAAGAGAAACTCTCCAACTTTATTTGTACGTGCCGCGGGCTCTTAGTTTCGTCAGTAGTTTCGGCTACCTCAATCAGCATTTGCCCCGACGCTGTATCGGACGCACGACCGCAGAAGACCTGGCGCTGCTTCTCTGGCCACCAAAATCTCCTGACCTAACACCATGCGATATGTTAAGGACTCCGTCTTTCTACTGCTTCTACTACAGGACCTGCCTGAGATGTGAAGACAACCATCGCTGCCATCTCAGAAGTCGATCGTGATACGCTGCAATGGGTGTGGCAGGAAATGGATTAGCGGGTTCACGCCTGCCGTGTCACAAAGGTCAGACACATACAGCACTTCTGGCGTACGCAAAAAGAACTTCGAGAGTTTCTCTTTGCATCTGTAGGTCGCATGTTAAAATCCTATCCGCCATTTACGCCTGCTGATTTTATAAACTGTGTCAGGGTATTATAAATAACCCTGTAACACTCGACGATTCTAATGTTAAGGGCTGTGGCAGGGATAGAGGTGTTGTGGTCACTGCAGTTGGTAGGCTCAGTGCACCTTAAGAAATGTCTAGAGAAAAGGGGCTAAAAGCACAGTACGGCTGCAAATAACTGCAGTTTTCTAAATATTCTACTATATTCATGGATTATCTGAGGATACATTCAGTAGCTCAGAATTCAAAATAGGCCTGTGGCTACAGCAGATCTACACACTTAATTTTCGATGTTCTCAGGATGATGAATATTAAACTAGATTTTCTGACTCCTGCTGAATGAGAATTGATTTTGAGGCCCTTCCGATATGCGGCGGCACTCCCTGCGGCGATCATCTGTATTAATTGTTATCGTTTCTTAATACTGCAGACTCGAATCCCGGTCTCCATTATTCTACGCCACAGAAGCCCGGTTAATACACTCTTCCACGTCAGTGTCTTCCCACACGACAACCACAGTAAATCTTACTAACCAACGTAAAACTCAATTAGCATATTAGAGGACAGCCACACTTCAAAACCTTGTTTTCATATCAGAATTCCAGTCATTCGCTGCGAAAAAACGAAAGTATCTACAACAGCAGAGAGGCGTGTCTTCTGTCAGGGGCGGGGCGAAGAGCCCAACCCGTGCTGACCTGCGCACTGTTGTTCCGTGGGAGGGATTATCTTCGCCCCTGATATCATAATGGTTTCGGCAACCATTGTAGCACGCTGGACCACAATGTTGAGTTACGAAGGCAGGGGGGAGGTGTGAAAAGTGATACTGCGTAAGGGAGTGGCATAAAGTTCCAATGCCACAACAGGATAGCGGATCCACCCTCAGGTTAGCCTGGTGCACTTATATTTGATGGGAGGGTGTAAAATAGAATTTGTGACGTCATTAGGAGAATTTTATGAGACATTAGTAGAAAAGTTGGGGCGGAAATGTTTTGGGGGAGTGACCCAAGTGAATATGGTGGGGGGGTTGGACAGACACTTTTGGGATAGTGGAAGGTTTTGATGAGGACAGTTAGAGTCAATTGACTTGAAGTGATGGTTCTTGTGTGGGTGTGTAAGCTTATGTGTTCGGAATAGCAGCACCAAGTGACACCTGGAGACGAAGGCTTTTCTTACAGCAGTAGTCAGTCGCACATTTTCGGCATCTTATGAAAGTGTCTTTTTGATGTGTGAGGCAGTGAAATTGAAACGAAAGTGCTATGGTGGCTGACAAACAACAGCTTTGGGAAATTAACTGTCGCAAAAATAACTAGAAGCTCCAAGCCTGACGAACCGTCTTATACTCGGGCCTTTAGTGACAAGATTTAAACTTTAAATTTTGAAAATAATTTCTGTATGAACTTTCCAAAGTTACATTTCAGTAAGCATCTACATGGTTTCATGCAGTTACTTGACAGAAATATTGGCACAAAGGCATGCTTGTAATTCAGGGTGGCCGAGGTACTTCCACGCAGTAGTTTAAGCTACAGGCGCACGTTTATAACAAACGAACAACAGACACGAAGTGTCAGTGCAGTTGACTGTAGTGCACGATGAGTTACACCACAACAACGACGCCCGCAACAGCCGGACATCACCCAACAACACTGCACCATTCAGTGTCCTTACACAGCCAAGATTCTTTCTACCATCACCAGGCGGCGGCAGCAGCGGCGTTTTATCACCAACAGAGCCCACATCATCATCACCACCATTACCTACAACACTTGCACCAGCACCAAGGTGAGTCCAGTTTCGCCAGTTATAAAGTTTAATGTTTTTGTATGCTTATTACAAACCAGATTTGAGGTCTTTCAGAAGCGAATATAGAGTGTGGCGTCTGGGGATTTGACACAGTGTAATTGGCTCATGGGTATGGTACCAAACCGCACGGCGTCATACTCCGTAACACTGTAATATTGTTAGTACAATGACCCAGTGGAGAAATAGTTTATGCAATTATTAAGGAACTAGGAAAACGTATGGAATATCCTTAGGTGCTTCATCTAAACTGCCGTACAAGTTTTGAATTTCTCCTGCAGGGAGCGTTATCCACTGACTGTTCACATATATCCACTGACTGTTCACATATATCCACATGAATGCGACAGGCAAAAGTTTACGTTCCATTTAGGCTGATGAAGTTCAACAGCTGTCGTCTGAATAAACTTCAGACCCTTGTATAGCACGTACATGATAGCTACCGTAAAGAGAAATGTATGCCATATGTACGTGTATGTAATACGTACGTACATATATGTATGTATGTATATATCTATGTATGTACGAGCCATCTTAATGCTTTTGTTATTACTGCATTTGGATATCTTGGATTAGTAGATGACAAGAGTTAATTGTCTTGAAAATGGTACGACTTGGCGGTTAAACTTTGCTGGACATAAAATGTGTTTTAGTGTTTTTAAAGCTGTCCAATACGTGCACTGTTTAGACCAATATATTCAATTTACTGTACCAATCAAATGCACGTTTTGCACCTTGTACCATAAACTCCACAAATCACATCGATTTGGTTGGTACAATAAATGCCATACAGTGTTTCAGTTTGCAACACGTTTCCACAGTTTTCTTTCCTCCTACAAATATTGGTGGTTTGGACTTACGTTCGATATGCTTCTAAAAAGGATTTAGGAGCGACGTTCATCAAAATACATGCAGGAAAATATACTGAAGTACCATCAAACTTCATGAAAACCCCTTCAGTGTATCTCGACTTGTTTGGCCTAATTGAGGAGGGACAAACAGACAGAAACATGGCGAAGGTAATAGACATATAGTGCAGCTTTCTTTGCGAAAGTAACAAAAACTTATTACCGAGGTCTGTTTGTTTTCACTACCCCCGAATCAGTATTTTTCATACAGAAACTCGGCTACACATGTCCCTGTTGCCTTAACGACTTACTCATCTCGTAAGAAAAGCCTTCATTAATTTAAAATGTAGCTAAACCGTCTTATGAAATAGTTAAACTGCACGTCATTCTGAAGTCAAGACCGGTGTTCACATTGCGACCTTCTGAACTGTGGTGACGTGCAGTCTGGCCGGCGACTGTCAAAGTTTGCGAGGACTCTACTGCCTCCATCCACAGGATATCCCGAATATCTAATGGGCTGCAGGCCTCTAATTTCAGATGTTAACCCGTGTCTTCAACCGAAGGCCCCGTCACCACTGCAGACTACACAGTGGGCACTAAGAAACATACTTTTTAAAAAATCATAACAAGTTTTAGTAGCACAGTGCATGAGATTCACAGTAGTAAGACGCAATCACCAACGTCAGAGGGAGGCGGTGCGATTATTGCGTTACCAGAATAGAAGAGACGTACTTCAATCAAAATTAATCGTTAACTTATTGCCACGAAAAGAAAAACATAAGCGTGATTGGAATTGTGCATCAAGCATCATGAGAAATGCTTAAAGAAGTGCCTTATCGCCGTCACAACTTGCAGGACCACCTCCCTGACAGAAGCCGCACTCTTTCCATACCTGTATAACCTACAGGAATATTCGTCAGCATCCACATGTCAAAATCCTGTCCTCAGGGACAGTACGAGTATGTTAGTGTTATTTACACAGCAGCATGTGGGGATAATTACAGGCAATACTTAAATGCATAAGAATTGCCAAATTGACTCATATAAAATTCCTGTCAATTTTTGTGAAAATCGGCAAGAATCTTTGAAAGCAAGCACAAAGGAATAAATGTAGGACTCATAAAGTTAAATGAGAATAAAATTAAATGAGAAACTGAATTACAATTTGAGGGTGGCTCACACTCGATTTTGTAGTTTGTAAAGGTAGAGATGTTCCTGTGTTTAATTAATCATCATACCATAAAGACGTATGGGAAAGGTGAGGTATAGCTCCACGCATTCTTTAACGTAGCAGCCGAGTGAGGCTAGTTGTGGGCGACCCGGCCACTATGTTTCAGGGGAAATAACCCGGTACCCAGTCGATAGGGGGCTGCATGGCAAACAGGTGCGGACTCGATAGAGCGGAGATCAGAAAAAAACTTTAACTCCTGCCGGGATTCGAACCTCGATCTCTCCGCCGCCGAACTCACGGAGCTAACCTGGCCCCCTCAACAGCTTGTGTCTTTATACATAGAACCCGTAGCGTTTACGCTAAATGAACAAGTGTGCCTAATTATTTACTGCACACGGGACTGGATAGCGCTCTCGGATAGGTAGAATGACTAGGCTACAGCACGGACGACCGAGAATGCGGAATTCTATTCCCTGCAAAGAGACAAAACCTTCCTCTTCTACAAGGCCTCCGGACCGGCTCTGGAGCCATTCATCCTCCTATTCGACGTGTCCCGGGGGATGTTCGCCAAGGGTAAAACGACCGGGGAGAGAAACTGACCACTTATCTCAATCTACTGTCGAGGTTAAGAATGACCTACACCTCGACTTCCCCACACGCAGTCATGGCGTGTTCCTTAATTAATCACTGGAACAATTTAACTTTCCATTATCCTTTTTCACGGTGCAACAGCCTCCAACGGGCCAGAGCGTCCTCATTATCGAATTTGCACGATCACACTCACTTAGACATGTCACATTCGGTAGGACTCCTCTGGACAAGTTCACATTACCATTAGCCTCAAAATATTTCTGTGGGGGCAAAACTACTTCTCCCAGCGCCAAGACACGTATTTTATCCCACAAATAGACAAATACGAGTATTATTAATGCATTTCAGGCAGCAGTATCGGCCCGGGTATGGATGCCAATTTCTGGGGCAATTCACCGTCTGTGGTGGCAAATCCGCCCGCCAGTCACCACACGACGCCTTGCAGCAGTTCGTCGTCAGGTCCCGGCACCCCGACAGGATCCAGAGGAGACGAATCTCCCAGTTACGATGATGACCCTTTGAATCACCACGACTATGATCATCATCACCTCCATCACCACCATCACCACCAAGACGGTCTGAACCCTCTTGATGACGCCACATCTCCAACAAACGGACACGGACACGCCCCAGTCATCATAACACATTATCCTGGTGCCAGAACAGACAACGGAGTTCCAACTCAAGACTACTGCACCAGTTCGACATATTACAACACAGGGACCGGGGTTCCGGTGAGAGTGGTGAAGAGAAGGAACTGCGCCAATAAGAAGGAGCGGAAGAGGACTCAGAGCATCAACAACGCATTTGCGGACCTGCGGGACTGCATCCCAAACGTTCCAGCAGACACGAAGCTTTCTAAAATAAAGACACTGAGGTTAGCCACTTCGTATATCGGTTACCTGATGGGAGTGTTGGAAAGTGATGACCCTGGGGCTTGTGACACTGGCTTCAGAGCCGAGTTGGTGCACACCGGAAGTGGCAGAAAAGCTAGTACAGCATGTTCGGACTACGTGATGGCAGCAAATAGAGGAAACGGAAGCGAAGCAGAGAGAAGATCGACAGGCGACCTGGTGAGTTATAGCCTGTAGTTACACGTGGCGTAGACAGAATGGAGATAGGCTAGTATATTTGTATTTTATTTAACGATACCATAGGGCCGTCAGGTGCAGGAAGTATTTAGTGTCGAATAAAAGGGTCGGAAAGATGGGGGCACTATGCCCCCCGAAACGTCTGTAGCGATTTACTATTCGGCATGGCGCTAACAGAAGTCCCCAATCTTTAAACAAAATCCTTTGTGCATTTTAGACAAAACAATATCCGGTTAGGTAACTGAAATCTATTAACTTAACAGCTACACCAACGCTTCTCGCATTTCCATGGCAGAATGAACGGAACCACTTAGCTTTCTATCAGAAGAGTTATTATTCTAGCTGATAAGCGAAACGGGTACTACCTGAATTAAACGGGACGTCCAAGAACTGAAAAGGTCTAAAACACAAATAAAAAAATACTGATTTACAGTATTCAGGATTTGTGGTGCAATCGGGAACAAGTTGGTGTGAGTTACTGAAATGAGGTCGGCATAAGTTGATTTACGGAAATAACGAGAAACTTGTACCACGTGACACCACAGTCCTCTGTCCGAATTTTCTTGATGATAACAAGAAGACAGAATAACGTAATGCGAATCTTTGCCTCCTAGACACTTCCCAGATGGTCACACCGGTACCGCTTCTTGTTACCGTCCACAGTTGCGCGCATAGCTTGTTATAGAATGTTACACTGCTATTAGGATCTATCGCTATATTTCTCTGCAGAATATATTAATTTATTTTTATGTCAACGTTAATTTTGTTCAAAATCGTTAACACATAACGTCAAATATTTACCACATATTTGCAACTGTTGAATCCAAGCCAATATTTCATACCCAATTTGTACATTCATAACCTAACTCTGCACCAAGTTCCACATTTCTAGACATAATCAATAAATACGATATGATGCATTTTCCATGCAATAAATATAGGCCCATACTACGTACAAGAATACGTGTATTGCCAACTTATTGCACTAGTTAACATATATGAGATCATCAGTCCGATATGTTTCGGCTATTGGTAATAGTCATCTTCAGGGAGTATCATTACACAAAGGCGTAAGGTGTTACATATCATTTAATATTGACGATGGTGTGATGTAACACCTCATATTCCTTTGTGTCATGATACTCCCTGAAGATGGCTATTGTCAAAAGCCGAAACATGCCGGAGTAATAATCTCATATCCGTTAACTAATGCTATTGCTTTTTAATAAACATGCTCTTGTACATAATAAATATCTAATATTATATTTGCAAGTTTTTATTTTTTATTGATTATGCTGCATAAAGAAATAAGGCATATTGTTATCGATCAGTATCGAAAATCGGTTACTGTCGACAGCAACCATGGTAATGGTAGTAGCAGAAGAAGTCACAAATGTACGTAGGCCTTCATGTAACGTGTCTGTTTTTTTTTTCCGATTTAAACAAACTTAAATCTTCTGGATAGAGTTTATTAAACGGAACAATATACAGTTCCAGAAAAATCCTTCCAGTGAGGGCCGAGTTGTTCCATGCGGGCGAGCGGACGGACGAAGCAAATAGTCGATTTTCTTAAGTTTGCGAAGGGGCCTAAAATTACCGCGTATTTCACGCCCTGTTTGAAGGAAAATAAAAACGTTTGAAGTACGACTCTAAAATACCGAATTAAACAAGTAGCTTAAACTACAAGTAGTGTATCTTCCATTTCGGTATTAGCTTACTTCAAAGCCGAAGGTTCTAAAAGTTTTTGGATATATCAAAACCGCCCCGTCATTAATTAGAATACATGGCCCCCGCAAGGCAGAGCACTTGATAAGGCTTTAAAGCGCCGTGCATACCGTTGAGTTGCCTCCCGCTTTAACATTTTTGTGCACCGTGTATTTCGGCTATGTGTTCTGTAGAATTATTACGAAAACCACGGCTTACTTCCCTTAACGGCAGCAACAGGTTGATCTTTGAAATGCAGAGGCAGCATCGGGATATTTTACATACAATAAGAAGTGTTTCCTTAAATATTATTTAACCCTTTAAAGACAAAACGTACCTGCTTTATACAATTACTCAGTCCGTAACGCGCAGAAAACACTTTCCATCTCGGTAATAAAAAGCATTCAGTTAATAATGTATAGGGCAAAGTTGCTCTTCGCTCTAGGGTCCGTACAAAACACATAAAAGCAATGTGGGCACCGTGTACGATTTTTGAACGTTAAACCTGGTGGTACACAAAAGTTACCGCTAGGCTTTAAAAGGTGAAATCAATTTCAGCTGCGCATAGAGGTAACTGACCTGCACCGCATACAGTGAACACAGCTGCACCGCATACAGGGAAGACACTTACACAGCATACAGGGAAAAGTGTAGCACTGCATACAGGGAGCACAGCTACACTGCATACAGGGAAGACACTTACACAGCATACAGGGAAAAGTGTTGCACTGCATACAGGGAGCACAGCTACACTGCATACAGGGAAGACAGGTACACTGCCTAGAGGGAAGATTTGCACTGCATACAGGGAACAGAGTTGTACTGCATACAGGGAACAGAGTTGCACTGCATACAGGGAACTGTTGTACTGCATACAGGGAACAGAGTTGTACTGCATACAGGGAACTGTTGTACGGCATACAGGGAACAAAGTTGTACTGCAGACAGGGAACTGTTGTACTGCATACAGTGAACAGAGTTGTACTGCATACAGGGAACTGTTGTACTGCATGCAGGGAACTGTTGTACTGCATACAGGGAAAAGATTTGCACCGCATACAGGGAGCAGAGCTGCACTGCATACAGGGAAGACAGCTACACTGCCTACAGGGAAGAGTTGCACTGGATACAGGGAACAGAGTTGCACTGCATACCGGGAAGAGAGTTACACTGTACACAGGAACACAGTTGCACTGCATATGGATAACAAAGTAGCACTGCATACTTCTCCTGCAGTCCTCATATCAACATTCGAATTCCGTTCTAATTCAGGCGTTCCAAAGTTAACAATAAAATTCAGCCACAATTGGGACCCCTCCCCATTGCTCATAGCAAAATTCATCTCAAATACAGTAACTGCTCAACTTATTTTCTCTGCTGTTCATTCAAAACAATCCATTTACCATCAGTTTACCGTCTTCACTTTCCAACGTTGTACCTGTTCCCCAGCGTATATGTAAAAGAAGGGTGTGGGCTCAGGGACAAAGTTTTCGTATAGTAAATGTAGTCCGTTTTACCACCCCACCTCCCACTTTTTTCTTCTTCTTTTTCTTCCTCCTCCTCGTCCTCTGTCACAGGCTACAAAAGGCTAGATGAAAGTTCACGCTGATACACTGTCTAGAAAAATGACGCCGGGGCTTGCACAATGAATAAATAATAACAGAAACGTATGAATAATACTGTACGTAAATAAAGCTAAAATTACACCTGAATGACAAATATGCAGGCTTAGCACTAATTCAGTTTGGATCTGAAGGAGAGTTCCCCGATTGTTCACGGGACAGGGAGGGCTCAGGGGCCTGCTGGCTGCGATAATAGAGTAGGTTCCATAGCAACAGGGGATGTGTCAGACAGTCAGTGCTTAGGACATCCCCGCATTCCTAGTACTAGGCTCTTGACTTCTCTATGGGCTGGAAGATCCGGTGTTGGAATGTCGAAAAGGGCAACAGATTTATCTGTTCTGCAAAACGCCCAGAGCGGCTTTGAGACCCACCCCAGGCTCATACTCAGTGAGTTAAAGCAGAGTTAAAGCGCTTGGGGCGTGAAGCTCAGCACTCTAGTGCTGCGATTAAGAATGTGGTCGTACAACTGCACTGGCCTTACACGCCCTGATGGTGTGCACAGGGACAAGTCTACCGTTTGCTTCGCTGCTACATTGCAACTTGCAGGCTCTAGAGCAGTCAGCACAACTGAAAATTCCCACATCACGATGTGTTCTCAAAAAGCATCTCAAAAGATTAACGGTGGCCATAAAACTTATTCCGTGTTCTGGATTGAATATGTTGGGCAAACATCCAGAGGCATTAATGTAACCTTGCTGTTTATTAAATGACTACAGACAAGTTACTTTCTGCAAATATGAGGCTCGCCTTACGCAAAATGCTCCACCTCTGCAGAGATGAGATTAATTAACCAAACAACTAAAGGCATGGTGGAGACCTGACAGTTTTTTTTACCTAGTCAGGAAATCAGCGGCACAGTATTGGGCCCAAAGTTTCATTACCGTCTTCATTACAACAAGCCACTCTGCTCTGTCTTCAGCCCAATTAGCCAAGACTGCGCGCTCCCATTCCATTTATTTTACATTTTTTCAGTATTTTTCTACCATCTATGAGTAAGTCTTCCATCAGGCCTTTTCAGCAAGACCTTATACCCAGCTATTCTTCCCCATTCCTCCATGCGTGCAACACCACCCACCCATCTCATTCTCGTTGATATGATCTCCCTTATGTTTTTCGAGACGTGCAAAGCATGAACGTCTTCAATACACAATTTTCTCCAGCGTCTTGCTGTTTCACTCTTGGATCAAATCTGTCCCTCAGCACCCTATTCTGAAAACCCTCAATTTAGGTCCTTCTCTCAGTGCGACATCAAGTTTCAGTGGTCCCTCTATAAACTTAAAATTTATGAAGCATACAGTAGAGATATTTGTTTACCTGGGGTTAGTATTTTCAATAGACTGCACTGTGCTACCAAGTTACAACTCCAAATTTTAACATCGTCACCGCGTTTGTCACGCTAAACGTACTGCATAACAAATCATCTCCATAATATTTTCGTTGTGTTAATGGCCTTTCATCATACAAAGTTTGTATGTCTAGCTACAAAATGGAACTGCAGGTAAGCTTTATAGATTTCACGTGGCAGCCAGAGCAGCTTACCACTTGACTCTCTACCAGTAAAACACATACGCTTACAAACCACTGCGCCACAAGCCGTAAGGTCGCGGGTTCGATTCCCGGTGTGGCTATTGGGATTTTTCATTGACATAATCCTTCCGGCCGCACAATGGCCCTGGGGTCGACTCAGCCTCTAACAGAAATGAGTATCAGAGGTATCTCCTGCCGGGTAAGGGCGGCCGGTGCGTAGGGCGGACAAATTTGCCACGTTCGTGTATCTAGAAATACTGGGAGTCTCGAGCAGTAAGGGCCTGTCCAGGCCCGCAATTGGATAGCTTTTAAATTTACAAATTCCATAAACCTTACACGTGAGACACTCAACTTGCGGCAGCCTGCAGTTTGATCATTTTTAACCCTTTAATAGGCAGCAGTAATCCTATGTGCCCCTTACCATTTCGATCGGAGAGAATATGCGTTAGTTCCAGACGTTCCTCTGCTGCAACGGAAGGCGCTGGCAAGCGCTAAACCTTAGTTTGTTTTCATAATCGCAGCTTTATTTATGTCGTAATGTCACACAAAAATTTATTTTCATTTCATGAACTATGCTAGAGTAAACAGAAACCTCCCTCTCCTTGCAGTAAAATTTAAAACTGTAAAATGTAAAATAGTATGGCTTATGATGATGATAATGATGACAAAGATGATTTTCATGTAGTCTGTAAATAGTGTTTTTATGCAAAAGTGGCCCTACATGTGACTGTACTCAGTGCGTCCGCTCCAGCACATGCCTGCAGGAAGGCTGTGCACTGATGGCCTATTTTGCATTGTGCCACGTGTTATACCTTAAGGTTTCAGGTTTTCATGGCGGTTACTGTCCAGATGATGGTCGTCTTCTGCGTTTTATGCAGTGTAATGTAGTTTTCCCGATGTTTCGGAGGAACGTAATGCCTCCATATTCAGAGTGAGTGAGTTTAGGTCACACGGCTGCTTCAAAAAACCACTATGCGGTGTAAAACCTCGAAAGGTTATTGTCATTTGAAGTGTTACATTTCTTTGCAAGCAGTAACATACACGGTACGAAGACACTCTTCTGATAACATAAATAGGCCTACTAAGATTTTCCTCTTTATGGAGGTTTTGTTCGTACAGTGTGCGGTAATATTAATGTGTTTATAAGCTTATAGGAACACATTATGTTACATTCACAGGCGCAGAAGCTAGCGGCATTTTGCACCACACCAAGTGCACCTTCTTCACATTGTGCATACCGATGCGAGACAGGTTATAACAACGTGAAATGAGACAACAGTCTTCGCAACTAGTAGAATATATTATAACCTTATTGTATTGTATTGTATTGTATTGTATTGTAGTGGATGGGTAAAGCCAAGTTCTTGTACATAGGCCTGATGATGGTCCGTTTGGACCGAAACATGTAGTCTAATTTACAATAAGTTTATAGTATATTCTACTAGTTGGGAAGACTGTTGTCTCATTTCACGTTGTTATAAGTGCATCTCCCCCGTCCAGCTGGGGGAACATGCTGGTTGTCCAAGGCTTTATTGCAAGAAAGTTTTTGCCTGTTTAAGTTTTTTTAGAAAGTAATTAATTACCTGAACACAAGAAGGGCTTAAGAATAACGTATCAAATTTTTCCAGTGTTATTTCACTCCGTGTCGTTATCCCCTTGAAAACATTAACTGTTGCTTCTTTCCCGCTTCGCCTTGTAATTGTGCATTCAAGAACGTGTTTCTTTTTCAGGGCTTCGCTGCATACTCTCGTTTACAATAGTTACATTCATAACACAGACTGAAAATTAAATTACTCCTCACCTGTAAACTTCGGATTTTTCTAACTTTAACAGGTGAGATTTTTACCTGCGCTGAGTTCAGAGTCACGCAGTAAAGACACGGGCCTATTGAGCGTAATGGTGGACACCAAGTTGTGCTTCGTCTCAATAATCAAGCGGCACAAACCTTCCAACTAATTATTTGTTAAACAAGTTACAGACTGACACACTAACAATATGTGCTCAAAAAAGCCAGTGTGCACAACTATTGTTAGATCAATCCCCTACATGGATCTTGTTAGGTGCGTTCGTAAAATTGCGAGAAACAACTATTAGCTTCGTTATTTGTCTGTCTGTCTGTCTGTCTGTCTCTTCGACCGCAAGGAGCAACTCGATTCCCACTGGATGGATTTTCATGAAATTTGATATTTGAGCATTACTATTTTTCGAAAATCTGTCGAGAAAATTCAAATTTCATTAAAGTCTGACCAGAATCAGGGCTACTTTACATGAAAGACCATGCATATATATAATAGTATCTCGCTGAATTCTTATAATGAGAAATGCTTCACACAAAAATAGTAGAGAAAATCAAAACAAATATTTTGTGTTAATAACGTTTTTTTCCGAAAATCGTGCCGTTTATGAGATGTAGAGAAATAAGGCAGAGCCGGACCGGCCACAGGTAGCGATATAATATGGCGCATGCGTTTTGGATGCTGGGTAACTAAGGCAAGAATACAAACACACTTTTAATATTTAATAATTACTGCTCTTCCACGGCAAAAATCATTACGCGAACGCGTCTCAGTGTTACACTAGAATATACTTACCTTGCCTCTTGTGTGAACTTTAACCAAGTGCGCCACTTAATCACCATATTATGAAAGCTGAGGGTCGGATCCATTACCATGGAAGTCCACGTGGGATATACGATACAAGAAGTGGCACCAGGATATTACCGATACAGATTTCACGGCAGAAACAACAAGCTCTTCCGAAACGTCGGCAACTATTTAGCAATCAGCACAAGTCATATCTCACAAGACTTAAATCTTCACGAACAAAACTGCGAAAATCTGCAATCACGCATTTTTATTATAATTCATCACCGCGGCGCCGCCGCTTATCAACCTCGTGTGTATTCAACTGCATAGGCTGCACGAAATGGAGGTAGATCGCTTTGCCCTCTCTCGTACTTCCTAGCGAATTATATGCAGACAGAACGTACGGCGACCGGGCGAATGAACGAATTTAATGCTGCAGAAGAGGGAAGTTTATTTCCAAACATAGTTCCGATTTTTTTTTTCTTGAAATCTTCTAACTCGTTCTGTGGCCCACCCAGCTCCTAACTCAGTATAATAATAATAATAATAATAATAATAATAAAACAGAAGACAGCTATATTGGGCACAGCACACACACTGCGGAAAGTGCTAACGTAGAAGCACGAAAAAGTGTAATAGTGAAGACAGCGTTATATGCACTACTGACAGTACGCGCAGGATAGCGGCGACACTGTATATCCTAGAAACATTGGTTTGTTTCAGGTATATGCGTGTGAATACCCTGCATAAAGGAGAAAATAATGATGAAGATGATGATGATAATAATAATGTATTGAGTCCAGTTGTTACAGAACGTGGGACTATCTAATGATCATCATCGGGTTGCGACGGTGGCAGCCCTTTGCCAGTAAACATATATGCTACTTAAAAGCCTTTATCCTGTTAAGGTATTTATACTTGATTTTGTCTAGACATCTGCCCACATTTTTTGTATGGGCTTTGTTCGTAAATCTGCATATTTTCCTGCACGCTATATACTTATTCATTTCTTTCCTGTGGCGCAACAGCCCAAGTCGGGCCTAGGCCGCCTCCTTTTGGAGGTTTCAAGATCATATTCAATTAGACACACCACACTCGATATGACTCCTCCGGACGAGTGATCAGCCCGACGCAGAGACCTCTACCTGACATCACACAACACTCACAAGAGACAAACATCCATGCCCCCGGTGGGATTCGAACCCACGATCCCAGCAAGCGCTCGGCCGAAGGCCCACGCCTTAGACCGCGCGGCCACTGGGACCGGCATATCCTTATTCATACTTAACCATTTTCCCGTATTCATTAGGTAACGATTAGCCTCTTGGCTATATCCTTATTCATACTTAGCCATTTTTCCTTGCTCATTAGGTAAAAAGGTGGCACAGTTTGTTAAGGCACTGTGCTACAAGCCGGAAGGTCGCGGGTTTGATTCCCGGCGGGGTCATTGGAATTTCTCGTTTATTTAATCCTCCCGGCAGCACTATGGTCCTGGGATCGACTCAGCCTCTAACAGAAATGAGTAGCAGGAATATATCCTGTGGGGTAAAGGCGGCCGGTGCGTAGTCTGACAACCTTACCACCTTCATGTACCCGGAACCTCAACCTCCTGGAGCCCTGAGGGTCTGTCCAGACTTGTAATGGGATAGTTTCTCCCGGGTACAAAACAACTGGGGCATGAAACTGACCACTCGATCGAGCTTCATGGCATGCAAATGGGCTATTTTAATCACAAGGACAAGGAGATAAACACAACAGTAAGAACCGGTTATGCAGAACAACTATCTAACCACTCAATAACAACGTGCAAACAGATATTAAAACGCCACCTAATCAATATCATCATGACAGCACAAAAAATCAAGGAAGGTAACTTCCCCAGACCCTAAAACCCCCCCCCAAAAAAACAAAAAATCAAGAAAGATAAAAAAAGGAAAACCAAAAACCATGGAAGTAAAAACGGGAAAACATTTTATAGAAACAAGGGTCTTGGACCCTCAGATACACAGACCGATGCATATATAAGGATTCAACATAAAGAAGAAAATTAAGGAAGATAACAACATTACGGTCAAACAACAAACCTTTTCTATGAATCATTTTAACCAATCCAAAATTGTCTGTTCATCCTGTTTTATCACAATTTTATAACAATTTACTACAATTTTACAAAACACAATTATACATTGATTTGACTTATAAAAGAGAAGGCCTTCTACTTGCATATGTAGAGATTTTGTACCAATAGGATAAGAACAGAGCCTGAAGACGGTCCGAAAGGACCGAAACCTGTCGCTCTCATCTTTTAATAAAAAAAAAATAACGTTGGCTGTAGACGGTTACTATTTTCCACACATAGCGCTATTTTAATTTTAATTATGTACTCATGTTCAGATTTATTGACTTGAGTCCCTTAAAGTCCTGTGGTTACTACACGTGCGTACCATCGGGTTCACATCCTGTTTCGCACGACTCCCTCCAAAAGAGAGAACAAGTGCCACGAGCACAATTAACAACCAGCATTTTATAACGGAGAAAAGTCTGCTTGCTAGGTTAATTTCAGCCTTCAAATAGGCCGTGCCATATCTCCGGCGGTTAGTCGCCGGCCTCCCACCGCAGAGACCCGCGTTCAATCCCAGATAAGTCTATGTGAGATCTGTCGTGGACAAAGTGGAACCGGGACATTTTTGTCTTCGCATCCTTCGGCTTTCCCCTGTCAATATCATTCCACCAATACTCCAGACTCATCTCCATCTACATGTTGCTCTTACCAAAGGACACACGTGTGACGCCTTGGGGACATTCCAAACGCAATGCTCTTTCGGAAATCGTGGAACACGGGATAGAAAAGTACTTTCACTTTAAACCTTCAAAGCGTTAGACGAACCTGGTGTTTGGTACACGTCTCCGAATAAAATACTGACCCATCTACAGGCTTATGTCCTTTCAGAACACAGAAAGACGTAGGCACATAAACTTCTGTCTTCCATGCAGGGGTGCACCGAAGGGGGGGGGGGATGTCGGGCTACAGATCCCCCAAACCTCCCAAAACCGAAATTTAAAAATTACAGATTTTGTAGACAGTATTATATGAAACGTTTTACGTAATTTTCCCTTCAGCCGAAATCAGCCACTGAAATCGGCTGATGATTAGTACATTAGAATTTTGAAAAATAAATTAATAAAATTAGAAAAAAACGAGAGGATAGAACACTGCGATTGAGACACGGGACGTGTAGTTATGTATATGTAGGATGCATATAAATGCAGTTGCAGACAGGGTTATGTTGTACGTACAACATTATTTTTATAACATAAAGTTTAAAATAAGATATAAATTATATTAGCCTGAGGGTCAACACCCCCACCCCCCAAGGAAAAACACTGGTTGCGCAACTGCTCCCGTGCGCAACGGGACTCGAACTCATGAACCCCAGTTAGAAAAGTCAAGGACCCCGCGCACCTTAAAAAGGAGGAAAACTGCGGCTAAAACAAATATTCTTCAGACAAAACTTTGTGTCGAAATGGTTCTTCTTTAACACTAGGCACAACCGTGAATGACTTCACAACACGAAACACGTGCATGTAACTTATTTCAGGCCAGGAAGTGGCGGGGTTGCCATAACCGGGTATAACAGTACAGCTGGGAGAGGTTAAAAAAATCTCACAATAAACAAATTAACTGACGTATCACGTATCTGTCAGCGAGCAGGTCAATCATGCTGGGCCGAAACATCGGGGCCGCGCTTGTGTTTACAGATCGCTAGTGTTTAGATCAACTAATGTGTCACTCTGACATAAAAACCTCACATAGGAAGCTTTCCCTGCGACCCTATATTTCTCTTAACAAACCGACAAATCGTGGTTCATTTAGTCTTTATATTTTCTACAAAACCGAAACTAAAGAACTTCATAAACAATCCTTGGCTAGAGTCTCCTGACATATCAAGCCTTATAGTTCGCTTAGACGGATATCAACGTCATCGATGAAACTGCTGTCTCCGTATTCTACCCTGAAGATGGAAGCAGTAGGTTCCTCCGAAACTTCGGTACCCATATATCAAACTACAAGACGTTACAGTCAGACGACCAAAATCTCTTCATCCATCGTCGTAAAAACCAAAAACCACCGCTTGGTTTTAAGAAAACTCTCAACGGGAAAGTTCTAGGAGCGTTGACTGGTGACGGCATGCTAACGGAAGGACTGGGAATGGAGTCACGTCATAGCTAACTAAAATCTCTATAGAGCGATAGAGTAAATCTACAGGAGAAAATCAAAATAGTCAGCCGCTGGGTCGAAATTTTAGCTCTGAACGTCAGGAATGCTAACGTTTAGATGCCTGTGTTTGGTTACGGGACGTATAGACTACTAATGTCACAAAGGATCATTATTTTATCTGGCGTTTAATGTTGGTAATTTCACATAGCATTTTCGATAGCGGCAACCAAAGATCGATCGCCGCTATTTGTTGTGAGTCAGGGTCCATGTAAGTTATTTAAAATATATTGCAGATAATACCAGGTTTTACTTACTATATTTAAAAAAGTTTTGGAAAGATTTTGTTAAATATGTATATAGCAGTTAATACCAGGCTTTTACTAACCATACTTATAGAAGGTGCTGAAAATTGTTTTCTTGAGCTCGCATGAACGCATCACTTGTAACAAACATTTTGTTCATTCCATCTCGAAGTTCTGCTGATGAAATTGATGACACTGCACCCTAAATGCTTTGCTTGCACATCGTGTTCAGCCCGAAGATCAGCATCCACAAGCGAAAATCGTTCGCACGGGTTCAGATCTACCGACAAAGGAGGCCACAATTCCCTGCTAATGATTTTAACATAAGTATGCTCCATGTTCGGCCGCTTCTTTGCCCTCAGCGCTAAGAAATATTGCCATGGTAATCAGGGTGCAAGAGCGCGTACCTAGCAGAGCACACATAACTCATTAATGGTGGTTACTATGGCAACCAGGGTGCAAGAGCGCGTACCTAGCAGAGCACACATAACTCATTAATAGTGGTTACTATGGCAACCAGGGTGCAAGAGCGCGAACCTTACAGACAACACATAATCCCTTACCAATAATCACCATGGCAATCAGTGTGTGATTCACTCCCTCAGTCACATATATTAAGGGTGTTATGTATGGCAGATTTATTTACGGTTTATTCAATGCCTCTGTCGATAGCGAAGACAGTATAGCGCCGAATATTTGAATTAATTAACAGTAACTGAAAAATGTGAAAGGATGCTGCATTGGCTTTATTTGAGATATTAGCCCAGCTATTACATGGAACGGATACAAGTAATTCGCGAAAAATATCAGTTAGGGTACTACGTCGCCTGCTTCTCCGTGCCTGTACCGAACCTGGGACCTCCTGAGGAAGAACCAGGATTCATTCCTACTTGACAGCGGCGTTCAATGTACGGAGCCTTATTCTACTATATTCAGTATACGAAGCCTTCAGTTCCGTATATGGAGCCGCATCATATTAAGTATACGGAGACCTATACGCTAATATTATGTTCATTATACAAATGCTTATCATATTATGTTCAGTACACGAAGCCGTATCATACTATCTTTATGGAGTGTAATTACCTGTATGAAGGATTCTGGAAGATAACCTGATGATGGCAAAGATACATGCCGAAACATGTTATGTAACTGTGTACAATATTACAAATGAATAAACATCACGAAAAATCTGAAGTTGTGCTGCACGGCTATTATTATTATTGTTATATTAACCTTTTAAAGCCTAGCGGTAACTTTACGTACCACCAGGTTTAACATTAAAAAATTCTACGTGGTGCCCACATTGCGTTTATGTGTTTTGTACGGATCTCAGAACAAACAGCGACTTTTGCCTTATAAAACATTAAGAGACTGGTTTTTATAACCGAAGTGGAGAGTGTTTACAGCGCGGTACGCCCTGAGTCCTTATATAAAACAGACATGCTTCGTCTTTACAGGGTTAATCTGCATTATACTATGCTCAGTATACGGAACTTTACCAGACTGTTCAGCATAGGAGCCTTATCATATTATGTTCAGTATACGAAGCCTTATTATACAATGTTCAATATTACGGAGCCGAAGACCCTTCTGTACACGGAGCCTTATCATAGTATGTTCAGTATATGGCAATTTATCACACTATGTTCTGTACACGGAGCCTGATCATATTATGTTCAGTAGACGAAGGCTTATCATAAAATGTTCAGTATTACAGAGACGAAGACCTCTATACGGAGCCTTATCAAAGTATGTTCATTATGCGCAGCCCTATTAAACTACTCAGTATACGGAGCCTTATCATACTGTGTTCATCACACAGTACTAGCCAATGTGAGCCACTCCGTTATAACGGCACTAATTTGATGTACAATCGGCTGGTACGCAGAGCGACGCAGACATCTCTCCCACCCCGCCCGCACATCTGACAACGCAGAGTCCTCTCAGGGGACAATATTCAGCAGATCATTATCTGCTAATCATATTAAGGCGTGTGGCTGCGACTACATTTCTTTCGCTATCCCCTCACAAATGAATGACAGTGGTTCGCGTGGTGTTTCAATTTAACACAATTACTGTGTCTGTTATTTATGATAATTGACCTTTCGCAAACGTGGAAAATAGCTTATAATGTGATTAAGAGAAATGCTAAGGGTTATGGGGTGTGTGTAGATGAAAATAAAATAAATGGTTTCTATTGTGAAAGATACTTCAATCATCAAAAGTAATGTTGTTGGTTTAGATTGTGTGTTATGACACCGCTGCACGTGGCGGAGACACTTTAATATAATGAAAGGAAAATGGAGGAGTGCTACTGCATATTAAGTTCTGGGGCATGTGGAATGCTGTGGATACGGAAGGGACACATGGTGAGTCTGGAGGAGCTGCAGACCTCTATGATTGTTCCCAGCACTTTCAATTATTGGAACAGAACTACTGAAAACAGCAGATAAGCAGCGAGATGAGCGAGATAAGAAAATTGTTTCTACAGTGTATCTCACATAAATCATACTGAATTGTTCTCTTGCCTTTAGGGAAAACAATTTAGGAAGTGTCTGCAGAGAGTGACACTTCTGGGGTTTTCGTTCTAATATTGTCCGTAGATATTAAAATCGAATTAAAACTAATAATTTATGAGTTTCCATCAACATAAATTATAAAATCCCCGTAGAATTAGACCTACAGTAAGCGAAATGTTACGTTTATTTTGCAAATGACATTCGGAATTGAGAATTTAAGTTTATATGAAATTTTCGCCTGGAAAATTCTAGGAAAACAGACAGACGGACTGAAACGGCGAAGGAAACAGAAGCCCTTTTGCAACTATGCGAATGCGCCTACAAATTGCAAAGCCTTTACTCATTCGGAAGACACCACATTGAACGGCGCCAGTGCTCTTCGACACTTACAGCTCGCAGCCAGCGCCGATGAAGATTCTGGTCTCCCAGAGAGTGACGCCATAGATTGGTATATACAAGCACCGTTTCGGATGATTTTGCTGCTTCCACTTTCAGGGTAGTCCACGAAGATTAATCAGGGTATGAAGGTAGCCAGCTCCTTCGAAAAGTTGATACCTGTATATCAGTCCAAACAGACCAAAGACCAGTCCAAAAAGGCCACAGACCAATTGAAAAGGACCACAGACCAGTCCAAGCAGACCAATCCAGACCACAGACCAATCCAAAAAGACCAAAGACCAGTCCAAAAAGGACCACAGACCAGTCCAAGCAGACCAATCCAGACCAGAGACGAATCCAAAAAGACCAAAGACCAGTCCAAAAAGGACCACAGACCAGTCCAAGCAGACCAATCCAGACCACAGACCAATCCAAAAAACCACAGACCAGTCCAAACAGACCACAGACTACCTCCGTGGATTGTAACCCTCGTAGGCGGTACTCGTCCTACACGTCCCATTTTTCCAGAGGTGTTAGTTTGGTATTATTGGAAGACAAGTCCCCAGTGGCCTAATATCTATAAACAATTTCATGAAAATGGAGCAAATAATTTATGTAATTTTTATGTTTGTGTCACAAAATGGACGGACGGCTGACGTGCGGTTTAGGTTCGAAGAGACGCATGGACTTACCAATTCCAACTATAAACATATTCTGCGTTATATTTCACCCCGATTCTCGAAATGAAAAACATTCTCTAAATTAAGGGCGTCCAATCATATTATGGCACAGGGCCACAGCCGGTATTGTGGGTTGTTTCGCAGGCCGCACGTGGAAAATAACCGTAAGTGGTACGACTAACCGCCTAAATTATTGTGTAAGTTTTAGAATATACACACAATTTACAAATGTAGCCGCGGTCCACATAATACAACCTGGCGGGCCGCGGGTTGAAGACGCATGCTCTAAATTTTCATCCCAGCTTTCCTTTTTTGTTTTGGAAGGGCAAAATATATGAAACCCCAAATATTCTCTTGCAGTGTAAGCCTGTACACTTTACACATGTAAGGGAATAATTCAAACATCATAGTGAAAACACAAGAAACATCCCTTATTTTTCAAAGAGCGATTGACAAATCTATGGGCGATAGAACCCCAAAACAATAAAATGAATCTGAAGACTTCGGTGGGGTGCTGAGTACATCCTAGCGTTGTTCGGGTTACAAGGTCAATGTCATTTATTGTTTTGGGTTTTGGACCAAATGTTTGATACCCACCGCCTTAGCAGATATCTGGTCACATAACTATCCATATCCTCCACACTGTCTTTCTATAGAGCGGCACCTTTGCTAGAAAAAGACCCCCATAACCTGTGGCAGTGTTAAGGCCTCACCACACCCTGTCTACGAATGATTACCTTTTCTTCCTAAATCTGAGCTGCTGACTCCTAACAGTTACTTAGTTTTATTAATTAAATCGGTTAATTCTAAAGACGTTCACAATGACTGAAACGCAGATGTGCTGCCTTTTAATACACTTGGGATTTGAGGAGTCTCTATTTGTAATTTAAAAAGTATTCCTGAATATGGTTCATTAATCAAGTCAAACACTTTAAGCAAATAATTTGTATAGCAAATAATTCTTCCCTTTGTGCCATAGATAATTTTTATATATTATTAACCATTACTGATATTTTAACATGCAAGGCTTTCAAATTGAACTGAGAGTGTGTTAAGTGATGCCTAAAATAAAGATAACAATAAAAAGCATGAGGAATATCAGTTTGTTTCTGATTGCATGAGGATGCTGATCGAGTGACAAGTTACCATGTATATATGATGTGATTTAGGTCAGATTGACGTATCGAAAATTCTGCATGAAATAGCTTTGTAGATTCTTAAGCTGGCGACGGCGCCGGTCACAGGAGTGCTGACCAGGTGTTATTACACAGGGACCTGCGTAGATCTCACAAAAATTCAGTGAAAAATGGAGGAAAATCATAAAGCGGCAAATTTTGTGGCCACAAACAAACAAATGGGAGTGGATCATTTTACCCGAAGACGCGTGCTCTCTTAATTACTGTCATTACACCACCCATGCCCAGAGTTGCTGACGGCCGCCAGCTGACGGCACGGCCAGAAACACCACTGCAGGCAATACAAATATTTGTTAAGGCCGCAAGGTGTTTTCCCCTTCTTATTTTCGTTACATTTTATAAACACATTTCAGAACAGTTCTTCTTTCTTAGTCCTTCCCTCTTCTACCTACTTGTTCACAGCAAGTGTCGAGGGTTCTTTGTGATTTAATTTGATCACACTCAGACACACACCACAGTCGGTAGGAATCCTCTGGACGAGGGATCGGCCCGTCACAGAGACCTCTACCTGACAACACGCAACACTCACAAGAGACAAACATCCACGCCCCCGGTGGGATTCGAACCCACGATCCCAGCAAGCGCTCGGCCGCAGACCCATGCCTTAGACCGCGCGGCCACTGGGATCGGCTCAGGACAGTTAATTGAGCATAAAACTACGTTTGGGGGGGGGGGAGGAAGACGACGACGACTGAGAAAGCGTGGTTCGATTCCCTGCAGGGAAAATAAATTTTTCCCTTGTCCAACGCGTCCAGAGCAGCCATGCCCACCCAGCCCTCCTGAATGGGTAACAGGGGATCTTTCCCAGTGGTAAAGCGGCTGTGGCGTGAAGCTCTTCACTCACGTTTTGCCAAGCCGCGGTTAAGAATGCGTAGAGGTATACCTTCACTCTGCCATAATGTCTCTCTCTGTCACACACACACACACACACACACACACACACACACAGATGATTCACGCGAAGTATACACACAATTCTAAAATCTCCGACAACATATTCGCCAGTCTTCCAAGTGCCTATGTTACGGGTTGCAATACTTTCGCTCATTCTTCTCGAAGAAAGAGTAAATCCACAATGATTACGCACCACGACGACAACCCTACTTTTGACTGGGAAGCCAGGTAACATGGCGGCATTTAGCGAACATTAGTGCAGCGTTGTGGGTGGCAACCGGCAGGCAGATGTGACCGCACGCATTTCCGTAACGCGAAGGTTGAAGACGTTTACGTCTGACCGCGAAAATAGACGTTAGGAGACCTGACAACGCGGTCCGACCAAGACTGACACAAGTCACGCCATCTTCACTAACACATTTCCATTAATTGCCTCTCTGTGCTGCACTTTCATATCGTTTCTGAAACAAAAGCAAGCGTCTATGGCAATGCACGCTGCAGGTCTCCCCTCGCAACAACAAACCACGCAGCAAAGGTTTCAGGGAATCACTCCCTTCTTAACCCTATTTCTCAAAACAGCGCCCGTAGAATTATTTCAAGCCGACATAGACGCCATGTCTGTCCGTCCTGTTTGAGTGATTCATTAACAGTGCTTCCAAGAACTGGTGTCCGTTTTGTAAATTTCATGTTCAGATCTCTCATTAAAGGAAGAAAATTAATTATAATTTTTGCCAGCTCTGACAATTATATTTAAATATCTAAACAAAGAGGACACTAAATGGGTTTAGATATTAGGCACTTCATTCGTGGAATAAATATACAAACCTGCTTGCTCTAAGGGTTCGAGAAAATAATCTGTGTATAATTTTAAGACAAGCGTCTTCTTTTCTTTTGCATGACTCAACGGCCACTAGTGGGCTTAGGTCTCCTCTGTGAGATTCCTCGATCACATTCAGACACACACCACACTCGGTAGGACGCCTCTGGACGAGGGATCGGCCCGTCGCAGAGACCTCTACCTGAGAACACGCAACACTCACAAGAAACAGACATCCATGCCCCCGGTGGGATTCGAACCCACGATCCCAGCAACCGCTCGGCCGCAGACCTACGCGTTAGACCGCGCGGCCACTGGGATCGTCCGTTTATGCAGCTGCACAGCCGTGAAAATATGATACACAAAATTAACTACCACGCATTTCACTGCTTCGTCTTTTTACAGCGCATTGTAGAGAAATACACAACAACTCACACAACTGACTTAAATGAAAAGTCCCGAAGTTTGTCTGTTCCACAAACATAATTAACTAACTAACTAACTAACTAACTCCATGGAGCGAAGTCCTTCCTGAGAAGGTACCAGGTTTTCAGCTAGTCAAGAATTTCCCCTCATTTTATAAAACCTGGAGGTACGTTACTGCATTCACAAGCGCCTGCCACTTGTCCCTGTCCTGGGCCAATCAATCCAGTCCATGCCTCCCCAATCCCCTTTCGAGAAACAAAATGTTACTTCAAAACAAGGATAAAAATATTGCTTTAGTGTTGATATTATATATTTTCCGTGCAATAAACATATATATATATTATGTATAAGAGTATGTTTGTTTCCAGGTAACTGCAATAGTTAACGCAGATGAGATTAGGACTCCAAATAATATTCTCCCGTACGGTATGTTAAGTAGTGCAATTAGTTGGTAGCAGACTCTTATACACTGCATTAATGTTGCCATTATTGGTAAACTCAGGCACTTTTTTGTCTGTGGAACTGGAAGGTATTTGATTGTTTAAAGATGCTGTGCGAAATTTTCTCCTTCCTACACAGATTCGAAATACGTACTGCTGACATTATAAATCCATCCAGACGGCACGAAATTTGAAGCTATGTACGTAATGTTTCAATCGTTTGTCAGGTAGACTTCACGGCCTCTGCTGCCAATAATGAACAGGAGGTAAAGGCCGCATTCGTGAGTGGTTATCAGCGTAATAACATGGTTTCTTGGGATTCTCTCTATGCCCATCCAGACCTCCCAGTTAAGGATAGAGCTCTTGTGGAAACTATTCAAAGCATAAGTGTTACAAAAGAAAAAGTATAAAAGTAAACTGTGATCATTTTTTTTACATCTTGCTTCAACATCTGCCCCATCTGGGACAGAAAAGTTCCGACTTTCATGACGCTATCTTGAGAAGTAGATTTGACGATATTGCAGTCAGTAACAACGGCCGCAAGCTGACGCGTAAAACGCGTACATCCATATCTCACAACAAACTTAGACTAACAGATTGGATGGAAAAGTACTTCACATTATTAGTTACTGTGTGCGTATTAAAGTTACTAGTCACACGGGTTTCTACATAGACCTAAATAATTTCTCCTCCTGCTTCAAGTATAGGAGTTCAAGATAATGTCCGTACTAGAAGCTACAACAGGCCAGGTACCTGCATGGTGCAGAGCTCGTGCCGATCCCAGTGGCCGCGCCGTCTAAGGCGTGGGCCTTCGGCCGAGCGCTTGCTGGGATCGTGGGTTCAAATCTCACAATCCCACCGGAAGCGTGAATGTTTGCCTCTTGTGAGTATTTGTGTGTTGTCAGGTAGAGGTCTCTGCGACGGACTGATCACTCGTCCAGAGGAGTCCTACCGAGTGTGGTGTGTCTGAGTGGGATCTAGAAACCTCCAAAGGAGGCGGCCTAGGCCAAATTTGGACTGTTGCGCCAAAGGAAAGGAAAGGAAAGGAAAGGAAAGGAAAGGAAAGGAAAGGAAAGCTCGTACGTACAATGGGATTGTTCGTTCAAGTCCCACTAGAGGCATGGATGTGGGTTAGCCGTGTTCCACTGTCTGCACTTTTCTGAAAGCAGAGGTTGCACCTGGTCCATTCTCCGTCCATGGCGTTTTACCAGACGTCTACAGATGAGCTGCATAAACATGGAAACCGGGAGACAGTGTGTCACATTGCTCTGCAGCGCCATCGTCACTTTAAAAGGTGTACCTTGGGCTGCGTCTCTGAGTATGGCAAATGTCCGGTGGACTGAGTTTGTCTGAATTTAATGATAGGCAGCCCGTTGTGTTTTACGTTAATTAACATAAGTACTTAATTGATCGTCTCTACAACTATATTCTAACTTAGCATCAGTTCATCAGATTATGTTTGGCGTCATATTTCGACCATCTTCAGGCCATCTGGCGTTACAAGAACGCAGGCAACGTACGTATAGCGTAACGCTGGGGCGCGTTCGTGTAACTGCCGTTGCCGTGGGAAAGTAAAAGTGTTAAAATTTCTGAGTGTCTCTCTAGCCTTAGCTATCCAGCATGCAATGCGCATTCGCCGTATTATATTGTCATCTGTGGCCTGTCTGGCTCTACAGTATTTTTTCGCATTATCTCGTAAAGGTACGATTTTCGGAAGAAAGTTATTGAACGTGAAATGCGTGTTACGATTTTCTCTACAATTACTGTCTGAAATGTTTCTCTTTCTAAGAAGAATTGAATGAGATATTGTAAATATACGTACGTCTTCACGTAAACTACGCAATATTCTTGTCAGATTTTAATGAAACTCGAATTTTCTCCACAGATTTTCGAAAAATCCCCAAATATCAAATTTCATGAAAATCCGTTCACTGGCAGCAGAGTTATTTCACGCGGATAGACGGCCAGACATGATGACGCTAATAGTCGCTTTTCGCAATTATGCAAAAGCGTCTAAAAACGCAAACAAATTGCAATGACATTAATCCGTATCACTGGACTGAGATCCCAATCCTGCACTCCTCAGTAGCAATATAGTAGTTTCAATAGTAAATGTTGATATGCTAAGAATAAAATTGTATAATTTAAGTTCTTCCCGACGAGTGTCTTTCATTTGGTGACGCGTGTTTATATTAAGGAGAATTTCGTGTGTAATGAGGCTCTGTTTCCGGATCTGAAGTGAGGAACTGTAAATAATATAATACAGATATAGTCTTAGAGTAATAAGAAATGAAATGTTGCTATGTGTGTTACTCTCCCCTTACTGTTCTTAATTGGGACAGATAACTTCTACACAAGCTTTTTCCCCCATAAAGGCAGATTAACATCCGTAGCCTGTCTTGAAAATTCCATCTACTGACTATACAAGGTATTACGCCTGCAGATAAACATACTGTCTACTGAGAACTAATCAAATGAGTGCTATAATTCCGTAAATGTTACATTGTGTTACAACCGTCCCTATTAAGACAGGTCCTGCTGTCTAACCACACGCTGTCAAAACATGTGGCCAGGCATAATCTGACGAATTGATTCGTTTCGTATTCTTTCCCTCTTCTACCTACTTGTTCATAGCAGGTGTAGAGGGTTTTTATTGTCACTTGATCACACTCAAAACACACACCGCAGTCGGTAGGACTCCTCTGGACGAGGGATCGGCCCGTACTGACGAATTGATACCAAGCTCTAACACGGCTGTAGAGACAGCTAATCAAGTACTTCTTTAATTAACGCGGTCTTTCTATAAGAAAATCCACCGCGCTTAGACACACGAGAAAGGGAGCATTCTGTAAGCGGACAGGCAGAATACTGGGTAAAAGTGGATGCAGGGAACTATAATTGTACCTCCTTCTTTGCATGGGTGTGAAACTTAAGTGTTGCCTTGGTGGAAGGACATACATTGGGGGTTGCTGAGGAGAACAAATGAACCTGGTGGGCAAAAACCGATAGGAGACGGAGAAAATTGCATAGGGAGAAGCTGCATGATGTCCAGCCTGTTAAATGATAAATGCAAGATTGATTGCCGGACGTGTAGCATAAATGAGAGGGATTAGAAATGCGTACAAATATGTTAGAAAAAGAAGCACTACGAAGACTGCAAGGATGGGAAAATACACTAAAATGCATCTTTAAAAACTGGATCTGAAAATGTGAATTTAATTCGATTGGGTCAGCCTGCGGCAGGCATTTGTGAACAGGCGGAGAATTACCGACCAAGCACGCAACTAGCAGCTTTTCAAAAAGAACTAATTATTTCCTCTTCCAACACGCTTCCGGGGCTCATATAACCAGACAGCCATGGGCGCTGTGGGCGGCAAATCCAAGTAGTCAAATTTGACATCTTAAACTTGCTTCACATGTCAAAAATCTGTGAGCTAGTGACTGACGTAAGGTAAGCACCGCCTGGGATGAGAGGACAGGCCGTCTGGTGCAAACACGTGCCGACGTTTCACAGCATCCTGATGTCCCTGTCACCTACCATTCTACACAGCGTCGCATCCCACAAGACGCCGATCTCTCTTCTCACCGCCGTGAGAACCTTCATCTCATTTACTGACCTATTTAACGCCGTTTTATCAACTACAACGCTTATACGACAATAATTGAAGATGAACTGGAAGGTTGTAAACGAAAACAGTGCTGGGCCGATTTGAAAGGAGTATCCCACGGTTTGTCTGGGCGAATAAAGGAAAGCTGAGTTACAGCAGCTGGTATCGGTTTTGGGATTTGAAAGCAGGACTTCTGAAGTTTCAAACAAGAGTTCTATTTGCTGCACTACAACACTGGGCAATAGTGCCTGCAGTTGAATACCCTTACCCCTAATAACTTCATGCGGAGGTACCAAAGCTTGGATACATTTTCTTTCCCGTGGCGCAACAGCCCGTACTGGGCCAGGCCCTCCTCATTATCGAGGCTTCATGATCACATTCAGACACACCGCACTCGGCAGGACTCCTCTGGATGACTCATCGGCCGGTCGCTGGGATTCGGACCCGCAATCCCAGGAAGCGAGCAGCCGCAGACCCACGCCTTATACCGCGCTGCCAGTGGGATCAGCAAACATATATAAAGCTTATCACGATGAATCGCTTATTAGCCTAGAGAGTTGATGTGGAAACGTACGGTTCTTCATTTGTCTTATGAAAATATCGCATGGCGGGAATAGACGACGCTTAAAAAACGAACAAATTGAAGAAAAAGAGGAGTCGCGAGATAAAATATTAGGCTGCACGTAATACGCAGCCATGTTTATGTTCGCTGTGTTACCATAATGCGCGATCAAATAAACAAATGTGCATCGTTAGCCGTAATGGAAATATCATGGCAACGAGAGGAATGCAGTTCCTAAAGAACGTGACCTCAGTAAGTATAAATATATTTGTTACAGTGCAACACAAAGAATCACTATACGTGATACAAACCCAAACACAGTCACCCATTGGCTTCTTAGTTCTGTGAACACAAGCAGTGTCCCGTGTACGACTAATGCAATATTTATACGGGCTGGAAAAAGATATTTCAGTAGTTGAGAGCAACATATAAACCAATGTAAGATCAACAAGCACAGTATAAAGTATCATCATGTATTGGAAAGTTTAAGTTAAGTGTAACAATCTTAAACAGGGGTGTCCTTAAAAATACAAAGGGGAGCGCTGTTTGGCACGAAGTTAAGCGTTCAAAGAAACCGTGTATGTGTCTATATTCGTTATCGCATAACGACACAGTCGCATTTTTAAATGTAGACCAGAATGACAATTACACACGAAAATATAGAAAGTGAACGGTCGGCCTCAGAGAGATGGTAAGTTAAGCTAGAAACCCTTCTTGTATTTTACGCCGCAGGAAATATTTCATCAAAGTACTATTAAAATTTCCTACTAAATCTTCATAAAAATAATATTTAATTACAAAGTAGGCTACAATTGTACCTTTGTAAATACAGTAAGTAAAGTCGAACTCTTTTATAAAGTTACGAAAGGGACTGAATAATTCCTGTCGCTATAAACGAGTCTTGTTATAACCGAGGAGTATAATGTTACGTTTAACACTGGGGAATTAACTGGTACCACAGAATGTCTGACGCAATAGGCGAGGTGTCACATAAACCGACGTCATTATAACCGGGTTCGACCGTACTCTAAAACAGAGTTATTACTAATGGATATAAGGAAATCCACGGAGAAAGGTTAATTCTTCAGAGCTAGTAAACAAATAATGCGCTCTTTATGTGACAAAAAGACTAACGAACGTGTTTAGAAGAAACTTGATTCAGATCCACTATATTGTTATCCTCCCATCTATGTTCAGATATTCCAGGTGGTATCTTCCTTACAGATTTCCGGCCGAAAAATTGCACGCCATTCTTTTCCTGCCAATGCATGCCACGTGCCCCACCCATCACATCCTCTTTGCCTTGACTATCTCAAAAATATTTTATCACGAGTACGAGTACTTCTCATTATGCAGTTTTCTCCATCCTCCCTTCCGGTTCCTCCTTCTGCCATGCTCCTCACTACCCACTTTTCTAACACCCTCGGTTCACGTCTTTCCCTTAACGTAAAGTCTGACTTCCACACCTGCGCGGAACACGAGACAAAACCTTAGTTTTGTGTGTTTTAATGTTCACGGTTCTACATAGTGGACTTGAACACAGACTACTGTGAACTGAGTGATAGTCACAATTTACAGAATTTAATCTGCTAATAATATACGCCAATTTGATCTGTGTCACTCGCATTTACATTTCTGCTTCGCAATTGCTTGTGCCAATTCTTCCATTAAGAGTTTGTACATAAACTTCTGATATTTGATGTGTTCCATATCCGTGCACTATATCATACAAAAATACTAATCGCCAACAAATGCACAAAGAGAGTTTTACCATCAATCGTAACACACTCCTACATGTTTCAACCCTGATGGGTCATCTTCAGGTAGAACTTATCGTTACCGTTATACTAAGGTTGCACTTTACAGTTGAGTGAGAATGTGCTGTTGACTGTGTAGTGCGTTGTTTTTGGAGGCGTGAACTCCCTTCATTGTTTTTGGAGGCGTGAACTCTCTGCGGTCCGGGCCTAGGCCCCGACCGCGGATAGTTCTCCCTGAAGATGACCCAGCAGGGTCGAAACATGTAGGAGTGTGTTACGATTGATGGTAAAACTTTCTTTGTGCATTTGTTGGTGATTAATGTTTTTGTTCTGATATTTGCCTCGTTCGCTGTAGGGTGGAAGTGTATGTCGCTAAGCATCTTTCCATTGAAATTGCTGCATTTGTCATAGAAGGCCAAAAATTGTATTTGCTTTTGCCCATAGCGGATGGATATGTCGTGATTTAAAGGCGAGCGTCGGAATGAAACCGGTTTGTTGTTAGGATTTGCAGTTACTGAAGGTAATTTCCTAAACAGCTTCAAAGGCACTGTGAATTTCTCCTTCTAACTAAACTACTACACATTTTAGTAATGTGTTATATGTTTCTCGGACAACAAAGACATTCTTTAAAAAGTGGATTATTGTAAGCATCTAAAAAAGATGACTTTTTCTTCAGTACAGCTAGAAAACATGTTATTATGCTGATCAAGTAGAGGAGTCTAATCGCGGCAAGCATGTGCCGTGCATAGGAGACAAGTTGCCTAAAGGATTTCTATTGAGGAAATGGTAGGGAAGAGACCACTTGAAAGACCTATGCATAGGTGGCAGGATAACATAAAAGTGTTGATCCACTACCAGCAACCGACTTAAGCAGAAGCAGCAAGAGTAACCCACTTCAGAAACCAAAAATTTCATTTTCAATTGGCAGAAAAGAAAACTCACTCTCAGACGATATGATCTGTTTCTGTAGGAGAGGGTAGGCTACAGCTGCAAACACATGACGTATTGACTACTGCAACACGAGTCAATTTTAATTTAACTAATTTAATGTTTTTCCTGTTTTATAAATGTACTACTCTCACACAGTCACGAATTATGTCCTTTAAACATAATTTATAATTACAATGGCGAACAAACACATCAGTGTGTCATACGACTACAGAATTTGGACGAATATTACAAAAATGATATATTTATCCATAAATAAAATTATAACGTAGATATGTTACTTTAAAAGCGTTATATTCAGTGAGTCTGAAACTAGAAAAATATTTGAAACTTACTTGATTATGGATAATTTTAGCCGAAACATGTATTCACACTTCATCTCAGGCATTAAGGATAGCTCGATACGTGCTTATTAACCTTTTATAGCCTGGTGGGTACTTTACGTAGCACCTGGTTTAACATTCAAAAATTCTACACTGTACTGACATCGCGTTTATGTGTTTTGTACGGATATCAGAGCAAACAGCAACTTTTGTCTTATACATCATTAAGAGACTGATTTTTATAACCGAGGTGGAGAGTGTTTACAGCGCGGTACGAGCTGAGTCCTTATATAAAACAGATCCGCTTCGTCTTTAAAGGAGTTATATAATTGCTGTGCAAATTTGATTTTTTATGTATTTATGTACATACTTTCACGTAATTCCTGATGCCAAGAAAGTGAACACGAATAAAATATGGTAGGATTTAGCGTTTGTTTAGTTCGAAGGCATAATATCAAACTTTCGCGCTGTACTCAGTTCTGCGCTTCATAACAATGAACATAAAGTATTCACCCAAAATTTGTGTAGGATCAACACGTCCATTTCATCAGTCATAATTATAAAATCTAAGGTGCTTCGTCGTCAATTTCAGACTCCCATTTTATATAAAAATACCTCGTACATCTTAACAAACAAATTTGTCATTACTTAAATTCCTGGCATCTGAAACCAGAAGACACAACTGCTTGGAATTTATCATCAACTGAAATTTAGAAATTGCTGAAGATAGGGATTCAAAAAACGTGACGTTTGGGATGACTCATTCATTCGTACTGGGTTTCACAGGGTTCTTCCATACGTTTAAAACACAACAAGGATGCAGGTAAGATGAAACTTGCAAGCGTTGTTTTTTTTATCTGTGTGAACTTAATCTCTCAAAGTTCGAGAAAAGAAGAGACTGAAGGTGGGACCAGGGACCTGCGACGAACATATCAACACACGGCGGGGGGCGGGAGTAAAACTTGGATGAAGAAAATGTCACACTGAGAAGCTTTTCATGAATGATGTCACGGCAATCGAATCAAGGACAGAGGGAAACATAACACATACTGGCAGATAAATACATGCGACGTTTAAAAGAAGGATACAATGTTGGCAATACTGGCGTATCATCACGCAGTCTGCCTTATGATAGGCCATAGCTTCTTCCAAAGCGAGTTCCCCAGACACTGGGATTTAGTGCTTCCTCCTACAATTTCCGTATCTCCTCGTTTCCTTATGGTCATCCAATAGCTGCTTACGTCTTCTTGCTCGTCTTCCGTTACTCTCATCTTTCCTTCTATCTTTCCCTCAATAACGTGTTTCAGAAGGCAGTTCTTACGCCAAATATGAGAAATCCAGTAAATCAAGTTTTAGTGTTTTAACCATACAACTGTTTAATACAAGCCTCAAGACGAGAGCACAACGCTGCAAATGAAGACAGAACCACGATTAAACGAAGAGCCTGCTAGCAGGTGTTCTTAAATTTGGTGTACTCCATGAGAATGACGTCATAAACGTCGACATATGTTGGAGTGAAGTGTGAAATCAAGTGGACAGTGAGCGTGCATTTAGTTGGTTCATGGTCTAGTGACTAGCAACATGACAATGCACGGAATGGACAGCATTAAAATGAGAAATCCAGTTAGCCTGCCTTCTTCTTATTCTATATAGGAATTTCTTTTCCTTCTTGACTCTTTGTAATACTTGTTTATTTTTCACACGATCCGTCCAAATGATCCTCCTCATCCTTTGCCGTATAGAAATATAATATTAAAATGGTATATGGGGATAGGGGCTGGATTTACAGTCTTAGAATACACTTCAGGCTCTTGTAAATACGGTAAAAGCGGGAACAGCTTTGACCGCCTCAGCAAGTTCGCTGTGCGAGGCAATGCAAGCATGCAGCACAGCTGTCACACCTCACTGCTGTTCTTTCTGAAGGCGCTTTAAAAAGCTAGACGGCAGGGCAGAATTTCTCATTTAAGTCTTGATACTGTAGAACAATTAATTCTTTGTAAGCTGTACCAAAGGCCAGTAACCCTGTTCTTTTGACAGCAGAAATTTAGGTTTCGTCTGATTACCAGAATAAACTATGCTTATTTTCCTAAACGTCATTAACCGCCTGATGTTTGTAGTGAAGATTTTATGTGTTTCCTTGATGCTACGGACCGAAGGGAAAAGCGAATTTTATTTAGATGAGTCAGTACTGAAGCTTGAAATGAATGTAAATAATATTAAAAAAAATTCTTTCTACGTAAAAGCGAATATACTGCGCTTCCATTACCATGGCTAATCAATTAATGTTATTTGCGAAATAATCGCTCTTTCTTGACAAAATTATGGCAAAAGCAATCCCATTATAGGCCTGGACAGGCCCCGAGGGTTCCAGGATGGGTTGTCAGCCCTACGCACCGACCGCATTTGCCCCTGAGGAAATATTCCTAGTACTCATTTCTGTTAGAGGCTGAGTCCACACCAGCGCCATAGCGCGGCCGAAAGATTATGTCAACGAAAATTTCCAGTGAACCCGCGACCTTGCGGCTTGTAGCACAGTGCGCCACCGCGCGCCCCACAGAAATATAGGACACCATAAATAAACTGTGTGGGCAGAATGCTGGGATTTGCGTGTTAGAGCTGATGGCACATGTACTTCTGTGCTTTCAATCAGTGTGCAGTACAGCAGAGCCTGTGTTGTGTGTTCCAGGGAGGCAACAGTATGCTGGGGGCGGAGTGCGAAGGCCACCGGAAAGGCAAAGGAAGGACTGGCTGGCCTCAGCACGTCTGGGCTTTGGAACTGAAGCAGGAGCAGCTATAGCATACGACACTGTCATCACCATATTAAATAATTTATTATTCGAACGACAGTCTCAAATATACTGTAGTGTTAGCTAAGTATAACCAAGCATTCAGTGTATATCCAGCCGGTCAACACAAGTCAAAATTTGGTTCTTAGCGGCAAACATTTAAACATAAGTGAGAAGAAAATGCTTACCAAACTTCAAACTATGGGGTTTGTTAAGGTGCGACCAGAATACTGAGACCAAAACCTTGTGACTAAAATAATTCGCTATATTTCCGTAATTACGAAAGTGTGATGGTGTCGGAATGAATCGAGGCATGCTCCTCGTTACGTAACGTCCCTACCCCTACATGCAGCCCACCTGACCCCTGTGTGCGAGCACTTGAGAATATTTGCAAAACGACTGCCTAATTAGCAAGCATACATGACTTAGAAGGCCAGTAAAGCCTAAACGCCTGCCCACTGCTTTTGCATTGCTACCAAATATCTATATATGTAACAGACAACAGGCGACGTATCAGCATAACTATCAATGTCAAATTGGTGCGTCCAGTATATAAATGGATTTATGATCATGCTGCCCATTACTAAAAGAATTCGGGCAGCCCTGATCCATACGTCACATTTTCCGGCACTGTGCCACATTTGAGGGCAAGACAGCTTCACCGCGACATTGCCCCCCAACAGCTCCGACGTGTAACACAAATTCCTGCTTATGCAGACCGTAAAGATTTGTGACTGCAACAAAACATCAGCATAGTGTTTCTTGTAGAGTTGTAACGCCAGCTTTCTTAGCCTACGCACTAAATTCAGGTAAATTATTAGCGTGAAGCTCCAACCGTTTTACTCCAGGAAAACGTCTCGGTTTGATTGGAGGCTGAATGGACCCTAGTGCCGGTGTCAAGAAGGTGGAATACAGCAACTCTGTTCCTAGGGGAATCAAACCCCGATTCTCTAGTCGTCCTACTCCGTACTCGAGATTGCCTTGATAGAGCTAGTTATTGAAAGTTTGCTTATACTGTTCTAACGTCATCATCCGCAATATGCGGGCATTTCGCTATGTGCCTACTGTAGTGTTTAGACGTTTGAGTGAATCACACGGTAACATTCACAAGTCTGACAGCAAATTTCCCACTAAAATATTACCCGTACTTTATCGGGTACTGAAGCATCTTAAAGTACCACAGCAGCTGAATTAGGCCGGAAACTTTATTGGCTGGAAAGAAGCAAATACGAAAATGGTCAAAAGTAAGATCACAATGCAAATATTTTGGGTTTTTTATTTTTACATCTTACATTAAACAGTTCATATTTACTTGTACTGCTATCCCACTATTTTCCATCTATTGCCGCCAAATCAAAGCATTTGTCTTATCATGGAATACCCTTCAATCTTCCCCTTCGATATCAGTCAGTGCCGTCTGCCACCAGCCATCTTACACAAGTGTTTGCACCCCGCGAACACCTCTACCTTTGTAGCCTGCACGTGGTAAAACTCTTCTTCGGCACCTGAAGCAGGTGATAATCGTTTGACGGCAAATTTCCCTTACATCCTGCATCACAATCATTTTAGGATTCTTATTTTCAAATTATACGCCATGTGATTACCTTCTAACCGATCAACGTACGTTTTAATCTCCAAACAACATGCCTTAATTGTGACTACATAACTGTAACTTGCATAAAGAGTGTTTTTCAAATGTAGAAGCTTATTGACATCGCTCCACGTGTAGCTCAGTAACACTCTACCTTGAAATACTTAACACTGAATATGAAGGCACTATGATCTTCCAAATCGACGGTAACTGTTTACCCAAAGACATGACGTAACATGCCAGAAGGCCTGAATATTCAGCAAGCTCGGTCTGACAACCTCAATAACAAAACCGTCCGTACAGATGGTATTCTATAAACAGCATTAAATACCTCCTGAGCAACCACCAAGGCATATGGAGGAGTGGAGGTAAACTACAGCCCCACGCATCCTTAACCGAGGAGACAGTTGCAAGTAGGTGGTCAGCTTCACGCCCCGGCCACTTTATTTCCAGACAAAAGCGTCCCTGGTAACCTTTGAATAGGAAGCTGGGTGCGAAGCAAGGGCCGGTCCCGAAGGACTGAAGAAGGGAGAAATATTTTGCATCTGCCGGGAGTCAAACCAAAATTCCTCTGTATCTTACTAGCATTAACTGGATTATATGAATGCAATGTAGATATGCGAATTGATAACAAAGGAAAATTTAGGTTCAGTAAAAAAAAAATTTGGTCACAGGGCTCCAACGACTTAATGACTCTAATCTGTAGAACTAGATAAGGCATTCCGGCAGCAAAGACAAACACTGTTGTGGAGTAGACGGTAAAATGAGAACATATTTAGGCCCTACTTGCACTGTAGTTTTGCGTTTTAAAATTATTGTAATTCCCACACTGGAGTTCGATAGAACAAAGCATACATTCTATATGCCATTATCTCTCTTTCCCTATTATTCATAACCTCTCTAAATAACATAAATGGAGTTGTGGACTTCAGTTTAGGCACTTTCAAATGTAGCCTTAGGAACCTTCGACTGTTTACATCCCATACTTCTGCGTACAGACAACCGTCCCCCCCCCCCCCCCCCAGTTCCAGTCCCAGTGCTGAGGTTTGACATCTTCAGCGTCCGCTAAGGAAAGTAACATCGAATCTACAGAGAGAAATTCTTTGAATTAAGCAAGAATGTAGCTACAGCCAATCTAAATGCCGTCAGTTCTTGGGTGTTACAAACACTAGGTGGTTTGAATGCTTGTGTAGCCACAAATTTTGATTGTTAAATTGATATTATCGATAAAGTAATGTCAAATTATTGTTCGTTACGCAGACAAATGCTGACGTCACACAACGCCACAATTCCTGTGACGCAAGATATCTCGCCTACGCTCAGACAGGATCCCCAGTTCGGCAGCGAGTTATTTAAAGAGACAAAGACCATTGCTGACAACGCCAAATATTTATATCTATATCTGGGCAAAATATATTTTTTTAAAATGTGGGATTATCACAAATTTTTTGAGTCATCAAATCAATAGGTTGGGCACGTGGCACTTATGGGACATAAGACAAGTACATACAGGGTTTTGGTAAGAAAATATGAAATCCTAGGCATAGCTGGGAGTATAAGGTTAACACGGATGTTGAAGGAAGAGGACGGGAGGGCTTGGGCTGAATTTGTCTGGCTCAGGACAGGACAAGTGGCGGGGTCCTGTAAACACGGTAACGAGCGTTTGAGTTCTATATACTGCAGGGAATTTCTTGACTAGCTGTATAATTATTCTGCAGAAGGGCGGTGCCATAGGGAGCTGCCTGGTTAACTACTGTCATTGTTAACTAAAATGTCACATCATTCCATCATTAACTTATACCACTAGACATAGAAGGACTTCCCATTTTGCCTAAGTAAGGAAATACGACGCCGATCAGAGGGGCCTCGCAGTCTGATGTGTGTAATGTCTTGTGCCGCTTGGGTTCAATTGCACTTCCGGCAGAGATGTGTGCATTTATTGTTTGTTTAAATAGACAACCCTCAATAGCCCAGCCCAAGCCATCCTCCAAAATCCTACCAAGCAATTCAGAAAACGGAAAACGTGTGGCCCTGAAATGCATTTGTCTGCAGCGCCATAGAAACAGATGCAAATACTCATAGAAATAGACAATAGGCGTAACGATAATGCAAAAACAATACGTTTTCAAACAGCGCAGCTACCCCATGCCACTTTCTTTTAATGTAATCTTATATGGCTAAGCTATCCCTGTGCATGATAGGCGAGTGGAGGTATAGCTCCGCCTATTTTAACCTCAACAATAAATGGAGGTGAGCAGTCAGCTTCATGTCCCGGCCGCTTTGCCCGCGGGGAAAGCGCACCTGCCGCCAATTGAAAAGGAGGCTGGGTACTCCAGAGCCGGTCTGGGCGCTTTGAAAACGAGAAAAACCTCCTGTCCAAACATGCAATCCAAATCTCAGCCCTGAGTCTTCCAGGTCGCAACCTAGTCATTAAAAATAACTACAGTAGTCCAGCCCCATAATTGGATCATATTAAACATTTTTATGCACGAATTTCGTCATAAACCTTTTTGCCACAATTCGGAAATATGAACCTCAGAGTACGCTAATACTGGCTTCTCGAGTAGGTCTAAGCCCCTTATTTTGTTTCAAGGCAATTTTAATTTTGAGTGATAGGCTACTGTACGATAAATATAGGCTACTAATGGCGTTAAAATGGCTAAGTGCATTTGAAGTCACAATTATTAAACTAGTAATACAAAACAGTCAACATCATTTATTTGGTACCACACCTATAGCATTAATTGTATAAAATACTTGACACTGTACAAGCAGCTTCAGAGGATGGACTTGTAACGTCCTGGCATATTAACTAGTCATAAAGTTCAGAATGTAACATGTGTTACTTCCCCGACAGCTCAGTCGCTTTCATAGTGAATAAGGAATGTAAGATTTTGCGTAGTCTATATAACGATGCCTTACTGCGTTAGTGCTTAAATGTACATGACCAGAGTGTAGCAAGTGTACGTGTAAAAAACAAATAAATGAAAATATAATCAAAAGTACATAAGGTATTAAAATTTTTTACAGACAGATTAGAAGACAATTCCTTCGCCTTGAGAGTATTTGTTGAATTATAAAAACTTCTTATACTCTGATGACAGAGCAGAAACTTCGTCCGAAACGTTGCTAAACGTTGCTAATAGATTACGATAGGTTTTATTTGATTATTTGTAGTGACGGATGTAAGCATCTCAAACGTCACAAAAAACTGATAAAATTTAGCACGTTTAGGCCACTGGGGCTTTGTGCAAACATTATCCTGTTTAATGACCTGCCATTTGCACCTGCACCGTATGACCTTCATGTTAGCATAACTCAAGCTGAACTTAGAATGACTTCCTACATGCAATGTGATATCAAATGGGGTCTCGCTAAAAAGGTACAAGTTTTATATGAAACATTTCAATTCTCCACATTTTTCTCATCTCCCGCACCCCCCTCCCCGCCCACATTTAAGGCTATTTTAGTTTCTATTCCGAAGGAAAGGCTATATTGAATAGGCACACATCCAGAATTTTTCGTTTGGGGGAGGGGGGGCTGACCGTGAGTATATATATATATATATATATATATATATATATATACATATATATACATATAAAATTTACATTTAATTTCAAAAACTGTGTATTAAAAATCATGTCACAAACATAACCAAAAATACACTACCTGCAACTTGATATCATGAACGTAACTGGATTTTCCATGGCTCATATAATTTAAGTCACAAGGTCTATCTTCTTGGTTTTTAAGCTTATCTAAGGCTTCATATTTTTACTTTGTTTTCAAAATTTCAATGCATTAGACATCAGACGATTTCAGTGAGGCTCATTTTCGCTGAAGGGTAAACCACGTAAAGCTCAATATTATCACGTACAGAAAACCTGTTTTTCTGAATTTCGATTTGGGGGGCTGCGGGCCTACAGCCCACCCCCCCCCCCCCTTTTGGATGTGCGTCTGTTATTGAACTATTTACATGTTCGCCCACCAGGCCTGTATCCTATTCCAAGTAATTAACGCTGAACACATGTACTTTACTGCAACAGGCGTTTTGTTCGTGATGGGTACTTGGATGAACAAAGAAAGAAAGAACGATTAGGTGGAGTTACTTAACTTACTGTTACAGTATAATTTTATTACAGTGTGAAAAATCTAGTATCAAATTCTTTTCAATGTTACGGACCGTCTTACGGATTATGTTCTACCCAAACATCAACAAAACTTGTCCATATGAAATCGTTGACTTTATCCACTTTATCCACCGTCCTATGTTGAAAATACATGATCGTCTCCGTCCTCAGGCTAACAATAGTATTAACACCTGTAGGAGTAGCGCAGATGAATAGAACAGCTTCACCTATTGGATCCAAGTGAGTCTGGTTATCGCATAGTCTTGCCTGCTGAAGCGGACTGACCCTGGCCCTGAACGGTTGTGTTCTAATTTTTATTTTAAACAGTGTACTATGGGAAAAGTCCATAAACGTGGTTCCAAGTATTACACCTCTTACATTTTTCGAATTCTATAAATTTGTAAAACCTGTCCAGACTGTTGGATCTCTTATGAATTTCAGTCGCTTTCCCATGGAAAAGTTGCAATATTTCATGTCCGTCTGTCCGCATGTAACGATTCTAAAACAACTGAATGGAATATCATGAAATTTTATACTTTGAAACTGTAATACGATTGAATGCCGTATTTCTAGTTTTTATTGGCCCTTTACAGACGAAACGTAATCTGTTTTATATAAGGATCCAGATCATACCGCGCCGTAAACACTCCACCTCGGTTTAAAAAAATCAGTCAGTTGATGATGTATAAGGTAAAAGTTGCAGTTTATTCCGAGGTACGTACAAAACACATAAACGCAATGTGGGCGCCACGGAGAACTGTTGAAAGTTAAGCCTCGTGGTATGTAAAGTAACCGCTAGGCTTTAAAGGGTTAATATCGGACAAAAATAAGAGACGATTTGTACAATAATGAGAACTCGCGCTTCTTGAGCGAAATTAGTGTGATGTTTATGGGAAGGAAAAGTATTTGAAAAAAGCTGTTGACAAAAAATTATACTTTACTGACAATATTTTTTGTAACTTTACTTTTTTCGAGATACCGTAATTAGACAGCACGCCGCCAATTTCCAAGATTTACTGCAATTTATTCATACTGCAATTATCTTTACAGAGTTAACTTATAACTGCATAAAATTAATTGACTTAGTAAAATTTATATACACAAAAATATCCGTAATTTTCTTGTACTTATGCAGATCCAAAATAGGTCAATAATTAGTACCTACTAAGCGCGTTGTTACCAGAACAGTGCGGTAAGGCTTTGACTTACAATTGTACGCCACATATTAAATATTCTCCTTTAAGAAATGAATAATAAAAAATCTGCATTTTACCAGATATAAAAGTCTTAAGCATCTAATATTTACTGTGAAATACGTGAATCCATGGGATATTAGGCAATTCAGTCATCCACGGGACTGAAACACGATGTGTAACACAACACACAGATATACGAGTACCGCCAACCAAAACATTAAGTTAAAATTCTTTAGTACTTTTCAAATACGCTTTTCAGTACTTTTAATATACTGTAAATTTCAACAAACAATGAGTACTTTGTAGATTTGGGCATGCGTAAAATTTATATTTCCGTAGTGTTTAATGTAAAACCATCGGTTGGTTAAACTCTTGATTTTTGCATCTTCTTCTGGATGATGATCTAAGATAGAAACATATAAAAAATACAATGCAAATAGATAGATGAAATGTTAGTGTAATAAAATGTTATAAAATGTCCCAAATTGCATTAGTGCGTGGTCTGAAAATGAAGTCAAGGTGAAACAATCCCCGTACAGGCCTGGAGACGCCCTTAGAACTCCACGGGATAGAGGCTCGCAGATTGAACACAGTTGGCTCATGAAGGCGGTAAGCTTGTCAGCCGCACGCACCGACCGCCTTTACCCCTCCCCCCCAGGAAATATTCCTTATGGTTCTAATTTTTGTTAGAGGCTGAGGCGACCCCAGGGCCATAGTGTGGCGGGAAGGATTATGTCAATGAAAATTTCCAGTCACACCATCGGGAATCGAACCCGCAGTGCCTCAACCAAATGCGCCACCGCGTGCCCCTGAAAATGAAGTACATACACCAAAATACAGCAGGCGGCAGTAGGAATTCCAGAGCATATACAGCGGGTTAGCTCAAGTTTATAGAATTGAGAGTAAAGAAATACAGTTGTTAGTAGAGGCCAAAGTATATACACTGATACACCAGCAGCCGAGACATAAAGAAAAGAAGGAGCTTAGATAAATAACCACGATCGTCTATCGTCAGGTGAAAAGAAACAGATGGCAGGCATCAGGGCGTTCTTTGCTTCTTTGTTTTAGCTTCTGTTACCTGCTAGGTACTTGCTTTATACGACTACATTAAAACTGAGCGAGTTGCAAGACGAAGCAGTACACGTGTCCCATACCACAATAATCGAAACAAAGCCCTTTATAAATGATGAATCAGATGCAGTTTACAATTATCGCCTTCTCTCACTTATGTCTGAGCTTTCCTAGCGACTCTTGAGTTGCTCCAACACTTTTTTATGATTCTCCACAAGTCTGTGATAATGGCTTATGCTTCTCATCAATGCGATGCTGCCCACTGTACGTTACCTAACACACATTTCACGTACCTACACAATATAACAAGCTTGGCTCTGTAACCTTCTTAACCCTTTAAAGACGAAGCCCATCTCTTTTATATAAGGACTCAGTGCGTACCGCGCTGTAAACACTGTCCACCTCGGTTATAACAACCAATTTCTTGACCTTGTATGAGGCAAAAGTTGCTGTTTGTTCTGAGATCCGTACAAAACACATAAACGCAATGTGGGCACCACGTAGAATTTTTTAATGTTAAACCTGGTGATACGCAAAGTTACCGCAAGGATTTAAAAGGTTAACGCGACTACTGGTGAGACCTAAAACTTATGGCACTAACCTAGTAATAAACACGTCCTGATTTCGAAACCAGCCGTCTTCAGTAGGGAAAATAAAACGTAACAAAGATGTTAAACTTTTAAAGCCTAGCGGTTACTTTACGTACCACCAGGTTTAACATTAAAAAATTCTACGTGGTGCCCACATTGCGTTTATGTGTTTTGTACGGATCTCAGAACAAACAGCAACTTTTGCCTTATAAAACATTAAGAGACTGGTTTTTATAACCGAAGTGGAGAGTGTTTACAGCGCGGTACGCACTGAGTCCTTATATAAAACAGATACGCTTCGTCTTTAAAGGGTTAAATATATGGCCTTCTGAAGTATGAAGCTGTATAGGTTGGCACACGTGTACCTTTTGTTACAGCATGTATTGTACTAGAACGGTACCTGTACGTGACGCCGTGCAGTCTGGCAGATATCTTATTACTCACAGCCGCTAAGCACCTCACGTCAAAATAACATGTGGGTGCAACGACAACCGGCCGCCTGACGTTGACAGCAGCACAGACACTTACTGAAACTTGCTGCTCGTCATATCGATAATACCTCAGAGCAGGCCCGCTCAAAAGGTAACACGCGGGCATGTCCGCCACACACTGTTATGTTGCCCACGGAGATATTTTAACTGAGAAAATGTTTTTAGTTATTCCTTGGCAAAACCAAACTAGAAGGTTGAAGCAATTTTGAAGACTTACGAGGTATTTATTAATGAAGACATACAGTACAGTACTAACTCGTTTTTATGTGATTGCTAAAAATAGCAACATCATAGCCTATATAGGAAACGGCATTTTGAATATATTTTTCCTATTATTATCAGTATTTTATATTTTTATTGCACATGGTGTATAGAAAAATACACAGGTAAAATTACATACATAATTACACGTACAGTTCTTCTTTCTTCTTTTGTGTATCGAATTTCTTGTTTCCCAGATGCAGACCAAATTTTGCTGAAGCTGCCGGCTGAGCAGGCCTGAGGGCACTATCCGACGGCGTAACATTTTTAAGCATTTGTCATTTCCATTTGCTAGTTGCAGTGTGGTTTATCTATTTCTGGTTCCTTGCCTTAAATTTAATTAGTAAGACGTAGGCAGCAAATAGACACTACAAAAAATTAATTACGCCGAACCCAGCGGCCGCGCGGTCTAAGGCGTAGGTCTGCGGCCGAGCGCTTGCTGGGATCGTAGGTTCGAATCCCACCGGGGGGGCATGGATGTTTGTCTCTTGTGTGTGTTTGTGTTGCCAAGTAGAGGTCTCTGCGTCGGGCTGATCACTCGTCCAGAGGAGTCCTACCGACTGTGGTGTGTGTCTGAGTGTGATCAAGTGAAAGTAAACAACCTCGACACCTGCTGTGAGTGGGTGGAAGAGGGAAGGAATACAAAACAAAAAAAAATTAATTAAACCATGTATCAGCGCCATTTATTGCAAAAACTATTTCCTTTCCTGTCCCCTGTTCTTAATTGTAGGTCCTACATAATTATCTCTCACAACATTCCAAGTTAAAGATCGTCAGAACTGGCACTTGTCATTACATAATTTAAGAAGCAACGTTTATGACGCAGAAATACTGAGACTAGTATAAATATCAGTAGCAGTAAAATAACAAGTACGAACTGAAGTGTTATTGTCTTCTTGCATGTGACACCGTATAGTTTGACTGATGGGTAAAAACACTTCGTAGAAAACTGCTGGCTGAATGTTTAGGGTAGGATATAACAGGTTGCTTCGAAACGCTGGTACATATATAGCCGACCTCGGTTATAACGTCATGAAGGGGACTGAATATTTTGTGTCGTTTTAAACGAGTGTTGTTACAACCGAGTAGCGTAACGTTATGGTTAACAGCGACGAATTAGTTGGTACCACAGAACATATGACGCTATATACGAGGTGTCGTATAAATCGATTTCGTTATAACCAGGTTCGACCGTATATTATTCTTACACGGTGCCATAACCCAACTTCACTGCCATCCGAGCTTTAAATCTGGTTACGTTCGTCACAGTAAAGAGATACACAACATAAATGTATGATAATGACGTTGGCGGCGAAGACAGACAAAAATTAGAAACAATATGAAGAAATCTTGACTGTCTGGCATCTACACGTAATGAGTTCTGAGTCACGTGAGGAATGTTCCGCTGATTTCCGCAGCACGTGACATCCTGCCTGCAACACTGCGCGGAAGCGAGTGACTAAGTGGAGCCCAATTAGTACTCCGATTTACGCGTTCGGCGGTCATGCGGTGACACCGTCGAAGTAATTCAACCGCACACACTGCTGCCAGTCAAAATGCTTCTTGATGATTCGAGTCCTTTAGGACGCCGCACCGTGCCAACTTGTAAATAGTTACCAGTCAACACGGCGTCACATCCCAAATGACTAGGACATTCACTAATACCGCCGTGGAAACCTCAGATCACGCAACAAACCACTGTGTATTTGCACCCTAGACACTTGCCGACACTGGCTTTAAAGCAGGAGGGAGAAACGCTGCAGTTACTTCGGGTCTGACTATTTCTTATTAAAGTTAGAGGCTACATATTTTCAGAATGCAACATTAACTGCAGACCGAATTGTCTTACTCCAACAGCCACGCTGAAATTCTTGAGCCTGTGGTAGTTATGTCATACACATGAACCACCCTATCCCATGTCAGGATTAAGGTACTGCGAAATGTGTTGACGCCCATTCATCATTTTCAGGTAGAAGAACATCAAGACAGAGGCAATAGTTTCTTCAAAACTTTCGTACTTACGTACCAGACTTGGCTACAAGGAGTCACATCACAACGAGCCCGCAATCTTAATACATTTTACAAAAGCTATAATATGCCTTTACCAAAAGCAATAAATGTCAGGATAAAAATACAAGAGCGGTAACATGAAAGTTACGTAACACTGTGGCGCTTCACGTTGGAAACGCAACAATGAATTCCTTTCGTATTGTTGTTGACGTACATTTAGATATCAATAATATAAAACCGTTGAGTTTTGCCATGAAAAAGCAAGAATGGGTTCCCTTTGCATTGTTTTGTGCTGAAAATAATTCTTACTGTAATCAACAATGCAAATATATTCAGGTCTTCAAAAAAGTGCCAGAGATTTTTTCCCGGTTTAACCAAACATAGAGTTTCCCGACAGATTTTCGTAAACGCCCCCAATATCACATTTCATGAAAAGTCGTCTAGTGGGAGCCGCGCTGATAGTTGTGAACAGACAGACGGCTCTATGACAAGGCTAATAGGTGATTTTCGCTATTTATGCGAACGCGTCTAAAAATTAATTAAAAATTAAAGACAATATGCAAAACTTCAGTTCTTGTTGCACAGGGAGGATAGTCCGTCTCCATTATAAGGATCAGCCGGTTAATGCGATACACTAATAGGCGTAAAAATCGGTATTTATTGTGCTAATCATACAGAACACACCAATAAGTTTTGTGGAAAACTGGGGTGTTTGTTACACCAGATGGTATATACAGCTACTGCTGGGTTTTGAACGGTTCGAAGAGTTGAAGTTAGTGGGGTCCTAATGGATCTTCGTGGCGATCCCGGTGGCCGTGCATTCTAAGGCGTAGGTCAACAGCCGCTCCAATGCTGGGGTCGCAGGCTCGAATCCCGCTGGGCGCATGGAAATTCATCTCAAACAATGAGGCGGCCTAGGCCGACTGCGACTGTAGCGCCACAGATAATAAAATCCTTTGAGGACGTGACATAAATGCATGTATGTTTGTGTAAACAGTTTCTATGCATCTGGAAACTTCAAAATTACAGTAATTTACGCACCTGAGTTACGCCGATTTCATTTCATCACAACATCAGTTACATATATCAGGACATATATACATTAGAACAGGACATATATACATTAGAACAGGACATATATACATGAGAAAAAAAACCGACAATTCCAAAGCTGCAATAGAAACTATAGGGAAACAATAAAATGTACAGGTCTTTGGTGCAAAATGTCTAATAATTTACATGAATCCTTGTGTCACGCATGGGCAGCCTACAGGTGTCCTCAAGGAGGATCTAGCTCTGCATCCTGATCGCGGGAGGGATACACATACACAAATACATACATATACCTATATGTATATTAAATCAGAGACGGTCCGATGCCACTTCTTAGCACAAAGTCTTAAAAGTATGCCTTAAATCAAGGCTAATGTAACGAACAGCTACATACAGGCCTATGAATTATTCTTGAAAAAGCTCAAATATAAACGTAACAAAGGAACGGTAAAATATGTAATCGTATTATTACAAGGAAACTATTATTTTAAAAATAGAGCCACAGCATTATCAAAACACACAAGCAGTGAAACATGAGAACAAACGTTGAGATCCAATATGCTGTGGCACTGAAGGTTCTGTAACGAATGTGACACTTGCCGGCCTTGTTGTGTTTCCATCAGAATGTCCGATGCTAGATGTTGCCACTCTTTAAATTATTCTGCGAATTCAAATATGCCAATTGAGATTGAATTTTCCCCTCAGTCAGTTTCATCCTGAAAATGTCTTACATCTTTAGGTGTCACAAAACAAAGAACCTTTCGATTTAGAAAAGCCTATCACACGTGTGAATTCATTTTTGGCAGCGATTTGTACGACTAGCAGAAAGGATTGGTGTGGGTTTTGTTTCAGTTTGTCATTGCCTAGTAGGTGTGCCACGTTTGTGGCTTATGTCAGTTTTGACATGCAAAGGGAACGAGAGGAGGCACAAGCCTGTTGCCTGGGTCTTAAATTCTTTATATGTCACTGAAGTAATTACGTAATGAACACGGTTCATCAGCAAACGAAATGTAGTCACGGTTTTTGTGGTTATACATTGTAGCAAAATGGAGTGTTTTGCAACGCTGAAGTTGTTTCCGCGTGGCGAAGACTTTGACAAGTCTGTACATCAGATGAACCAAACCTAGCTTCAGACTCAGCTGGTTCAAGCAGGATAAGTAAACTGTTAACTCTGCTTTAAGGTACGACTAAACTGCAACAATCAACTAGAAACCCTGGCACATTCCTCCCTTTCATTTTCAGAAATATGAAACCGATTTTCCTTTACTCAGCCAGCGAACATCACAGATTATAGCAACTCGGTTCTTATATTCGTAACTAAGCCAGTCTTTCCTCAAATTACTGCAGGTTCTCGGTCTGTAGAAGTCACATAAATTTTATCAAAACTGCTATCATATTTAACATCTTTCATATCTTCAAAAATATCGTCTCCAGTACAGCATTCTTCACTGGCTGAATACCAAGCCTTCTTCTTATGAGGTAGAATTCAGTATCAAATGTTGGCGCACAGGCAGACAGTAAGGCCTTATCTGACACATCCGTGCTTTCGTGAGTTGATAAGGAAAGTGCATCCAATCGTGACGCGCTTCTTTCCTAATGCACTGTTCCAGCAGTGGAACAAGTTCGTCAACGCGTCTGGTTACAGGACAAGAAAGGCTAATTACATGAATGTCTTTCTAATCATCCGGACATGAAATACCAGTGCAACCGAAAATTTTGTCCCACGAACTCAACACCTATTTACAGCTTCAAAGGTTTTGAGTTCATTTCACTGGTAACAAAATTACTGGCATGAGATTTTCAGTTTTCAGTCTTTCCTGATAGGACACGTTTGTTGTCCTCTCAGTCCCACTTTACACGTTCCATATTGTACTATTCCTCAATCGGTCTTGAAAAGTTTCCCGTTGGCAATGTTCTGTTGATTAACGTTGCTTCATATTATACTATATCAGCACCGCCAGTGAGCACATTAAAACGCTTCGATACTTCAGAGAAAAAACAGAATAATTGTAAAATAAAAATTGTTTGAAACATTGTAAACTTTACGCAGGTTGGATGAAAAGCAACGGTAGGGGTGGGGGTTGTCCGTGATTGGCTTAGGTTAACAAGTACACGTCTATAACACAATGTAGTTGGCGTAATAATAATAATAATAATAATAATAATATTATTATTATTATTATATTTATCACGGTTAAAACACTTTTAGTTAGAGGGACAGAACTTCAGAATTCCGCTCGTCTGAAGCGCCACGCTGCCTCACAGAGCAGCAGTGTGGCGCCCCACAAGAGCGGAATCCTCGACAACACCGCTGCGACAAGCTCAGATTCGCAGAATAGAGTTTTCTTACACTGAGAAACTGCGAAGCTTTATGCTCGTACAGGCACTTCCTTAATCACTTGCAATATTTTCTACAGCACCACTGTAAAGCAAAGTAGGGACTGCAACTAATCCCTCCTCTCTAATGAAGTTTTCGAAGTTATCGTATGCGTGAGTAAAGTGCTCAGTCCGATGTTCTAAACTGTACAACACATAAACCGATTCCTTTTTATTTATTTATTTATTTTTTTGTAAGAACGAAGCGGAGGAAACCGGACAGAAAGAATGCAGAGAGTAAGAGAGCTTCATAAACCGATTTGTCACAAAACATAATTGATAACCAGAGGCGAGAGTGGCGGACTGCAGGGTAAGAAAGCTTTTAATAGTCGGCACAGATACATAGACCAAAGTGGACGAGAAAAAATCAGAAGCAAATGATGGACAACTGGAGCAAGTGTTGAGCTGCAGGAACTGTGGCGTCAGTGGGACAATAAAGAAGCATTCAGCCGTGACTGTTCTCAACAGTGTGTAGGTTCCTCCAGGAATTTGTATCAAAGGGTGCGTTGTGAGAGTTCAACCACTGTCTTTAACGGAATTATATCTACGTGGAAGCCTGTTGATTTAGTGCCAGGTCCGTTTCGTTTATAATGTTACTTTTATCCTGTATAAAGCGACTGGTTATGAGCTGGACAACTGTGGTTCGACTCCAGACAGAACTAGATAATATTCTCTTCGACAAAACACACAAAACGGCTGTTGACACTACCTAGCCTCCTTTCTAATGGTTACCTTCACTTACTTCTTGTGAGGTGAAGCGGGCTGAATGTGAATATGATGATTCATCTCCATCCATTTCAGCAATAATCACGTACAGAGATTCACCTCCTGCCGTCCTAACTCTTCATAATACAGCGTTTAAAGGCAGGGGCACGTTTGTACAGCAGGGTCCAACAGTTTGGATTAGCTTTTCATGGGGTATCAAGAGTTTTCAAATTCTTTATATCCCCTCCATCTGACTGTGAAGACAGACTCAGTTTCTAAAACATGGCTTTTACATAAAGAATCAAATTTAATGTGTTCCATGTCCGTGCACTGCATCATACGAAATTGTAAACACCAACTAATGCACCAAAATATATATAATCTTAATTCGTAAAAGTCTCCTACATGTTTCGACCCCGCTGGGCCAACTTCAGGGAGAATAGTCTGGATACACTATGGTTGCGTTTATACAGTTAAGTGTGAATATGCCCTAGGTTTCATCCTCCGTTTGAGAGGTGTTGTGTACTGTCCGCGGACACAGACCGCGGACAGTACACACCTCTCAAACGGAGTATGAAACCTAGGGCACATTCACACTTAACTGTATAAAGGCAACCATAGTGTATCAAAAAATATTCTCCCTGAAGATGGCCCAGCAGGGTCGAAACATGTAGGGGACTTTTACTAATAAAGATTATATATACCTTGGTGCATTAGTTGTTGTTTACTATTTCGTATAAGGAATCAAATTTATATAAGCATTTCAAAAGAACGTCCTTCGACGCAGCGACACACCACAGTCCAATATTTTAGAAACAGAGTACGAAGGCACCAGTTTTGTTCGATAAAAGCTGCCGTACTGTAAGTCCAGCGTGTGGCACGTACGTGTGTACTGTGCACGGTCTAACCACAGGCCTACTGCTAATGGCTCACCATTCACTTACAGCTACGAACTGTATCAATAAACGCAGCACTTCATAAGGTTGACAAGACTTTGACGATTTAATATTTACCGAAACGTTTATCACTTCTTGACAAACACTGAACACCCAGCGACATACACTAACGCACACGCCTCTTTCCAAAAGGCCGGTTGGCTTAATAAAAGAATACTGCACTTCACCGAGCAAGGTGGCTCAAACAGTAGGCCTAACACTTCTGACTTTCATTGAGATGGTCACTTGCTTGAATTTCGACCGCGCCACCAAATATCCTGGAAATCGTCTTTTTACATTTCGTAAGTCCTTCCAGGCAAATGTGGGGAGATTACTTCAGGTTATTTTTTATCATTATTATTATTTCTTACTGCAGTTGGGTTTTCACCCGGTGGCAGCAGTCTTACACCAGTACAGACACCACATACATAAACGGAACAGCACAAATTGCAGTACACGTATTGGCAGTTCACCCACACAATACAATGTGCCTACACTAATACAATATACCTACATAACTACAACATACCCACACAAATACAACATACCTATACAAGTACTATATACACACTTCAATACAATATACCCATACAATTATAATATACCTACACAAGTACAACGTACTTGTGTCACGACAGCTTGCCTCAGTTTCCCTTCCAATTCATAATTCACCGAACTGAATCACCATATATGCTGAAATACTATCAGAGACTTTAAGCAAACACCAAATTATGAAAACTTACGCATATCACCAGACGAGCAGCAAAAGTTTCTCATCAAACGGATGAAGAGGTTTTCTATGAGCCTGCATATAATTTGTTTCATTTTAAAGATTATGTTATAAACATCATGCCATAAATACAACTGTAACATAACAAAGTTTTCAACCGCATTTATACGTATGCAAATGTAACTACACATTCCACGACACTCTCTCATTTGGTTTGGACCGCGAGGTCTAATCTTCTTGATTTTTAACTTCATCTCAGACTTCCAACATTTATTTTTATTTCAAAATTTTATCAGCCAATTTCAGTGGCCGATTTCGGCTAAACGGTAAATCGCGTAAAACGTCTGATATAACTGCGTCTACAAAATGTAGATTCTGAGGTGCAGTCCCGCAGCACCCCTTTAGGTGCGCGCCTGCGTATCAGATTTCTTTCATCTGACCTCCGCAGACCTTGCCATGCCTCTGGCTGTTATTCGCCCGTCTTTCTACCACGGCGCCCGTGTTCAATTCCAGGCTAATCCATGTGGGATTTCTTGCTGACATAGTGGCAACGGGACAGTTTTTTTTCCAAGTTCTGCAGTTTTTCCTTGTCATTGTCTTTTTGCCAGTGCTCCACACTTATTTATCTACCCCCAACCCTACGTAATCTTAGCATTTGACAGTGTCCTCCAATAAGGCAATTAAAAAATCTGACTTGGGAAATTAAACCATCCTGACAGTATAGGCACTTGCAGACACGTACAAACTAAAAAATTGCACAAGAAAATCAACAGCATCCTTAATAGCCGGTCACGGCACACAAACCGCTGTCGATTTGTTGCATTACTGCAACCATAACATGAATGTACATCCTGTGGTACTGATGATATATTCCATTAGTTTAAGTTGTTGTGTGGAGCAATATATCAAAGTCCTCAAGAGGCTAGAAGTCGTGAGGAGGAAGGTTCTCAGTGTGAGGGAGGGACCATAATTTTACTGCTCTCGGCCAGCCTAATGTAAAATCCAAACGCAACACTAAGTTTAAAGATACTTCCTTATCTTTAAAAAGCCCCTTTATGTGAGCACTGTTTCAATAAAAACTTTCAGAAGAAAACTACTTTGTCAAAACTTAAACATATACATTGATGGGAAATGAAACCAAATTAACCCTTTAAAGACGAAACGCATTCTGTCTAATATAAAGACTCAGGGTGTACCGCGCTGTAAACACGCTCCACTTCAGTTTAAAAAACAATCATTTGAAGACGTGTCAGGTAAAAGCTTCAGATTGTTCCCAGATAAGTACAAAACACATAAACGCAATGTGAGCACCTTGGAGAATTGATTAAAGTTAAACCTGGTGGTACGTAAATTTACCGCTAGTCTTTAAAAGGTTAAATGTGTAGGTCGATGAGTGGCACACACCTAAACTGCACGTTTAATAAGTCAGAAATTAAATAAATGAAATCACACATTGCGTCAATTTATCAACAACTCAGCATGGAACCAATTTATCGTCTCAAATACAAAGGAGTACAAGCACTACTTTGTATTTGAGACACCCTGAGGATGGCGCCTCGGCGCCGAAACATGTAGGAGATTTTAACATTTATATACAGTTCGTAATCCCACTGTGCGCATTTGCTGATGAATGTGACTGACTGTAAGACTAATGTACAGAATGAATAATAGCTAAAATTAACAAACAAGATTAGAACCAGCACGTATTTTGGGCTACGACTGGTTTCAGAGGAGCTTGATACCTGCATCTTAAGAAATGCTTCGACCCTGAAGAAGAGGGCAGGGAAGTCCTCCGAAACGTCGGGAACTATTTACCAATCGAGACGGAGCCATGCTTGAAAAGACTATAGTTTTCATTAAAACAGCTGTGATAAACACATATCTGGGATTAAATGATATTTAAACACTACAGATCCCACGTCCTGCGCCACTAGTATTTTAGTAAATGTTTTACGGAAAACAAATAAATGACATTAACTGTGTCTTCCTGCTTTCCGTAACGTCGGTTTTAAATATTTTTCGCCTCCATAATTAAAACTATTAAAAGAGTCTGCACAGAGACGGGAGCAGAAACGCGTGTTTCTTCTTTGCAAGATTGCCAGTAAAGACGGCCAACACTAAAGGTAGCCAATATAAATTAAAATTAAAACGGCTAGACAAATTTTTAAAAACTCCAAACACGAAATTTCATAAAACTCTATTTACAGTTTCTCGAGGTGTTTCATGCGAACAAACACAGGAGGAGTGCGACTTTAATGCGCGTTCCGCTGCGTTACAAACGCTACTAACCGCCAGACTTCCTCACGTAGCGTCTTATCTTGACCATTTGGAGAAGAGACAAGTGCGTTAACTCCGCTAGGAATCGAACAAAGATTCCTCTGCTGTCCAGCCCGTAGCTTACTTGTTACAGCGTCTGCGCTACCGGCGCGCATGCGCTGAGGGAAACCACAAAATAGAACTTACTCGAGAGCAATTTCTCAGCCGAGATTAGAATGGGGATTTGCTTTACTAACCGTTTTGCTTCATGATGTAAGAACCTACGCAACAGACACAAGAGAGGGTTTAAATTATACACTATTTATAGGTGTGTGTGTGTGTGTGTGTGTCAAAATATCGCTTGCATGATAATTGTGAAAGAGCAGACCAATATTTGTATGTGTCTCGCACTAAATAACATTTATTTTTGTCGTAGTCTGTTTGCTGGAACAAGCAATAAATTACGCATGGAAAACGAGTCAATGTTGGGGCTTCTTAAGGCAGGGAGAGACTGATTTCTGTGAGTTTTACTGTGACAAGGGGGCCCAATAACGCTACAATAAACCAAAACCCTTGCGGCAGCCTTTACGCTCTGGACTTGTATTCGATTTTTGACCAAGTGCTCGGGCAAGGTGACATAGATTTTTCGTGGGTTTCCTCGCCCATTCAAGGCAAAGACAGGCAAAGTACCTTGAATAGGCCACGATAGCTTCCATCCAAATGCTTTCCAACTCATCACTCGGCGCTACATACGCGTGGCACAGGTTTACTGACAGCCTTTTAAATTGGCCTACAAAGTAACATTAATAGATCGCACATCTGCTGGATATTGGGTGCATGCCCGATCAGTCCGACCTGGGTAACTTGACGGACAAAATAACGCGAAGCAATTCAGATTACCATACACGGATATGACGCCAAATTTGTTGAGAGGAATATACGATGCCTGCGCCGCGGAAGAACACGTTGCTGCATGTGGAGGGTAGAAATTTCCTGTTCTGAAGATGGAGGCAGCATATTTCTCAGAAACGTTGCCACGTATCTAACAACCTACACGACATCACCAGATTCAGTCATGGCTCGGACGGCTGCTTTCATTCTCTCAACATGGAGGCTCGTTTCGACCTCAGTCCAGTTCAGTCCACGTGGGACTTGGCGTGAATAAGCTAAGCACCATATCATGAAGGCATACTGGTGAAGGTTGGAAAGGGTTTTTCAGAACTAGGTAGAGTAGCGCCGATGCCAGTAGCCTCGCGATCTAAGGCGAGGGTCTGCGGCCGCTCGCTTGCTGGGATTGCGGGTTCGAATCCCGCCAGCGGCATGGATGAGTGTCTCTTGTGGATCTCGTGCGATGCCAGATAGAAGCCTCCGCGACGGGTTGATCACTTGTCCAGAGGACGCCTACCGAGAGTGGTGTGTCTTGAGTGTGATCATGAAGCTTCGACAATGAGAAGGCCCTGGCCCACTAGGGGCTGTTGCGACACTGAAAAAAATGGTACAGGAGCAGACAAAATTTGAAAAGCCTGACGAAGAACGGCCACATATAACAAAGGGAATTATAGCAAGGCATATAACAAAGGGAATTATAGCAAGGCATATAACAAAGGGAATTGTAGCAAGGCATACAACAAAGGGAATTATAGCAATGCATATAACAAAGGGAATTGTAGCAAGGCATATAACAAAGGGAATTATAGCAAGGCATATAACAAAGGGAATTATAGCAAGGCATATAACAAAGGGAATTATAGCAAGGCAGGTTTCGCTCAGGTCTGTAGCTTATGTCTCTTTGTTGGGAAGGCTTTGGGGCCTAAATATTCGCTACTTCTTAAAGCAAGCCCTAGAAGTAGGTCGTCTAGACGTGTCTAGCACATTTTCAAGTTCTGATATAGGCGATACAGCGGTAAAGCTCCGTACCTTCTAGATACTGACGATACATAAAGGTAAGCAACCAGATTCACGTTTCGACCGCTTTAACTCAGGGACAAGTCCCTGAAACTTTCAGATAATTTGAAAATTGAAAACGTTTTGAAAGTGATGGCAAAGACAAAAATCATATCTAAGACGCATTAAGATACGCTGTAAGTATAAAAACGAGAATTTGATAGTTTCCATCTCTAGGAGCGAATTTCACAGAGAGTCAGTTTATTGGCCGAATCTTACGCACTACAGCAGTGTAGGAGCACTTCACATTATGATTCCACTAAATACGCACACACCTTCTTTCCGCAAAATTCGTGACTATATTAGAGTGAAGCGTGGACACTCCTCATTTCAGCTGATCTCTGATATCTCTGATATCTCTGCTCGCATTCTTGACTACTAACAACTCTGATTCCTACAGCAAGCTAGACTCATAAACTGTAGCCGAACAAACAGAAAAACACCATAATTACAGCAAAGACATTTTCCAAACCGAAGCATTTGAAAAATGCTCAAATGGAACTATTTATTTCTTCTCCAACTTCCCCCCCCCCCACCCCCTTTCAGTCCTAGGTCCCGTATTTCGAACTAGGCCTTCTACGAATACTTTTTATCCCTTTAGTCGGCTGTACAGGCCTGTATCATCCTGTTGAGGAACGCTTCATTTTATTCGCTACAACGAGACATTTCTTGACCTGTTTTGCTTAACTTAGATTTTAAGCCATTCTTCCACGGGAAAGAAACCACGTGGTCCGACCCCGATCTTGTGGACCGATTCTCATTTTATTTGGAGGCATATCTCGTTACCATCCTCGAACAACGGCTAAAAATTCAGACTCCCACTACTGTTGCGTCATTAGTTGTGGTTGTCACAGGAGAATGAACACACACAAACGCACCTTCTTATACACACACACACACACACACACACACACACACACACACACACACATATACATATATATATACACATATATACATGGCTCCACATCCCCAGTGGGCCAGGGCCTCGTCATTATCGAGGCTTCACTATCACACTCAGACACACCACACCCGGTAGGACTTCTCTGGACGAGTGATCGGCCCGTCGCAGACACCTCTACCTGACAACACCCAACACTCACAAGAGACAGAATCTATGCCCCCGGTGGGATTCGAACCCTCAATCCCAGCAAGCGAGCGGCTGCAAACCCACCCCTTAGACATTGCAGCCAGCGGCTTCGCCAAATATATGTATCTATATTATACAGTATTATTGCCAGTCCCAGTGGGCGAGCAGTCTGGGGCTTGGGTCTGCGGCCGTTCGCTTGCTAGGACTGCGGGTTCGAATCCCGCCGGGGGCATAAGTGTCTGTCTATTGTGCTTGTTGTGTGTTGTCAGAAGAGATCTCTGCAACGGGCCGATCACTCGTCCAGAGGAGTCCTTCCAAGTGTGATGTGTGTCTGAGTGTGATCGAGGAACCTCATATATGAGGCACAGGCCTACTAGGGCTGTTGAGCCATGAGAAAAAAGTGGCGTTACTAATAATATTCCGACTATTCCCAATTCATTATTCACCAATATTCTGATAATGTAATTCTATACACTAATCATCCATAACACCTTTCATTAAACCACAAACGCATAAAAATAAGCATTGTTAGTCTCAGCCCTATTTCTGCCTCTAGTCTGCAGAGGTTACTTAGGGCACAATAGGATAAAAACAGTAATTACACTGAACTGGGAAATCGTAGGCCTTAACTCTCCTACCTACTTGTTCACAGTAGATGTAGAACGTTTGCTTTCACTTGATCGCACTCAGGCACACACCACACTCGGTAGGGCTCCTCTGGACGAGGGATCGGCCTGTTGCAGAGACCTCTGCCTGACAACACAAACACTGTACAAGAAACAAACATCCATGACCCCGGTGGGATTCGAACCCACGATCCCAGCAAGCGCTCGGCCGCAGACCTACGCCTTAGACCGCGCGGCCACTGGGATCGACCGAAATGGGAAATACTGGGTCAAAACGGTCTTCGCCACTTTCAGATTTACCATCCTCACATTCTTCTGGACGGAGTTAACATCACACAGCACTGCTAGTCCGACAAGCAATAGGCGGCAAAGTCACGTCTGACGCAACTCGCTCAGTGCTTAGTGACAGGCGCAGGCACACAGAACGCACAAGCCACCGTCTCGAACAGCCTTAAGGCAATGTTAATTGCAGAGACACCAGAGGGAGCTGTAATCCTTGCCATTGTCCAGTCATTCATCACGCCGCATGGCGCAAGTAATTTCTTTTTGCCCTCTACTACACAGACTGACACATTCTCCCTCCAGTTATACAAATACGTAGCAGCATAGCACAGCGGTAGTCCTGCGCCTTTGACTCCCACTCGTAATGTACCGTTTTCAAAACCCGACTGGAAATCGACTGTTGCCACGGATTTTTCTAAGATTAGAAGAGACGAAAATTCACAACGGAGCGCGTGATTTGAGTTTCCCACAGTACTGATTATAAACGTTGAAACATTCTGGAATATGACACCGTGTCTACTGGTAATTATTTCCCGGCGTTTCACAGAAGTGTTGTGAGTCCTCCTTCAAGGTAGGCTAAGAAGAGAATGTTCCGTGGAAGAAATCGTTCCATTATGCAGAGAAATTACAAGACAGGCCAATGGAGTAGTCACCCAGTATCATGCAATTACTTCTTCCACACAAATTACACTGAATATAGAAGCAGTAATGTCCACCGAAACGTCGGCAACTAATTATCACTTTACAAGGCGTCAAGTATTAGAAGCCTTTCATTTCATGTCAAAGTGTTTCATAGCACCGTGTTGTAGATTGACAGAGCGGTACCGAGGTTTCCGAGAAACGTACCGTCTCTATCCCTCCGAAGTTCGTCAAAGATGGAGGCGGTACGTGCCGGTGGTACTCACTACCACACTGCACCACCGTGTCACAACCCACATTCCTGTAATTTCCCTTACTTCCGCTGTGCATCTTAAATTGGGCCATATCCCTTTCGTCTTTCATCCTGCATGCATCATCATGCGGTTGTTTAATAGCCCCATAAAACAACGAACCAGTTCCCCAAATAAACTAAACTGACACAGAAATTCTTTAAACACTGGTTTCCGAAAAATCAAGCAGTCTTCTAAGGCGCTGCATGGTTTCTACATGTGTCCTTCTAATGGCTTTATAAAAGAATGACCTACTTTCATTACATTTCGTATGCAGGTTAAGCAACCTATACCACGTGCACTTGCCGGGACTGTCAGTACAGTGAGCAGCATGCCGGTCTGGATGCCGGGAAACCGGCGTTCCATTCCCAGCGAGAGAAGTGACTTTTGTGCTATCAGTCTCCTATAGACCTACAGTGTGATCCACAAAACCTCCTGTAGTTAGTACCATGGTAGGGCGGCGGAAACCTGAAGCTGATTATTCAACTCCACGTAAAGTCAAGGTCAAAAATACCTGGAACTTTACCTCCAACCCCATACGTCCTCGTGGCATGATATGTAATTTTGCACGTGGAAAATCTGACTTTTACTGTAACTTCAAGTCTTTCAATAGACTGAATTACCTACAAAGTAGTAAACCTGCCATAAGCCGCAACAGTGTTATCCAAACTTTCTTTCTGTTGGTGAGTGGGTTGTTAAGCGCCTAATTATTTAATTAATGAACTCCATGGAGTAGAGTCCCTCTCCAGAGGCTAACAGTTCCTCAGATAGTAATGAAATCGCCCACGTTTTATTTACACTGAAGGAGTACCATCGTATTCACAGCAGACCGCGAATTGTTCACATACTCAGCCAAATTAATCCAGCCCATGCCCTCCCATCCCATTTTAATATTCATTATACCATTAGCGTCCCATCTACGTCTAGGTCTTCCAAGTAGCTCTTTGTTTAGCTTTCTCCAACAAAACCATGTATGCATTTCCCTTCACTTCCACACGTGCCACATACCGCGCTCTTCTGATCCTCAGTTGATTTGGTCACCCAAATAGCACTTGGTGAGGAGCACAAGTCATCAAAGTCATCATTACAGTAGTTCTCCCGGCCTCCTCTACCTTCTTGCTCTTAGGCCCAAATATCTTCCTCGGCAACCTATTCTCGAACGCCCTCAGCCCACGTTCTTCCCTTAATGTAAGAAACCAAGATTTACACCCATATAAAACAACACACAAAAATATATTCCTGAGTACCTTAATCTGTGTAGCCTCAGATAGCTAAGTGGAAGAGAGAAGATTCTGGACTGAACAGTAACAAACATTCGCCGAATTTTGTGAACTCGTACTGTCTTCGTACATGCCATTTTAATTTTTAGTGTCGTTCCCAAATATCTCAAACTTGACACATAATTGATGGATTTGTTATCTAATCTTAGGTCTTCATTTTGTCCTGCAATCTGTTCAGGAGACGTCAGCATACATTCTTACGTGGTTTTCTGAACATATACTTCCAAACCACCCTTCTGACTAGCGACTAACAAAGCTTAAGCATTTCCCTTATGGTAAGTAAGTTCCGCCCAGTAAATTAACATTATCAGAACAGAGGTTGTAAGAAAGTATTTATTTATATCAAATGATTAGGTATTTTTTAATGAGAGGTTATTCACGGAAGCAGAATTACGAAGAATGTTTAAGGAAGCAGACTTCCTTTGTGTTATATTACTGCCCCGGGATCCGCTGGAAGAAATGAAGAAGAGAGGAATCATAAACAGTGAGTAGGAATACTGGCGCGATCGCTTTGTTAAACATTACATGCATTACAAAAACCACTTCTACACAATGACATAAGAAACTATAAAACTTACACACAAAATATTTTATTTATAATTTTTTGTTATTCAACTATTACATTGGTCATAGTTTTCACTATGACCGACGTTTCGCAAGCTACGCACGAGCTTCACACAACACGACAATACCTGCAAGTTCGTGCATGCAAAGTGTCTGCCAGTCTGGTCAGACTGCAGCACAACTGCAGTGTATCCACAGGCATCACAGTAACTGCCGAATATAAAACTGCATGAAACAACCACTCACATGTTTAGTGCCTTCACACGTCAACACATGGATGGACGAAAGAAGGGAGAGACAGACATGGAGAAGCTAACAGACTCCGTTTTGTAACTTTTCACCCCGAGCATTCCATAAATCCCAGAAAAGGTATCCAATCTTTCAAATAACATTCGAAGCAGAAAGGCTAGGAGTTCCTCATTGACTGAAACTTACATAGTCTACCATAAGCCTTGTTGTCGTGTTAGTACCTCACACAGACACACACACATACATATATGCACAGGCACGCGCGCGCGCGCGCACACACACACACGCACACGCACAGACACATGCACACACGTATGCACGCGCACGCACGCACATGCACACACACGCACGCACACGCAAACACACATGCACACACATGCACACGCACACATGCACACGCACATTAACACACAACTTGCATACAGTATTACAACATTTCAAGACTTCAGACTGTGAGCTTTATCAGTCACCCTTTTCAACAAGATTCTGGCAACATGGACGAAAACAACTCCCTTGTACATGTTTTTGCAAGGCTATCTTAGCTTCATAATTTACAAATTTCTACGACGTCACATTTTTTACAAGAGTGTATAGTTTTTTCACAAAATATCTGTAAACCTGTAAAAAGTTATAAAATTTCCTGTTATTAAACTTGTGTCCTCTCACTTGCAGTAGGAGTGGCGAGACTTTCTCGTAAATTGCTAAAGAATTTGCCGATGCGAAACACCCGAAAATTACAATTCCCGCTGAGGACGTGGCCTTCAGAGGGTGTTCGGCACGTGCAGTAGCTCTACTACCTTCCAACTGGAAGGAGTTCACCTACTTTCAAGAAGAGCCGCAGGAACGACCATCTGCACCCTCTGATCCCAGCTATATTGACCATGATGATCAAGAGCCACATCTGATTCAGCAAAGTGAGCCAGATAATCCAGTTCGCAACTTGGATCTCTCCAAGCAGCAAGCAGAACTTCCTGGATAAAGACTGCTGCAGTGGAACTTGCTGGCTAAAGAAATAAAAATATCTCTATTCAGATGAAGGCACGAAAAGTGCTGTGGGTCTTATACCACGCAGCATGCGGAGTCTTTGCGTCGGCAGTGACGTAAATGTGCTTATGGAAGAACTGGGATTTCCAAAATATTCTAAAGAACCTAAGAATTAAGGCCCCTTTTTGTGTACATAATGGGCAAGTAAAACCATCGATACCTGTCGCCCAATCAGTAGCTAAGACAGAACCATACAAACGTATGTAACTCATACTAAATGAAATCATTGACAAAAAGCAATGTTGGCAGATGTGTGGATATCTTACGGTGAATGCGCTTTTACTCCGACTGCGGATCGGATATACGAAATATTGTTCTTTGTTCTGCTTGTAGGACACTCGAGCAGCAGAAAGCATTACTATGTGAAGGCCTGGCCAACCATAAAAAACTCTGTTCCGGAAAATACATCCTTAAGAAGGTTCCCTTGTTGAACCCCGAAAAGGTGCTTCAGCCTCCACTACATATCAAGTTCGGGCGTATGAACAACTTTGTGAAAGCCTTCGGTAAAGGTGCTGAAGGTATCCTCTAATTGCGCAGTAAGTTACCGTATCTCAGCGATGCAAAAGCCCACAAATTACACAGTTTATGTTTGAAGACAATTTCGAAACGAAATTGAACTGCACTGAATTGGCTGTGTGCATATCCTTCAAATCACTGGCTTGTGGCTTGCCGAGCAAGAAAAAGACAAAAATTACACCGAAATCACAGAAGTCTGATACAGAACTACCAGAAGCTATAATGCCAGATGTCGAAGAAAATCCACTCACTCAAACACCTCAGCTTTTTTCTTGGGAACCTAAGAGCCGTTAGTGATAAACAAGGTGAATGGTTTCATCAGGATATACAGTAGCCAGAAAGGAGCAGGGGTACTAAGAAGGCTGGGATCCATCTATGATGATTTACTGATCGTTCCTGCGTAGGGAAGATGGAACTTCCCATAAAGGAATAAAGTATCCGTAAAATAATAGAATGTAGCATTTTTAAGTGGCTCCCTTCCATGTGGTGCTCGAATGAGTGCAAAATATAAACAAATGAATTATAATATTATAACTATTTTATAGTCATTATAGTAATAATAAGTAATTTGTGCACACTGTAAGCTGCTCTCACCCTCTTTAAGCATGAAATCTACGCTTTCTGTACTGAGACCCCTTACTCTTTGAACATGAGGTTTCGTGGAATTAATTTCTATGAATTCACAGCAGATCCCCATTAGTTGCATAACATCTTCACGCGCTACGGTACTTTTCTTGTCATGTTCGTTGTCAGCATACCTGGTTTATTAAGAAATAGCTGATTTTACATACGCTGTTGGAAAAAAGCTGAAAATTGTTGAATAGTGTTGCAAAACCGCCCAAATTCATTTCACTTCAACATATGTACAACACCAAACCAACTAATGAACGCTGCTTACTTTCTTTTGATATCGTAAATCACAATAATTGTAGGTTAGTCCAACATGTTTCGATCTTCTCGTGGGATCTTCACCAGGGACTCCTTGTGAGAGGATAATTACACAAACAAAATTAAATATATAAGCAAATGTTAAAAATATAAAATGTGTAAAAGGTGTAAATGTTGGGCTGTGGCACACATTCTACTGTGGTGGATTCCTGGGTTACTGTGTACAGCAGATAGGTTGTTTATATGCGGATGGACAAAACAGTGCTCAGAAATATGTTGGACTAACCTACAGTTACTTTGATTTACGATATCAAAATAAAGCACGCAGAGTGCAGTTGTTGGCTTGGTGTTGCATGTTGATCAACAGCAAGGCACGGCGTGAACAGTGCGAAATCCATTCCACTTCCTCTATCAAACACGTTATTTGGAAACTGAGAAAATACATGACTTTAAGAGCTGTGAAATTCTAAGAATGTAAATAACTGCTGTTGTAAGAAATCAATAGAAATGTGTCTGCCAAAAGTTACCCGCCCCTTAGAGCACAAGAATATTTACTGCCTCATTTACGACAGCCCAGCAACAGTCCCAATTCTGAGCCAGATGAAGCCATCAGACACTTCCATATGATATTGTGTGGTGGTGGGTTTATGGACTTTATCCATTGTCCAGAGAGTAAAATATTAAAATATTAAAAATCACTACGTTTCTGAAGCTGGCTCTGCTTCCGTCCTCAGGTGAATGGAGGGGGAAAGAGAAGAGCACCTTCTCTGTTGGGCCCCTTAGACAGACCTAGTCTCCAAAATTTTACTCTCTGGACGATGGATAAAGTCCATAAACCTACCACCACACAATATCATACACCATCGTCAAAACCTTTTAGAATTCTTACGGTATATGTCTTTATAATCCACATTAATATTATGGTTTTCCGTTGCTTAGATCGGCTGAAAGGATATTTCTAAATGAGATGCTCTGTGTATATTTAGTACCTTGCTGAATATTTGCGGTAAGGTGTTACAACTCCCACGGTGGTGGACTGCTACCTGTCGGCTCTTCGTAACTATTTCTTTAGCATCTTATCTGCTACATAGCAAAGCCCAGAACACGTCAAGCCGTGTTCACACTGTAATCAGATAATATGGCTAAAAGACTACAATTACACAAAATTTCAATATTTTACACTGAATGAGATCCAGTCGTCAAGATTTTGCGCAAGGGGCACATTGGAACACTAACGCAGGAACTTAAAATCATCGCTTCGGAACGACCTCTAACTGCCTGACAATCGTGTCGAGTTTCATGAATATCGGCTTTGTTTTGACATTACTACAACTGACTGACTGACTGACTGACTAACTAACTAACTAACTAACTAACTAACTAACTAACTAACTAACTAACTCCATGGAGCAGAGGCCTTCTTGAGAAGCTAAGAGTTTCTCAGCTAGTCAAGAAATTCCCCGGACTTTATGGAACCCGAAGGTTCATTACCGCATTCACAAGAGCCCGCCGCCTGTCCCTACTCACAGCCAGCTCAATCTAGTCCATGCCCCATCCCACTTCTTGAACGTCCATTTTAATATTATCCTCCCATCTACGCCTGGGTCTCTCAAGTGGTCACCTTCCCTCAGGTCTCCCCACCAAAATCCTGTATGCACGTCTCTTTCCCCCATACGTGCTACTTGGCCCGCCCATCTCATTCTTCTCGATTTGCTCACCCGAATAATATTTGGTGATGAGTACAGGTCATTAAGTTCCTCGTTATATAGTCTTCTCCACTTCCCTGTCGCCTCGTCCCTCTTAGGCCCAAATATCCTCCTCAGCCCCCTATTCGCGAACACCCTCACTCTTTGTTTCTCTCTCAATGTGAGAGACCAAGTTTCACACTGACATTACTACAAGGGAAAGAAACTTATCATAGGCAAAGCAGAGACACAGCCTTGTAATGGTATCGTTCCCTAAACCAGCCGTCCTGTAGACAAGTAATATTAACCAAACAATTTAAGCATGCTGGAAGACTTGGTATATTTCTGGGGTAACGAAATCGCAAATGGGCGTCGCACAGTTAGAAAGTCCCAAGGCTACGTCCGCCCGTCCTCCTGCTAGCAGGAGTATGAAAATGAAGACGTTAGAATGGTGACAATTAGCAGCTTGAGTTAAAAGCTGTGGAATTGTGACTTTCAGGTAAATGGTAAAATGTATAATTTGGAAAGGTAACTGAAGGAAGGGATATACCTTTAACGATTTTAAACTGTATAAGAAATGTGCAGTAGCAACTTGAACATGCGAACCATCTCAGCCTTTGCTCTAAAAGAGTGGTAAACCAAAAAACCTGGGCGCGAGGGCCCTTCGAACGACAAACTTGAAACAGGGAATTTATCTAAGCAGTATAAACAATTCACGCTTTACCTCATCGTAGACTCAGTGCACTTCCATTACAAGCCCAGACGTTTAATGTTGTTTAGGAAAATGATTTCTCTTTGCTGTAAGAACCATACCAAGCTAATAAATACACTGTGCGGCCAAATGCAGAATTTTTTATGCTACATCACATGCTATATTTCGCTACCACTGGGCTTTAAAGCGTTAAAGCCCAGTGGAATTAAGATGCGTCTTCAGCCAGGCGCCAGTGACCTATTTCTTCTGAAGAAATCCAATGTTTTCTGTCTGATTCGTAGGCGTCGTTTTACTATTAGAGCCCCCTATTGAGCAGGGGACAAGGTGTGACAGGCTTCACGCTCCGGGGAATCAGTGTGAGGATCATATAAAAGGGCAATGCGTCTAAGGGTTTGTCTGCAGTAGACGAGACATTTCACAACCATGAAGACCAGCTTCGGTACCAGCCAGCACCTCCTTCAGAGCATTGTTCTTTTGATTCTACTGACCTGTCTAACGTCCTGCACCGGTATGTACTTGTCTATTAAGGACTTGGTTTATTGAAATCCAAGTGTACTTGCCACTTTAATACACGATGTAACTAACGTAGACGCCATTTTGTTAATGTGAATTACAAAACGTCATAGGTGAGCAGTCAGCATATTTGCGCCAGACTCGAGAAATACAGTATGATGATACCGGCTTGGAGGCAGATACATAAACACTGGCTTCTCTCGTGAGTTCTCTCGATCCCTTCAGTTAAATTATGTGACAGCAACTTAAAAATAGGCCACGGCCGCCTCTTTCTCTATGTTTTCCAGCCAATTATCGGAAGTCATTTCTTTATACATGGTTTCGGCATCTACGTTCTGTTAAACAGCCCAACAACCCATGAATTCTGCAGACAGACAAGTGTATGACACAGTACTTATACTGAGGGTACGGACGCAATGCAACCGTATCACTCGGAGGTAGCCGGGTAGCAGGCGCATGGCGAGAACGCGATTTTAACCAATAACAAGGAACTTAGCTAGGCGGCCGCACTGACTACTTAGAACAGGCCCGCTCAACCCGCGGCCCCCTGCAAGGTTTTGCTAATGATAGTCTTATGTTGCCCGCGGACACATTTGAAATAAAAGACCGTCTTTTAACCTTCCCCTGGCAAAACTGAGATAGAAGGTCGAAGAAATTTTGAAAACTTGTGAGCTCTTTTTGGAGATATACATTATATTTCTAATTCATTTTGTAAAAATGCCTTTGTTTTGAATTGAATTGTAATAAATTGTTCCTGTTGTTATAAATATATTTTTGTTGCACGTGATGTTTAGAGAAATATACAGTTAAAATCATACATATAATTAGAAGTACACTCATTCATTCTTCATTTTGCGTATTGAATTTTATGTTGCCAAATTCTGCCGAAGTTGCCAACAACAAATAAAATGTCCAGCGCGCCTTGCCTATAAGGACACGGTCAGTGCAGCCGTCTGTATAATGTTAACTTTATTTATCCCGTTGTGACCATAAACAGTGACAGAGCAGAAGACCGCTAGTCACAAATAGCAATGTTTATTACATACATATAACTTGGCTAAAACATGTTTCGGCCAGAATAGTTCGTCTGGATTACCTGACTTTGACATATTCCGGCCAAAACATGCTGTAAACAAATTATATACATAATCAACTTTTGAACTTCTGATTGATGGTCTTCTACTCTAGCACAGTCTACAAGTTTCCTGTTGTTGGTTCAAAGCGTATTCCGGTCATGCGCCTGCAACCCTACTAACCTGTAAGCAAGCAGCTCACAGTAGGCTAGCGAGCGTCACGATATGTTGTATACGTTTTTATACGAGTGTCTGGTGTGCGCTCTGATAAGACTCGGACCAAGAAAGTAAGCACCAGCGGTAAGATTGCTGATTTGTACGGAGAATGGTCCCAGTCCGAACACCGGCTGGACTCCGGCTTACCTGAGGAACTCTGTGGCATTTTTCTGTCGCCATAGGCGAATCCTGGGAAAGTACGTCAAAGCAGGCCACCACCGTTTCCTTCTGCATTCTTTCCAGTTCATTATTTACTAACTCCGGCGCTATAAGCTGTAATGTCGACGGAGTCTAAAATTAAACCATAAACAAAACGTAAAGGTAAGGCGATCCCATTACAAGCCTGGACAGGCCCTGGGGGTTACAGGATGTTGAGGCTCCCAGATTTCTAGACAATCGGAACTTGAAGGTGATAACGGTGTCAGCCCTACTCCTCAGGAAATATTACTAGTACTCATTTCTTTTAGAGGCTGAGTCGACCCCAGGGCCACAGTGCGGCCGGAAGAATTATGTCAATTAAAAATTCCAATAACACCATCGGGAATCGAACCCCCGACTTTCCGGGTTAAAAGCGCAGTGCCTCAACCAACTGCGCCACTGCAACGGCGCCACTGTGTGCCCGCAAAACATAAACAAGTAAAAAAATAAAGCTAACATTATTTGTGCGCATTGTTTAACCTTCTAAAGCTTAGCGGTAACTTTACGTACCACCAGGTTTAACATTCAAAAATACTAAATGTTGCTCACATTTCCTTTATGTGTTTTGTACGGATCTCAGAACAAACAGCAACTTCTTTCTTATACAATATTAAGAGACTCGTTTTGTGTAACCGACGTGGAGAGTGTTTACTGCGCGGTACGCACTGAGTCCTTATACAAAACAGACACACTTCGCCTCTAAAAGGTTAATGTGAGAAATAGGGTGGGCCATGAAAAGACCAGCAACTCGATTACATTACTTGACAGGAGCATCCTGGTAAATATTATTCGCTGATGTACTCCACAGATTAGGGTCTAACTGTTACATGCTGAAGGAATTGAATTAACTGTAATTTCACCGCACACACCCTCTACTTATGCACTTACATTTCAACAAATAGGAAAAGTGTTCAAGGCTCGATACCATAACATGTAACCATTTGAAGAATAAGATCACAGTATATTTAGATTGTACATCCCAGAGAACACACTGTGCTTCCAATGGAAACACCAAATGGCGAATACATTATAAGGAAACAATAGCTTCTTTGTAGGAATCATACAAACAAAGAAATATATTTTGTGAGCCAAATACACAGTTTTTAGTGTTCCACCTAGGTGTATGGGCATTAACCACTAGGCTTCAAACGGTTAATGAAAAAATATTTGTGTAAGGATAAAAATGCGTGCGCATGTACTGGTTGAGTCTGAAGTACACACCAGCAAGGGCGGCGATTCCTAACAACAGGTTTTCTGCAGTACACATCCCTTCTATTAGCTTATCATTATGACCTATGTACTTTACATTACGTTAATACTCGGTCATATATTGATAATCTGTGGTTTGAGAAATTTAAGGCAAACAGGCGGTCGACTTCTTTGGATGTTGCTGGCTACCTCGCAGAAATATGGAACTGTAGCCTAGACGGTAAACTGCGAAACTTCTCACGTGATCTGATAATGGTCTTTGTTTTTTGGGTACCATCAGTTAAATGCTGCAACACTAAATCACTTTGTCAGAAACCTCTATCATTTCCTTCCACGCCCTTTCCAGCTTAATTTTACTCAGAGTCTCGCATCACAATGGCAACAAACGCTGGTCTCTCAGTTCCAGTTTCCGGGATCAGACTGAGTACAGATCCACTGGATGACGTCCTGCAGGGTCCTGATCAGACAGGGGACGATGCACTGACGGCGAAGAAGGGTGACCCGCAGGTGGCAGGCATGTGGTTTGGACCGAGACTCGGCCGGCGCGATAGGCGGTCAGCGGCCGAGATGCTGGACGACGTTGCTGACGGCACAGTGGAGGAGATATTAGAGATCTTGGCGGAGGCCGGCTGGACGCTTGTACCCGTCAGAGGTACGCCTTGACGTGTGCGGAAAGTAATAATAGCAGAAATTGGTAATAATTGTAATGAGGTGTTTTATAACCTGTACTACTACAATTTTGACACGGCAGTTTATTCGTAAGGCGCATTTGGCTGTAAAGCATTGAACATTTCCATCATATGCGAATAAGAACAGCCTTGGGAATAATTTATGGGTTTGTAAACCTGCTTCTAGAAAAATTCAAGTATTTTCTACCAGTAATTAAAAGAAATATTTCACGACAAATGGTCTAACTTATCCACCAAGGGCTTCATTATTTGTCCGGTTATAAAATAAAATTCCCTTACTTAACAATTGTATAAGAAATTGATGCCTTTCACAAGAAAAGTAAGCTTCACATGCACCACCGATCAGGTGGAGCCTGAACAGAGCAGTCGGTACACTGACTAGACTGAAGAATGGGAAACCGAGGAATCGAGGCTCGATTCCCGACAGGAATAACAGATATTCCTTTATCAGAGTGTTCAGACCGGCACTGGGCCCATCCAGCCTCGTAATTGAAGGGTGCCGGGGGCACTTTTCCTTGGGGATAAAGAGGCCAGGCCGTGAAGCTAACCTTTCACCTCAATCTAGTGCCGAAGTTAAGAATTAGTGGAGTTATACCTTCACTCTCCCGTGTGCCTCCATGACGTGAACAGTGGCAGGTCTACCTTGCCTTACGCTCCTTATCAGAGATTTTCTTAAAATTTGTTACTACTGATAAGGCCACTTTTGTCAGAACTCGAATTATAAAGATGGCAGCCAAGTAAAATTACCTCATATCGACTTGAAAACGGCAACAAACTAACTACTGCTGCCAGACACGTGACTGTGCACGGTGAGAGATATCGCGCGAAGTTGCCTTTTATGCATAAAATTAGTTAGTGGATGTATAGAACTATACAACAGAAACTTTGTCTGTGGCATCTCTTGTGCTTCCAGTATAAAATTCAATTAATTGTATTTAATACTGCATGACATAAGAGCTATCGCAGTCACCCCCACGATATTCATGTAAACATTTATTGTTTTATGAATATTTTGCAGTTCGATTTAAGTTGTCAAATAGGTCGCAGCCCTGATTGGTCTAATCGGTCATTAGTTATCATTTCTGTTAAATATAGCTATTACTAACAAGTCTGGCCGATACCAGTGAGGTGAGGACTACGAAACGAAACTAACATGTCTCCAAATAAAATTTCAGCAAAACCGTTCCACTGCATGATCTTTTAAAACTAAGAGGCAGGCTGACGGATCCGTATTAGTTCCACAGAAGGCGTTTCACATTTCGCATCAAGAAGAAAAAACCTACTACAGTAATATACACGTACACTCCTAATGGACTATAAGTCCTCCTGAATAATTGCTTCATTTAAGTGAATTTACAGTCGGATTTGAGGAAAGACTATAGGCTTACGATCCACTGGTTCACTCCAAATTTGACAGCTTGATGCTAGAATATTAACGCACGATTCACACTACAAGAACGTTCGCTTTCCAATAAAGAGCCGTTCTAACATTCTGCATCGTGTTTGAGCAGAAGCGTCCCCGGCAGTGAGCACGTTCAAGGCTCGGTACGCTCACGAAAAAAATTCTTTTAAATACAGGCAAATAATATTTTCCCTGACCAAGAGGGGACCATTAGCTTATGTAGTGGAAATTGGGCTTTATGTTGTTACGTTATTTGGAATATAAAATATTTTACTTTACTTAGTCGTTCCCTCTTCTACCTACCTGTTCACAGCAGGTGTCGGGGGTTTTGTGATTTCACTTGATCACACTCAAGCACACACCACAGTCGGTAGGACTCCTCTGGACGAGGGATCGGCCCGTCGCAGAGACCTCTACCTGACAACACAAACACTGTACAATACAAACATCCATGCCCCCGGTGGGATTCGAACCCACGATCCCAGCAAGCGCTTGGTCGCAGTCCTAAGCCTTAGACCGCGTGGCCACTGGGATCGGCGGAATATAAAATCTGCCTCCCAAATAACAAAGCGTTGTTACTTCATATGGCAGCGGAGAACGAAACGTCACCCGAGAAAATGCGATAGCCAAAAAAGTCACTGAAAAAATATGATTATGAAATAATGTGTTACAAACTGTCTGTTGCCTGAGATGTATATGAAACATATGACGTTTCGGGATTGGACTCTTCTCCTGTATCAATGTTACTAATAACAATTTCATTGAGAGATTTTAAACGTGTTAGTTTACGACGAGTGGCGATTTGTGGGTACATACCAACCGTACCCAGCAGTATTAGAAGTAAAAAGTACTAACAAGTCTGAAGTCTTCGTTCTTCTGGAATTCTACGCAGCGTTGACAGTAGTTAGTTACAGACGTTTCGGGAGAGCCCGTCACTCCCACCTTTAAGAGCCAAGCACTCGAACTGCTTGACCGTTGAAGATGGGACAGATATGCTGTCCCGAAAAGTCGGTAACTAACTAGCAATCAACACTGTGCAGCATCCCAGAAGAGCGAAAACCTCATTTACTCCGCGGCGGAAGCCTGAAATCACGCATAATAGGATTCCTGTCTTTTTAACCTTTTAAAGCCTAGCGGTAACTTTACGTACCACCAGGTTTAACATTAAAAAATTCTACGTGGTGCCCACATTGCGTTTATGTGTTTTGTACGGATCTCAGAACAAACAGCAACTTTTGCCTTATACAGCATTAAGAGACTGGTTTTTATAACCGAAGTGGAGAGTGTTTACAGCGCGGTACGCACTGAGTCCTTATATAAAACAGATACGCTTCGTCTTTAAAGGGTTAAATACAACTGCTCACCTCAACGCGTGATTGCAGCAACTCCCGAATCGTCGTGTATATGACGCATACGTCAAACAACAGTATTCTCCAAAACAGTACTGACTAAGTCTTATAACATTTCCACGAAAGGTTTTGGGAGCCATCTTGTAAAGTAGGTAACTGAGTCCTGACCGGAGACGGATGGAGCGCTGTCCTAAGACGAGAACCAATCGGTCGCTCACGCGGCCGTTAGCCGTGGTGGCTCTGCCAAACAGAGGCGAATCGCACGGGCTCCAAACCGATGACGCAACCTTCAACCGTCCGCATTATCAACCTCTGATATCACGCTCTACGCCTACCATGGCTGTAGCGGGTATACGCTATCGAAAAAGATTAAGCCGCGTATGTCTCAATGCAAGCCACACTAAGGTGGAAAATGCGTCATATAGATATAATCTTTAGTACTAAATTAGGAGAACAAAAAGTTCGAAATATGCTTCCTGTTCTTAAAGATTTTCATCTTGTTACATCCTTTCTAAAACACCTTACATATAAGTCGGCAGACAGATACTATCTTCAAAGGAGTTTCAACAAGTAAGATCACAGACACACTGATAACGAGAACTTGATCGTGACTTTACTGGATAGGTACGGATTCGCAAACGGGTAGCAGGCGTAATGTACCATGTCTGCACGCAGTCGCTACTGACATTTGTTTTTTAATGGCGCAACAGCCCCTAGAGGGCCCGGGCCTCCTCATTATCGAGGCTTCACGATCACACTCAGACCACCACACTCGGTAGGACTGCCCTAGACAAGTGATCAGACCCTCGCAGAGACCTCTATCTGACAAAACACAACACTCACAAGAGCCAGACAACCATGCCTCCAGCGGCATTCGAGCCCACATTTCCAGCAAACGAGTGGCCGCAGACTCACACTTTAGACCATGCGGCCACTGGGATAGGCACACCACTGACATTTAAGCATTTGTTTCACCGTGGTACCAGCCTTTGTATCCTGGCGTAGTAGAAACTGGCGTCAAGCGTCTATAGCCAGGAGGTGACAACTTGCTTCACTTCGGCTTCTACTGCAAGTCGCTTGCCAACTAGATGCTTCTTAACAGACACAAACAGATGGAAGGATATGACTCCGGGCAACATCGGGAGGGTAGGGAGTGTGGTCTACTGGGTCTCAGCAGTGGCCGTAAGCAATTTACGTCCGCTTGGCAGTATAGGGCCCACTGGTTTCCATCTCTTCGGACCCCTTAAGATGCAACTGGTTGGCAAGCGGTTTGCGACAGACGCCGACCTTAATTAAGCTGTCATGTCCCGGCTACAGACGCTTGACACCGATTTTTACTAAGACTTGGTGTCACGGTGAGACAAATGTTTAAATATCAGTGGTAACTACGTGGACGTCTGATGTTTACCATCTGCTAGGTATGTGCTATGTACACATCGAATTCAGAATACATTTCTCGGCGTCAGAGGGTCTCTTATCTTATTTTTTAAATTGCTTTGTATATATCAAACTCCACGGAGTCAAATCCCAGAAGACCACAGTCTTACGTGCAGAGCCACGAGAAACTCAGATCTCATTTAACTGTGCAGTTGTCTCTTGTTTTATATGAGTGTCAGACATCATTTCTTAATCTGCTGCACGAACATTAATGTAAAATACGTGACGTAATGTGCCTGACGACTACACTGAACCTGACAATAATTAAATAAGTACGTAATGGCGAAAACTACACATTCAGTAACTTGTAATATTCAGCTTCATAAATTGCAAGTGAGATGGGCCATACACAGAGCACGCAGCAAAGATGTATAAATGTCTGTTTAACACCCTGGTAGAAAGTGGTCACATGTGAGATCAAGACGTAAAGGGTAGGAAAATATTAACATCGCAATGTTGTAAATGACTTCTTTTTGGTCCTAAACGAAGTGTTTTAAGGTACAGCGAAGTAAGATGTTGTGATGAACTGCCCAAACTTCGGTGTTTCGGGACAGCATGAGTTTCTTGAACAATTAAATATCTGTCAACAGATTAAATAGGGCACTCCAAGCAAAATCTGTAGCTACAGTGTGATTATTTCATTAGTCAGCCTCTCATTCAATGCGCCTGTCACTTAGTCAGTCCAATACCCAAGCTGAATTTCAACGACTCCTGGAATAGACAACGTCAATCAGATGAACACGTACAATGTTTCGGAAGAAAATACTGCATCAACTTAAGTAGATTTCTACCGTGAAGAAGCAGGCAGTCCGTTCATCCGTAGGTAAACCTAGCTATCTACCACCTTACACAGTGTCAAGACCAAAAAGACAGTAAACTTCACACTCCCTGTCTTAACACCCTCAACTATTACGTTCCTGATGGTTTGCAGGAGCAAAGCTCGAACCTGGTGATTTCGTCCCTCGTCTTGGAAGGGATTCGAAAGAAGACGAAGATCCAGACATGAAGCAGAGGTCTCCACCGTTCGCTCCCAGGCTTGGGCGGCGTCTTGTACCCTTCCGTCCGAGAATGGGGCGAGATCGCCTGCCCCACGACGTATATTCTCCCCGCTTGGGACGCAGCGTGCACCCCCAGCAGCTGCACGAAAATAAGCAGCCGCCACAACATTAGCGCCCTCTGTTACACATTAGATCTGCTGTAGTCTGAAGGTTGTAATAAAATCATTGTACACCCACCGCTGCCATATATTTCTCTCTCGTTACACCCCTCCTGAGACACAGAAGGGGCAGCCAAATTTTCAGCCGAGACAAAGCAGGGTAAAATCAGCACATAAGAGTAGCTAATAAACCCTTCGAACACGTGGCGGGGTTAAAAAAAATTTAATAAGACACTGACAAATCAACATTTCATTGACATTACATTTTCTAAACGCTTGTTACCAACTAAATCCATAGAGCAGAGTCCTTCTTCCGCAGCTGACACTTCCTCAGCTAGCCAAGAAACTCCGTGCATTTTAAGAAACCGGACCTTTTATTACCACGCTCACAAGAGCCCACCACTTGTCCCTATACTAAGCCAGATCAATCCAGTCCACGACCCCCTTCCTAACCTATTTCTTGAAGAGCCATTTGACTATTATCCTTCCACCTAAACCTAGGTCTTTCAAGTGGTCTCTTTCCCGCAGGTTTCTCCACCAAAACCCCGTAGGCACCTATCCTCTCCCGAGTCCATGCATTGGCTTGTTACCATGTGCTTCAAAAGCAGTCGTCTTCCCATCTGCTGTCTAAAAACATAATTCTTCTACTTTTTAGTCTTCCTCTTCCCCTCTTTTACGGTGCAGACCTTTGAGCCTGTTCAGTTTGAGCCTTCGGTTCTGAAATTAAGAATGTAACGGACAATTGGCAGAACTTCTCCAACCCAGACTTGACCATCTCAGAGCCTCCACCGACGCAGGATAACACAGCACACCGAAAAGACGGACCTCCATCCATGCCCCGAGTGGGGTTTTTAATGCACGATCTCACTAACGGGTGGCAGAAGACAGTGCGTACAGTAAATGGTTCGACCATTGTTACCAAATAAGTAATCATTTTGAGATTAGAATACACGAAGCAATCGTTTTATTTCCTTTTTACAAGTCTGTGGAACTTGGCCTCTCACCGTAAGGTGCTTGGGAAGTGTGCTGAGGAGAATGTTTAGGCTTGACAGAGACAGCAAGGCACGATGATGGGGAAAACTGTGTGAAGCTTCATACTTTGCACTACCGGCCAAGTCGAGGATTAGTTGGGCGCGTTGTGTAGCACGAATATTAGAAATGTAGTTGGAGGGAAAAGGCCGACTGGAAAACCCCAGGTGCAGATCGGAGAAAACGACAGACTGGATGTTAAAGAAACAGACTGTCAGGACGTGCACTGATTCATCTTTTTCGGGACACAGGCGTGTGGCCGGGTCTTGTGAAAGCGGTGAACATTCGGGTTCCATAAGAGAGGCATTCTTTCACTAGCTAAGCGATCGTTAGCAAGGGACCCAGCTCCACAGGCTTGTGTTATTTCACAAGTTAGTTAGTAAGCCTCTGCCAAAGTGTCTTAATTAAACGTGCTAAGAGGTCTGAACCCTTGTACACTAAGTATGATTCCTTGCAAGGGGTATCGGGCATTCGCAATAAAATATTTGTAAACATACGCGTAATTTATATTTAAACCGATGAAATTCTTTTTAACAGAAACATTTAATTTTTAACATAATTTTAATGTAACCAATATATATCGAAGTAGATCTACCAAGCTGTTTCGAACAAAACTCTTAAACACCAGTCTGTTACTACATAAATATCTATTCTTACAGACCTAGTAGTTTTGTTTCTTTTTATTTTATTTTCCAAAGAACCTGCTGAATAAGTACAGTTCTACACGTATTACTTTGCAGGATAAAAATGCAAATATCCTGACGGTTGCCATTGTTGTTATTGTTTACTTATGTGGACTACACACTTTCCTAGGCAGGCATCAGCGTTTCGGAGGGAGGCCTACCTACAGCTTACGTTCCCAGGGGCACACAGCATGTTCTTTGGTAACGCTGGTAACCACATATGTGGCTCCATAACCCACGTGGTCATAATCTGAACACCTTGTTCATTTGAAGAACATATCCTGAAGACAAATTTTAATAACGAATTTAAATAAAATATCACCGAGAAGCTATTCATACAGAACGAACTTCCTTCGTGCGGATAAGCAAGGCGAGTATGTTGAAAGAGCAGCTGACGCTCTGTTGCGAAAGATCTGACCAGATGCTTTCCTGAGAGTGAAGGTTCCCCTTGCTAGTTCGACTTCTCCGTCTTACTGATGTGATGTCTAGTCTGACTGCAGTTTTTCATGCAGCAAGTCTTCCATCGCCTCGGGAACTTTCCACCAGTGAGCTTGCCTGTTTTCCGAGTCCTTGTCGTCGAAAAATGTAACAGAAACTTGAATGCATACGAATAAAATGTTTACTGCAATTAAAGCCACACAAGCAAGTCAACACGACAGCCACACGTCCTTAACATAATCCACAGTACAAACATTATTGGGTTTGATGCCATATTGTCTGTTAGTTGGTTTCGGAGGAAATTACTGCCTCTGCCTCCAGGACTGAAGCCCGAAGATGGAATCAGTTACCCTTTTAAAACCCAGCGGTAACTTTACGTACTACCCGGCTTAACATCCAAAAATTCTGCATGGTGCTCACATTGTATTTATGTGTTTTGTACGGATCTCAGAACAAACAGCAACTTTTGCCTTATGAAACATTAAGAGATTGGTTTTTATAACCGAGGTGGAGAGTGTTTACTGCGTGGTACGCACTGAGTCCTTATATAAAACAGATACGTTCCCTCTTTAAAGGGTTAAGTTTCTTCGACGCCTTCGTATCCAATGCATCTACTACACTGCACGAAGTCACGTTCAAAAACAGCGTGGGCATAATACATGTTACTATGACCACTTAGAGCACAATTAGTCTTATTGCCTTCGCCAAGCAGAGAGTTTAAGACAGGAATTAAACGTGTCAAGAACGGGATAAAACTCATACAGAAGTGTTGCAAGTATTAGGTATATAAAAGGTAAAGCAATCCCATTACAGGCCTGGACAGGCACTTAGGTTTCCAGGAGGTTGAGGCTCCCAGATTTCTAGACAGTCGGCATACAAAGGTGGTAAGGTTGTCAGCCCTGCGCACCGGCCACCTTTGCACCCCAGGAAATATGACTGGTACGCATTTATGCTAGCAGCTTTGTCGATCCCAGCGGCACAGTGCGACCGAAAGGACTATGTCAATGAAAAATTCCAGTGACACCATCAGGAATCCAACCCGCGACCTTCCGGCTTCTAGCTCAGTGCCCCAACCAACTGCGCCACCGCGTGTCTTGTATTAGGTATATATTAAGTATTGTAATACTAAAAGTATTCGTAAGTATTATATTAAAAGCCCGAGACAACACAACGGCCTAAGCCTGAAATCATGATCTGAACTTCATTAGATTCTGGTCCATCGCTGCAATTTCATATTTCGTATTTGCGGGGTTGAACTGCGGGTTTCATACAAGCGAGAAGGGCAGTGTATCAGTTAACAGCATAATATGTAATGCACTGCCGTTTGTAAGTTGTCTGTTTCATTCACTTCTAACGAAGAAAAGAGCTGAATTACGTCCACCCTCGTCGAGCAACAGGGCCTCTCTTCTGAGAGGCGGCGTATGATCTGTGAATCGACCAGCTATGACGAAGAACTGATAAACATAATATTCTAATTTTAATCCACAAGTCTGATGTTATAGGTAGATAAAAGCAAATATTTAGGACAGAAGAAAGGAAGATGGCAGAAACGAGAAAACTTTATGACTTGAATTTATGACAGAGCAGTAGTTAATATGAAGCACATACCGTGGTAGGCCTTGCTCTGTCTTCAGTGCAAGAGCGGCTCAAGGCGATTAATGTGCACACGGCGTATGAAAAAAACAGGACAACGACATGGTACAATTCTCAAGCTGATTTTCATGTTGTTTTACGATTTTGTGTCAGCTGAAGAGGTTACATTTGGTGTAACGTACGTAGCTAACTGGAAATAACATCTAAGGGGCCAGTGCTGAGCTTTTTTTGAGGTTGTACCCGATTTTAACACGCAGTGACTTGGAAAAGTCATGAAGACAATCTCCAGTGTGGCCATTAATGAACCCGGGTAATTTCCGAAAAATCGTCAAACAAATTAGTACTGAGCCAACTTATTGGGTGGCATGTATAGGCTATGTGGAGGAAGGAGGGGCAGGTCGTACCCTACTGTAACAAACGTCTGCCGTTACTGAATGGAACTTCTAGAATCTTCGGTCATGGCAACTGGTACCTGACCGAGACCCAAAACCAATTACTGGCTAAGAGTTTGTAACAAAAATTGCTTCGTTACACCCCAATTGTGCTGCATAATTTGCAATACCACTTCAAATTACCAGCTGGATAAAGCCACAGGTTGAAGATCTGTTCAAAACTCGTACCGTCACATTGTTTGCGCTTTTGTACTACTGTGGTATGAGTCTGTAATACATTACACACAGTGACGCTACACAATGGACTCACCTCCATCTAGTGTCAAGATTAAGAATGACAGAAACTACACCTCTGCTCTCCCTGTATGCCTTCATGGCACGGAGAGGGAAAACTTTACATTTACATTTTACTCTGTACACTGGAGAATTTTAAACAGACTGAAGGTGTTTCAGAACAGTGTGCCGAGCAGAATACTTGGACCACAAGAAGAAGAACTAAGGCGAAGACGGAGAAAACTGCCTCATGAGGACATTCACAGTCTATAGACAAAGGTAAAGCAATCCCTGTACAGGTCTGGACAGGCCCTGAGGGTTCCACGAAGATAAGGCTCCCACATTTCAAGACAATCGGCATATAAATGTAGTAAGGTTATCAGCTCTACGCACCGTCCGCCTTTACTTCTCAGGAGATATTCCAATGACACCACTGGGGATCGAACCCGCAACCTTGAGGCTTGTAACCGCAGTGCCTCAAATAACAGCGCCACGGCGTGCCCCCTCACAATCTGTAATCTTCAATAAATGTTATTAATATGACAACACCATGAAGGATGAAATAAGTGGAACGTATAGCGCACCTGGAGAGATGACAAACGTTTTCGTTGGGATATACGAAGGGACGAAGTCGCTTGGAAGATTGAAGCGTGCCCGGGCAAATAATATTAAACATTTTAATGTGTGACATCCCGTTGTGCGTTGTTACCAAAATTATAGGAACAATAAAAGCTGTACAGCACAACTTCCAATTTATTCAAGGCGTTTTATTAAGTATCACATTATACACTACGTGTTTCGGCACCACCTTCTTGCCTTCCTCAGGTGTGTCTGTAGAACCTTTCTGTACTGGTCGTTACTGCAGTGCCATATACATTAAGTGGGATCCCACTGCAGTGCCATATACATTAAGTGGGATCCCACTGCAATGCCATATACATTAAGTGGGATCCCACTGCAGTGCCATATACATTAAGTGGGATCCCACTGCAGTGCCATATACATTAAGTGGGATCCCACTGCAATGCCATATACATTAAGTGGGATCCCACTGCAATGCAATATATATTAAGTGGGATCCCACTGCAATGCAATATATATTAAGTGGGATCCCACTGCAATGCAATATATATTAAGTGGGATCCCACTGCAATGCAATATATATTAAGTGGGATCCCACTGCAATGCAATATATATTAAGTGGGATCCCACCAGTACAGAAAGGTTCTACAGACACACCTGAGGAAGGCAAGAAGTCAGTGCCGAATCACATAGTGTATAATGTGATACTTAATAAAACGCCTTGAATAAATTGGAAGTTGTGCTGTACAGCTTTTATTGTTCCAATAATTCTGATAATAACTTATTATATGGATCTTTAAAAAAATATGATGGAAGATTGTAGACTTAATTCACATGGGGTAGGGCAGATATAAGTGACAATCTCTTACGAACACAACACTGATATTTTTACTTTCTAAAGAAGCAGTAAATTTCGTGACTAGCTGAATGACTATCCGTGTCTCAAGGAAAACTCCGCTCTACGAAATCAGTAATTTTGCCTTTAAAGCAGGCATTTCCTAAACGTTGACCAGATGCGTTTCGACTGTTCTAACTTACTGAATTATGGCAGACTTCTTGAATTAATTTAAACCAAACTCCTAAGATTCTCTAATAAGTTCATAAGTTATCATTTGCTTTTGCCCAAATTATTCCAGTTAACTAATGAAAAGAAAAGTCGTGGTCTCGGTACGTCAAGTTGGATGCCTCTAACTACCAAGTAACTTCTCCAAATAACACTGGAACCAAAAGACCATTCGTCACTAGCTGACACTGCTATAAAGTAAACACTGGAAAATAATTTATGGTCTTAGTTTTGACTCTTTACAGGTGAAAAGGCCGCCATAGTAGAAAGTGAGAATATTAAAGCTGAAGATGTCTGAAATACACTATATGTGCTTCTGAAAGCATTTATAACTATATTTATAACATGCAAAACACGAATATTGCACGACGGCTATGATCCATATTGGAAACTTCTTACTTACAACACCTATTTAGCTTGGAAGGCTGTGATCAACACTTGGGAACGTGCAACCCCACAACATGAATTCTATTAGGATCTTGCTACATCACAGCTATTGAAGGGTATAGAGTCGTAATTTCTCCAAACATGTATGCAGCTCCCTTGAAACTGTCTTGAAACAGAACTGGAGGGAATAACCTGTGCTGCTACCTAGAGATAAATTTATCGACAAAGGTCGAGAATGCAGTACCGACCGAAGGATATTTACATCTAGACTGCTTCATAAGGACAGATAGGTTTCGGCAAACACTGCCACGTGGCGTACTGTTCCTATACACACTAAAATAAACAGTGTACGTTACAGTGTGCATTATAATAAATCACTATAAGTCTAAAAAATTGTTAAATATACCCTAAAGACTGTAAACACTTTGTCAAGATTCTCTCCGTCCTCGTCAAACTTTATTGTATATATTCACATTTGAACACGTACTTAATGTCCCTATATATTTAGACAATTACTGCCATCTTCCGACGTAGCACACATGCAATTTGGCATTTGCAACAACACGTATATAATGCAAAAGAATACATAATACAATCAAATCCCTAGGAGTTTTACCCAAATAAATGTTCCTGGAATTATTAGAGTCGACAAATGCATTTTGTGGGCGTTAAAGCATTAGTGTTATAGTTGTTAGCTCTCGTGTTTATTAGAGTCACCATTCCCACTTGTTCACTTATGTCAGTGCGGTCCAATCTCTTTTGGTAAAGGGCCACTGCCATTATTGTGGGCTGGTTCGCGGGCCGGACAATAAAAATTACAATAAGTGGTACATTTAACCACCTAAATTATTATGTAATTTTTATAGTGTACGTGATTTACTAATACGGCCGCGGTCCGCAAACCAAACTGGCAGGCCGTGTGCTGAAACCTGTAACTTAAATGTTTAGTGAGGCGATAAACTAGACAATTTAATGTCTTCAATTGTTTCGAATTTTGTGTTCCATTCATAGAATTTCTTGCCTTATGTACAACTAATTGTAGGTGTAAGGGTGCAGTGTTGATAAATGATTCTTACGTCTGTATACACTTACTGCGCATGCCGGTGCGAGAGGGTCAATTGTCAGTGACAGGCACATGCTGTGGGGAGCGTGTTGCTGGTTTGTCCGGTAACGAATTTTATTTCTTTCCCGCTGTAGCGGATGGATTATACATACGTTCGCAGCAGCAGCAGCAGCAGCAGCAGCAGTAGCAGTAGTAGTAGTAGAAGCAGTAGCCGTAGTTTTTTATTTCTGTTTTTACTGCTGGTGCCTTACAGAAATGTACGTAAGGAATTTGTATTTGATTACCTCAAGAATAGTAAAGCTTACAGAAAAATGCATTTGGTGTAAAATTGCCTTTCAATAATCACTACAAACTTTAGCTATTCGAAACGTTTCTCGCCTACTATAAAAATTTAGCACGAGCACAAACGCCTGTAGGTCTTCATGTAAAGTGGTCCTTAGAACTGAAGCAGCAACACAAGTTTTCATAAAATTCTTCAATATTAAGTTTTATGAATATCCGTTCGGATGTTTTCGAGTTGTTACGTGCATACAGGCGAACGAATGGAGAAAGCAATTTCAACACGCGTTTTACCAATGATGCTAACGCGCCTAAACACTCTACATTGTGTCCACAGAGCGCATTTACGTATTTCTACAGTTCACTGCAAAAGGGCAACCATTTTCCTTAAAGCTATGAACCGACAGAGCTTTGTAACAAAGTTGCGGTGCGGCCTCTGTAAGGTACGCAATACATTTGTGTGTGTGTGTGTGTGTGTGTGTGTGTGTGTGTGTGTACGTTGTTCACACGAACTGCAAATTTCTGCGGTTTAGTTGCGACATTCTAGCAAAGCACGTGCGTCGCGATTCGACGCGCGCCCCACACTCCACTATTGCACGGACAGCCCGGGTTCTACAGAGACCAGATGCCCTGACGGAAGTCCTGCAGCATGATAAGTCCTCTGTTGGCACGCGACTAGTTTGTGTACACGACTTCCCTTGTTATTACTGTGTCCTACCTTCTGAGAGAAGGTTACACAAACACACACACACACACACACACACACACACACACACACACACACACCAAGATATAGACTCCGTTCCACCTGCACACATAAAATTTTGCCAGAACACAGAAACCTCACCGTGTTGATGCAAGTCCGTTGTGTTTAGCATCGCTTTAATGACCGGGTACAGTAAACTACAGCAGGGAGGCGGGATGGGTCCTGCTGGGAGTATAAAATTTCGATTTCATAACATAAGACATAAATTTTGCAAGATAATGTGGACACACTGTTCAATGTATATCGTATATCGTCTTCCGATAATGTTCACCGAATCTCCTCCGTCGATTAACCGCTGTTTATAAAAAGGCGGTGTCCATTATAAAAAGTACAACTCCACACATTACTTACGTGTTTATTATTTACGAAAAGGTTACTCATTCCCTCAATATAAAATCCCAACGAGTTTCTAAGTTCGATAAGGTAGTCATCCGGAGTTCAGACTCTTAAAATAAATTTATATTTCTATGGTTGACTTGCAATTTGCTGCAGCACTGTTTTTATATCTTCTCCATTTCTTACAGCCCTCCATATAGCAGTCTTCTGCTTTGATACGCCCTGCAGACTCATAGCTTGACATCGATATTCCTCCGAAACGTCGGTATCGGAACACTTCCGCGTCCATCTAGACATAATTTAGTCAACCCTGAAAATGAAGGCACAAACTTCCTCCGCAACGTCGGTGTCAGGCTACAAGTACACGTAGTCAAACACAGAAGACTGTCATCTGAAAGACACCTAGCGTGAAACCCTGCAGACAGACGGTCCAGATGGATGTTGGTTACTCTGTCTCCGTGACGCTGCGTCAACTCTAAGGTCATGTGCCAGCCAATAAAATGGGCAAACAACAATGACTAATATGTGGAAAGATATATGTAAGAAGATGCACGTAACCTATCTGCAGATAGGCTGTTACAGTGTCCCAGTATGCGTCTGGAGGGGCTGACAGGAATAACGAAATACCGTAAATCCAGATACCCAGACAGCCGGCAGACATGCTAACCGAATAACTACCGAACAAAATTAAAGCAGAAAGCCCTATTGCTGTGATAACTGCTTTTTAACTGAAGCTATACGTCTAAACTAAGCTCCCCAGCGACGTTTCCTTCAGATAACACCATGATTCGGCTGTTAGAACCTCGTTTGTTGGTTCACCAGACGACGGAGTTGGCATAAATTTTCTTCTTCTGAACTTTTCAACTACGTTGTCATTATCAAATGCAATACAAGTAGAATCTAAAGATAAGGTAATTAGCAAGCAAACGGTAGTCGTCTAATCGATGTGCTATCCAAGTTTAAATATAATAGGCTCTAAAAGTAACCCTGATTTATAGTAGCACACTTACTGCCTACAATACAGATTACCAACGTTAAATTATCGATACTGGATTGTTTATCAGGCACCAAAGTTTCGGAGAAATGTGCTGCCTCCATTTTCGAGGTAAAGTTCTTCCAAAATGTTGGTGCCTAAACGTCGTCACGTATCGTAACCTCAATAACGTTTTCTATATATTTCGTTACACGTTAGCCTACGTCTTGTCGAGCTTTCTATCAAATAAATGCATAGACCTTCATATTGTGCGCGAGCCGTGTTTGAGTACCCATTCGATACATTTTATTTGAGCGTAGCAAGAAATTACCTAAAGGCAGGCTGTCTTGGAAGACTACGAAAAAAAAACATTTTATAGACATCTTTTACTCTTGAATGCCACGACATTTTAGTGGATGTAGTGACTACGTTACGGGCTGGACGACCGAGGAATCGGGGTTCGCTTCCACGCACGGAAGAAGACTTCTCTCAAAGTATCCAGACAAACGCTGCGCGCAATATAGCAACGTGTGCAAAAAATATTTGCGGGTTCAAAGCGGTCGGGGCGTCAACCGAACACTTACCTTCCTCTAGTGCCGAGATTAAGGATGCATGAAGCTGTGCCGCCACCTCCCTATGTTCCTTCGTGGTGTAGTATTCACTGGTATTGGCGGCTGCTTGCACTGGGTCGTTTGAACCGCGCGTTATTGCAGTTCACTCTGACCAGCGTAGCTGGTCTGGTCTGGTCTCCTGCCGCGTGTCCCCAAACATTACGGCCTGCTTTTGCACACTCAGCACATATTTTTCTTTTCCAATGACGTAACAGCGCCTAATGGGGCCAGGGCCCCCTCATTATCGAAGCTTCAAGATCATACTCAATTATACACACCACACTCGGTAGGAAACCTCTGGACGAGTGATCAGCCCGAGGCAGAGACCTCTACCTGACAACCCACAACACTCACAAGAGACACATACATCTATGTCCCCGGTGAGACTCGAACCCACGATCCCAGCACGCGAGCGGCCGCAGACCTACGCCTTAGACCGCGCGGCCACTGGGATCGGCCAAGTATATATATGTAGTGGAGCAGACAGAGGCTTGGTAGAAACGAGGAAACGTTGGGACTGGAATTTGTGTAAGAGGCGTTTGGGCATCTGACGAGCTTTTCCAACGGCATAGGTTGTGTAGCCTGAATACAAGGGATAATAAATTAAGTTGGTACGGATTCGGAAGGAGGCGGCGAACGTATCCAGATTTCGACTGGATAAATGGATAAAAGCACGAAACTTCGCCCAGAATAGAAGGTAAAGCGGCCGAAATTCGAAGTGGTATCAAAACCATCCCGCTCGGTGGCGAGGCTTCGATGCAGACGTTGTGAAAGACATGGACTACTGCCTTCTCCAAGGAACAGAGTTGATACTGAGCAACTAGTTACGGCGTTCCCCACCCTCACCATAATGGTCACAACAGCGCGCCAGTTGACCTTTTCCTGAGCCAATGAATCCACTTCACGCAACAACACCTCCTTTCTTTAAGACTTACTTTATTATCCTTCCATCTACATACAGGTTTCCCAAGTGATTCTTTCCCTTCATGTTTTCCGACTAAATGTTATGGGCATTTCTCAACCTTATCATGCATGCTACCTACCCCGTCAATCCTTGATTAACCTCAGATTATTTGGTGAAGAGTACGTATAATGAAGTTAGATTCCTGATGGTGTCACTGGAATTTTTCATTGACATAATCCTTGCGGCCGCACTACGGCCCTGGGGTCGACTCAGCCTCTAACAGATATGAGTAGTAGGAATATTTCCTGAGGAGTAAAGGCGGCCGGTGCGTAGGGCCGACCTTACCATCTTTATGTGCCGATTGTCTTGAACTCTGGGAGCCTCAGCCTCCTGGAACCCTCAGCGCCTGTCCAGGCCTGTAATGGGATTACTTTGCTTTACATATCATGATTCTCCTCATTAGACAATTTTCTTCAGCCTCCTGTCACTGCCACTGAGATCTAAACATTCTCATCAGTATCGTGTTGTTACCTTGATGCGAGAAACCAAGTGACAAAACCACACACAACAAAAAGGAAATATAATTTAAAACATGATGTAAGACTTGGATCGAAACGTTTTCCTTATATGGTGACAAACCATCATGTATCGTGACAATGGGGGCTTGCCTGAACAGCTAGATGACCATGGAAGTGTGCATTTTGTTAATCAGAAGGGTAAGGGATCAAACAGTGGGGCGGGATGTCTACCTTAACCCGTCATATTTGTGATACAGTCTCATAAATTTTAATCCTTTTCATCTGTCACATAGAAGTTTATTTCCAACTACTGCACAAAGCTACTTTCTACGCTCCTGCTTGTTTCGGCTACCTATTGTAGCCATCATCAGGGAGCTACAATTTTATAGAGACATAAGCAGCGTATCGTACGTCGGTAAATGGTAAACATACATACATTACCCGTGATTTCAGGCTTCCGTCACGATGCTGATGAGATCTGCGCCCTTCTTGGGTATAACGCACTCGACGCTGCGTTATACCCTAGAAGAGCGCATATCTCATAGGCACATTGGCTTTTCATAACAGTCAATTGATGTACAGTATTACTAAAATTATTAAGATTAAAATTAAAATTCAAGTGAAGTACTTATATTAAAACACAAACCGGCAGAATGTGAAAAGCTGTCTCCAAGCATCTTGCAGTATTTGATATCTCCTGTTTTTATGGGAGTGGAACCCAATGTTTTGACACCCGATGTTTACTCTTTGAGTGATCGTTCTGCACACTACCTTTGTGCAGTAGTTGGAAATAAGGCTGTGCATAAGACAACTACGCGGAATATGTATCTATAGCATTAAGCAGGCCTGTACCTTTATAACTGTACTTCACGAGGGTTTCAGTAAACTACACAGAGTCAAAAAACTGGCTCATAGTGAATAATGAATTGAAAAGGGTGTGGAAGGAAGCGGCTGCTACTAATTCATGGCACTATCTCGACATTTGTCTGGAAGGGCTGAGGAGAACCACGCAACATCTCAATCGGTATGGTGGATATAGCAGCCGAGGTTAGAAACGGACACGTTCAGAACGCACGTCAGAAGTGTGCCAACTTGCTCGGTGAATCCTGAATCAATCAATCGTTTCGTTCACCATTTAAGAAGTCCGTATCTTAAGTTAGTCTCCCGCTTGCTCCTCACCCATCTGTACTCTCTTTCCCAACTAAAACATCCTGTTTGCGTCACCACATGTTCTAACTGCAGCTCCAACGACACCCACGCGCTCTGTTTGTACAGGTGCAACAAACTACGTACCGCAATTACTTCAGTGGAAACTACGACACGGAGAATCTCACTTTGGAGTAGTCAAGTCACTGTTAAAGTAACAGAGTCAGGGTGAAAGCATAATGATAAAAATGCACAGATACATTATGTTGTCAGTTATGTGTACAACTAACCTTATGAGGAAAATGGGGCATGTACAGATCTATGATTTTCACGGGAATAATGAGGTTATGCGTATGGGTACAGAGCAAAAATTCACACAATATTAACCCTTTAAAGACGAAGTGTATCTGTTTTGTATGCGGACTCAGTGCGTACCGCGCTGTAAACACTCTCCACTTCGGTTATAAAAACCAATCTCTTAATGTTTTATAAGGCAAAAGTTGCTGTTTGTTCTGAGATCCGTATAAAACATATAAACGCAATGTGGGCACCACGTAGAATTTTTTAATGTTAAACCTGGTGGTATGTAAAGTTACCGCTAGGCTTTAAAAGGTTAAACTCTTCGTTAAAGTGTACATGTGAGATTTGAGGTTACCAAAGTAGAGACCATGAAGTTCGTTCTCTGCTGTGATGTGACGCCGTGTATTCCAGTATCAACTGTCTCACCTCCTAATACCAAAGTTTATCCCAATTAATTTAGTAAGTTCAAGACACATTAAAACGCACAAGAATAATGGTCTTCATGATTCAATTTGCGGTCGCCGTGGTGGCGCAGTTGGTTGAGGCACTGCGCTACAAACCGGCAGGTCGCGGGTTCGACTGCCGATGGTGTCAGTGGATTTTTTTTGTCGGTCGCACTATGGCCCTGGGATCGACTCAGCCTCTAACAGAAATGAGTACCAGGAATATTTCCTGGGGGGGTAAACGCGGCCGGTGCGTATGGCTGACAACCTTTCCACCTTCATGTGCCGATTGTCTAGAAATCTGGGAGCCTCGACCTCCTGGAACCCTGTGGGCCTGTCCAGGCCTGTAGTGGGACTGCTTTACCTTTTTATGACTCAGTTTGTTGCCACGTATCGTCCAGTCCTTTACGAGAATCGGGTTTAGAGAAATGTCCGGTTTATACGCTATATATTGCACTGTTGTATCTTACAGGGTGCCATTGTTATGTTCGACAGACCCCTGACATTTGAAATAAAGACGCCCTCAAATCACAGCAAGGCACTTCTTTAATGATTTCAAGTAAACTCTTGTGTTATTGTCTGACTTCAAACATGGATCTCCCACATTCAGGAAGATTATTAGCAAGAGATGAACAATTTCTGCAACTCGTGTGCTTAGGGTTCTTAATAAGGGGTACATCTCAAATGTTCACATCAAGAAGTCCAGAAATCTTCTGATTGTGTCTCCGACGATTTAGTTCTTTGATAGTGACGGCTTCTTAACGGTACCAGTGTAACAGTACCCAATTTACTTCTTTCGTACTTGCTTCTTCTGTACATCCACTCCGTTGTTTTACATACTCTGATACGGCGTATTGCAGGACGAAACGGAAATTTAAAAAACTCATCAACTACCGAAATAAGCAAGCCGAATTAACTAGGCGGCTGCTATACCCCGAAATCCGTATGCCGAATTAACTAGGCGGGTACTATAACTCATAGTGCTCAATGAGTGCAGGTTGTTCGTACACGATTAACTGAAACGTGCACTGTCAGTACAATTAACATTATGCCCAACGATAGTCACTTGCCATTAGAAACATATAAACAGGTCACAGTCAAACAATACATCAACAAAGCAACATTAATCTCAAACGGAATGTTTGAAGCTAGCCTGCATCAAAAGAAAAACAGCAAAAATCTACTTACCACCATAGACGATCTTCCGATTTTTGCAATAAAAATACACAGTTTACACACTCCCTTCAGTACCAGCCATAACACAGTAACACACGCTTCTATGCGACCGTACAAATGTTTAACTGCATCCCGCGACCAGCCACTTCGTGAGACGGACATTTCTATACACTGCCTGCACAAAGTGGCGGAATTTTGGTCGCGTTCGTAAATGGCTAAGTCAACAGGGCAGTTCATGAAACAGGCACATTCATAAACACGATGAAAAAAATATATACTATGGTTATCAGCCAGTACCACCGAGAATGTTACTAGGGTTGTGCGCTTTGAGCTAGGAAAGAATGACTTTCATGTCGCATTGGACTTGCAGCTTCCAAGGAGCGGGCTGTTCGTGCAGGATCTATTTACGAGATAAACGGGAGCTTTCCAGGAATTAAATTCGAGATAATGACGTAGCGGCATATATTATATTTACTTCACAGACGTAAGGACTTACAAACTCATTTGTTCCAAGCATGCTAGTACACAAAGAAGTTCGCCTCACTTGAGCAAACAGGAATGTTTACGAAGTCACTGCCTTCTTTCATTACATTCCTTGGTGGTATTTCTGAAGTTCCATCCCTGGCAAAACGGTGAACGTATGCTCTATTACTTGAAGGAAAAACGTGTACTGCAACACGCAAGTGGTCATCAGTAAACTGGAAGCAAAATTTGCTTTTGTAATAGGTCACGAGCAGAAACGCTAGTTCGCAGATGTGTTAACAAGGGTTGCTAGCAACTTCTTCACCACGTGTAATTTTGATGGCACCGAACGTTTTGTGTGCCCTCCCATACAACTGCTCTACATTTCCATCAGTGACATCTTTCAATGTGGTTATTTTGTAATTCAATTATATCCATTTCTCTTCTTGTGAAAATCCCTGAAACTTGAAGGCAGTTCATTCTGAAACTATTGAATAATGCAATCGAACTTGTCCCTCAGCATCTGCCAATCACTTGGTGAAGTGGAAGATTTGCAAATAGTCTGGCCAGACAAAGTTGCTAACATTTCCTTCACTGGTGTTTGTCAAGCTCGATTTCATTTCAAACGCCTTCACTTCAGAAAACATTTTCCATAGTAATTTACCTTTTCATTGAAGTTCCATATTTAGTTTGTTACGAGAAATTGTCGAGTCCACAATATGTGCCTCTCCCACAACCCATTTCTCATCAGACAACTGTGGTACAGTTTTGCACTTTTCTGCCATAAAAATACCTAGGCTACTCCAGTTCACAAATGAAGAAACCTGCTGAACACTGCATCTCTACTCAGCCATTTCAGAGCTGAGCAAGACATATTCTGATCTGACTTCATCCAGGAGATATTGGTACTGACAGCACTTCCAACCATTGTCAAATGTGGTTTAATGTTCATACCACAGAATCTCCAATTTCTTTCATCTCCAGTAAACATTCTGCAGTAAAGTTCCTCTTACTGAATAATGCAATGGAACACCATCAGATTACTGGAGCTCATGCCAGCTTCCTTGCAGATTCATCCTACTATGTCAGTCTTACATCTACACACATTTGTCACTGTAAGTTGTCACACCTCTCAATTTTCACCAGCCCATTTCCAAATAAATGTTTCCTTTACTTTCAAGAACAAATCTACACCAGCTGTAGTGCCTTTCATGCTGTATAAACCAGCAACTTATTTATAAACATGAAAGGCACTGTCAGTCCCATGAATAAATCTGTACTGTGCTGTGTCCATGACATCACTACTTTCATCAATTGGAGGGCACTCAAATGACTTTACTGCAATTTAATTTGTTCATATACATTCGTTCCCAGTTGTTGTATGCCATGTGCATGCTCCACCAAGACTTTCTGAAAACAGCTTTCCCATTCACACACACTGCTCCAGTTACAGACAACAAACATGCAACAAATTTGGAGTCTGTAAGAGGTCTTCACTTTTCTGCAATTCATAATGTTCTGTTTATGATTACAATAAAATTACTGATTTCCATATTTTCTGCTTTTCGGTTTCTCAGTACATGAATCACAATTTCTCACCTGTCAGGTGTCCACAGACCACATTAACACACAAGCATGTACCACAGGCTGCCCACCAATGGTGGTTTGGGGGGGAGCAAGAGGAGTAGGAGGAAGAAGAAAGTACATTACACTTTGCTGGGTAAAGCACTACACATATGATCCATGCTGTTTGATGGGCTACATAAACTACATTACTTCAAAACAATTACAGCACTTAAGTCAGAAACAAACACCACGATGTGGGGTATGAGGTCTAGGCCACATAAATACAGAAAAAATATGACAACACTTAGGTTGATTATGTTTACATGTACCCCACTGAATAGTTTTCATACATTACTGTTACCTGATACCAAGCATGCTTCAGACAGTGGAGCATGTCCAAAATAATATTCTTATAATGAATCAGCCACTGTCATGAAACCTTTAGTGGTATGGTATGGGGAAACCTTTGTACAGCAGCTGTCTGGCTGGAACACAGAACCAGTCATAGTGGATCTGCCACACAGTGGCTGATAATGGCCCTCACTATGCAGCCCTCAGTTCTGTATTTAAACAAAACACTCTGCATTAGTGACAGACAGCTGATTTGGGCGGCAGCTTGGTCTAAGGCACAGATCTGCAGCCGCCTCACTGCCGAGATCGCGGGTTTGAATCCTGCTCAGGGCTTGCATGTTTGTCTCTTATGTTGGTTGTGTTGTGTAGGTAGTAGCCTCTGCAACAAGCTGATCACGTATTCAGAGGAGACCTACCAGTGTGTCACTTTGGAAACCTCAACAATGAGGCAGTCTACGCCCAATTTGGGCTGTTGCACCACAGAAAAAGACTGACGGTCAGTCACTCCCTAAACACAGAGGGCCATGCCATCTACTGAAGTCTCATTATCTATAAACCAGAACAACATTACTAATGAGTTATACCATTCATTCAATACTTTGGTGCATGTGTGTGTGTGCATGCGCGCACGCGTGTGTGTATGTGTGTCAAATCCGGCAGAGACATTCAATCAGCATCACAAACGAACTGAACCAAACACTGCAGAATTTTTCTATAACAAGAAGCTGATGCAATTACTAATTCTGGTTCACCAATTATACTGATCAGACAACCATGTTCTCATTTTCAATTTCAGAGACAACCACAAAATTTGCAATCTACTTTGAGATACATGTGTATATACTTCATGGGTGACCACATGCCCACATAGCAGGCACCCCACCTAGGAACTGGTCAATAACTATCAGTTCAGACTACAAGTCCAACATGTCAATGTTAGGATTAGCAAGAGATTCAGAAATGATGCAGAAGTGGTAACCGCCCAATTTAAGGTGCTATATCAGCATTTTCCTTGAAAAGCTCAGGAAAATCACAATCATCTGCCAAGCTACACAACATCCATGCCAGTACTTCAATCCAAGAACTCCCAAACATGAAGCACAATTCTAGCCATTCAAACATGACATTCCAATGATCACTATTACAACAAGTGTCCATCAGCACACACATAGTTTCAAGTGCCTTCAAAATGAATGTAACTTGAATACAGTTAAGGGAAATAAGCAACATAAGTTCACAGTGTTCTTAGTTTTTTGCAATCACTTTCATTGTACATTTTTTTATTATTTTGTATTCACAAAAAATATTAAAATGGACTCAACATAACTTACACATTATACAAGCTACAAGTCACATAGAGTAATAATAACAATAATAGTAATAAATGAAAATACATATTCAATAAAAATGCAAGTTCTGAATTCCCTCTGTTTTTGTTTGAAATGTAAAGCAAAATTTATGCAGCAATTATTACCATTCTGTAACAACCCACACACAGAATCAGTTACATGCATGTCAACATACCTCTCCATCTCCAGCAACACACAAATGATCATCACAACAGCGTGTACATCAGGTGTGAGTAGTAACAAGTGAAATAACATACAACTGTGCACACTACTCACCAGCATGTACAATACGCAATAATTTTGTAAAAAAAAATTGCACATGACTGTCTCGCTTTTTAGAATTCCCAACTTAAGAATATCAGTAGAAGGAAGCACAGACCATCAGTCACAACTTCATTTGTTCCAGTTTTATTTCTGGCTACGTGTTTTGGCTTTTGAGGAAACCATCATCAGGCAATGAAAGATAAAAATACATACAGAACGACAATTTAAATATAAGCATAAGCCTAAACTAGATACCTAGTATCAGCTTATACACACTCAAATTTCTGTAAAGTTGAGATCTCAGCTATTTGAAAAGTATCACTTTATGGATTGTACTTAAACTATCTTTCTGCTTGTATTTTTATTTTTGGTTGCCTGATGATGGTTTTCCCAAAAGCCACAACAGGTAACAAGCAATAGAACTGATAAATTTAAGTTGTGACTGACAGTCTGTTTCACTTCCGCTGTTCATATATCACAGTGGTATGTCATCCACTAAGATGTTAAGAAAATCAGTCACAGAATCAGATAAACACTACACACGATTCATTCACATTTTCCAGTGCACACAATTCACAATACAGCATTATGTTACTTCTTCAGTATAACTGCTCTATTTACAATCAAGCTTTCTGAAAGATATGCCACCAAATGCACTCACTGAGAAAACAATTATTCATGGCCTTCTGAAAGTGGTTCACATTCATAAAAACAATAACCAATAAAACAGTAATCTTTAAAACAAAAACAGCAATTTTCCCTGTTTAAGCACATCTTAAAAATGTGGGTAATGATTTAGGCTGCTGACATACTAACCTAATTATGCCCAGTCAAGACTGACACACCAAGGTGCTGTCATACACAGGCAGCGTTACTAAACTCAGCTTGGCACACACAGTGACAGAGATGCAAAGCAAGTCAAAAAAAAAAAGGGCTGGGGGGCTGGGGGGGAGGTAGGTGGGCTACCTTTGCAGCACCTTAGCAGGTCAAACTCAGTTCAGTTAGTAAATCTACAGCCTTTGGTTTTCAGAGTTTAGTTCCCTAGTTCCTTGTTTTAGAGTCACAGTACCAGTATCTCCATCTTTTTCCATTGTAATTCAAACAGTGTGCACTGGTCTTCAAGCTTGCCAACTTCTCACTGCCAATGTGCTTTATGTTTGGATCACCGTCACTGAAATTAAAAATAAATCACCTTTCAAGTGGCAATCATGATGATCTGACTAAAATGTATTCATAATCCATATATGAAATTACAAATTCCTCAACTTCAATGCCAGATAATCAGCAATGAATTTCTTCAGACCCTGAATTGTATTATGATCAAATGCACAGCCACCTAAAAATGAAAACACATTCATACTAATATGACTGGAGACAAAAACTTTCACTCCATGAAATGAATCATTGAATTTAGTAGAGCCATTAAGTCTAACACAACAAACATGTATCTTTCCTACAATCAATGGCCCAAGTGACTAAGCTAGCATCCTCTTCAGAAATTAAGAAGACATATAACAGCTGCAACAGCTGGTACAGTTTCACACACCCATTAAAACTACATCACAGAAACCCTTTCAATATGATAATCCTGCCATTTGCAGTCATGTGACATCAACATTCTGAGTGCTTGAAGTAAATTTTGATTAAGGCTCTTTCTTACTCAGTTAATCCACATGCTAATCACATGAGATCTGGACATTTGGTCCTTTACACCTATAATGTACAACATGAATTAGATGAATTTAACAACATGGTACAAGACTGCATTCACACTGAATGCAGTAATGTGGAGGATGATGCCAGATATAAACACGCCACGGTAATATTCACTTCTGCCACCTGAAAACAAATTTGCCTCAAACACAGAAGCAAGAATATCCATTTTTCGCCCAAGAGCCAGCTGCTTTCGTTGTATCACTGATGGCTGAAATCAGTGATTAAATTTACACAGTCTGAAAAGTCACAAAATAAAATAAAATAAAACAAAACAGCCAAACTCTGGTGACACAACGCATCCAGAACCACGAATCCATTACTCAGTTCCGAAATTTAACATTCAGCCAACCAGTGTGGGTTTTAAATTCTAGCAAATGGCTTACAAAAAACATATCATTTGCCTGAAAAAAAAACTTATGAAATAAACAGCATGTTGTGGAAAATAAGCACAAATTATGAGCCACGTCTTAAAAATGCAGCAGATTTCCTTATTGCCTAAATATATAAAATGAGTTTCTAGGAGTGTTTTCCTACATGCATTTGCATTTGACAGTGCAGGTATTTAACAAGGTTAAATCCCACACACAATCCAGCAACATAAAGAATTCTTTACTCGGGTCACTTGTCAGATCATGCAAGGCAAAGTCACTGGCCACATGCAGCTATACAGAGACCACAGTGGACTTAAAAAAGTCCCGGCATGGCAAATTCAAATTCCCCAAATTTAAGGAATAAAAATACAAAGGCCTTCTACGAACTGTAAAATTCAGACACTGGAAACTGCACATGAAGTATGCTCAGTTTGGTAAACTCAATGACCAGTGCACATCAACTGTGCCACATCAGTTCCCTGTATGGGCACTTTACAGACAGAAAACTGGTTTCTGGTACACAAAGCTACACTTATAAAAGTGACAATATACAATTTACTTGGTATCAAAGCAAAGCTTCCTACGTAAATCCATTCTGTGCGGCGTTCCTTCATACAAAAATTAATTCCCTACAAGAAAGTGGGACAGAAATTGCCGCAATATGTAACAGACACACACTACAGAGTACCACATGCTACGTCTTACCATATTCATCTTTTCTTCTCCTCTATGTACAAAATTATGAGTCATCTAATTATAATACAATGTAATCAAACTGTCATTTATTCCAGTTTATTTAACAGTTACTTTCTGAAACAGGGATTCTTCAGTTACCTTCTTAACCTCTTGACTTCTGTAGAACAAAGGCACTTGAGCATGTGAAAAAGTACTTTGAAAACAATGATCTACATACAAACTATAAATACAAAAGAAAGATTAATTACAATGAATACAACTACAAACTATGAAATGATCTCTCTTTCTGCGCTCTAACGTACTAATTGAGCATTCAGAAATACCTGCTGAAACATGACAAATCTAGATCTACATTTTTCTTGATCATGACAATTTGACATTTAATTCTAACAGTGACAGTCTGACCCTTTCTCAAGTATATATACATACACAGACCATAGTTTCCCACTTGTCTGTTTCAACATGCACAATGGCAGGTTTTATGTTTTAAAAGCTGTTATTGTTACACAGTGCAAGTTACTGTTTTATTGATAAAATACTGTACATCTGTGCAACTAATTTTAGGTAAATAGAGCATTCTCATGGAACATAATTCCTGTTAGGTCACATCTACTTCCTCCCTCTTCCAGCCTTACTTATGGCATTTTTCTCATAATTTTATCATAACAAAACACATGAGACATAAACATTCCATCACACATGCATCTAAACTGTAGCTGTCCCTCAGCATATCATAAAGGCATACAGTAAAATCTGTGATATCCAGTATTGGATTATCCGGAAATCTCTCTTAACTAGCAAATTGACAAACAGACCCATTATATTTAAATATATACTTAAATATTGGTATTATGCTTTTTTACATTATGTGTGCACCTTGTTACGTAAGTAGTGGTGAAAAGGACTAGAAAGTGCAGCATGGAAAACAGGACAGGATATCAAGTGACAACTTAAATTGTTAGGTCTGTCCATGAGGTTGCTAGGTACACTAAGATATATAATAAGTATTATGTTCTGGTATCCGGAAAACTGTGATATCCGGCCAACCTTTGGTCCCGGAGATGCCGGATATCACAAATTTTACTGCATGCAGGAGCAGAGCAAAAAATTCCAGTTATCATTAATCTAAGCACCACATGGAGGCAAATGGTCACATGCACTCACTGACCACCTTACCCCCCTAGAAAAGCCTTCAGCACCCACTGACTAGCAGAGCCTGTGTGGTTCCCAACACTGGTCTGAACATCTGGAGAAGACAAAACTCTCATGCTTCAGCCAGCAGTCAAACCCCTCCACATCCGAACTTTTATTTGCAAAATTTTCCACTTCAGTATACAGCACATTAAGTGTGACAAGCAGGAGTCCTTGAAGCAAACAGAAAATAAGTCTAAATTTGTACTTTTTAGCATTTCCATTAGCTGAAGTTCCAATAACATACACTGAAAAATTACTGCCAGTAAGGCATCTCCATGATCAAGTAGTCCACTTGTGCTGAATCTGCTAAATGGTACTGCATATGAAGATCACACACTCCCTCATCTTGCTTCTTCAAACTACTACACACTAAAATGCAGTGTGTGATTGAGAACACCTGAACACAGCAGCACAGCCTGCACAAAACTATGAAATTAAACTTACTGTGTAAATGACATGTCAGCATCCAGCACCAGAGTGAATTTATGTGTGCCTGTTAGCAGACAGACACTAAAGATAAGGCGTAACCACTTTACACTGTGATTTTTGGACTTACGACATTGCACTGTACTTATTCTGTAAGGATTTGTGCCACAGCTGAGAAATGAGAACAAAGTATGGGCTCCAGTGGGTCTGAGTAACCACCTCCCACATGACCTGCTGATGTGATTACCCACATCCTCAGTCTAGTCAATTCAACCCTGAAGACAGAGACAGCATGTTACTACCAACAGTTTGAAGCCACCACCAAGACTATAGTCACAACCCCCATGACTATAATTGGACCTTGCAGGCCATGTTTTCCAAATGTAAACTGCACACCACATATTGAAAACATTTTAACATTTTCAAAATTTCTGCCACACCTGGAAAACATGTCATAGCATGGCAAAAGTGATCACATCATAGCAAAACATGCACTAACTGCGTAACAATGCATGAGTGGATAGCAGGTTTGTTCTGTATGTTTGTACAAATGCAAGCATATGGATTTTAACTGCCAGTTCTGAATAAAATTTATAATACATTTCAGCCCAACACATTATGTCAAGGTGCTTCTCTTTCAGGTGGTATGACACCCAGTCCTCTGGTACTGCAACCACAAATGCAGCCAATGTACAGAATGTGGATGGCAGATGACTATGATACACAGCTGCAATAACTGGCATAAGAAAACCAAAGTATGTGCAGAAAAACCTGACCCAGTGCCACACTGTCTACTGTAAATACGTAAACTCCCTGCAGACTGAACTCAGGTCTCTGCTCTGAGAATGTGGTGACTGACTACCTGGGATATGGCACAGCATGAATTTAAAACCACTTTAATAAATCTTCACGAACTGCTTCTCACAACTGCGAACTTCAGTTCCATACATTTCCTTCAACCTTTGCTTTTGACACAATGGGTATCAATACTGTAAATGACCTAATGAAAAATGGATACAGAATATGTGCAGTGCACCTTGCCAACTCTTGTTTTTTGACTTCTGATATAACAACATAGACAGTTCAAGGAAGGGAAACCAGTGTCATACAGTACATATACTTGTAATATTATACAGTATAATGATGCTGTTAAACTGCACTTTTCAATATTAATTTCAATAGCATGTGACTTGATTACTCTTTCTGCACAATATAACAATGCTCAAATAATCTTTTAACACCTTGTTTGTGTTTTAACAAATGGAACTACTGATGTTAAGTTTTAAAAAATATTTCCAGCTACGAAAGTACAAAAGAGGTCTCAGTCTTTTCACAAGCAAACACACTGAAAGTGCTCATGCTCTAGAGTCAGTAATGCAGTTATCTGGGTTCCCACATCTTGTAATTAATACTTCAAATACTCAGCACACAAATGATCCTTTTGGTTACAGCCTGTCAGCTTCTGGTCTGCAAGTCAGAAAATGTTACAGTACCAAAACAGAAGGAAAGAAAATTCAATTGCAGCTATTCAAATTGCAGTTATCTACAAAACCATTCTATTATGCCACAGACAAAAACAATTTTGTTTCTGGGATTTAACTTGCTCACATCAAATGGTATACTTATATGATCTCATATCACAGCATCAGTTACTGCAAGTGAACCATATACGCCACATGTGAAAACTGTTTGCAGTGGTTCCTCCTGCCATCTGTGCTACAATGTGGGAACAAGTTGTACAGTCTGCAGCTCAAATCTATACTACTGACAATGCATTTTCATAATTTTCAGATAACAAATACTGGTACAAATGATGACCAATCTCAACTTAGGTCAGTTAAACAGGGCACAGTATCAAAAGTGAGGAAGAATGTGAATGGATTACTCCACTACTAGCCTACCATGCTGTCCTCCAAGCCAGAAGGCAATATTACTCTATTGTCCTGTGATCAGAATACACCTTAATGACCCCATATCAAGCACTAATTTCTGAAAATGGATGCACAAGACCACAAAATGACTGTGGTGCAAGGGCTGAGGAGTGTCCACCCCTTCAACAAACCAACTAACAAACCAACCAACCAACCAATCAGGAGACTGGCCTATGGACCACGTAAATCTGGTTAGAGTGAAAATCTGTCATCTTGGTCATAGACTGTATTGAAGTCCTTCATGTTCTGTAATGGTAATTGGGGTACAAAACATTATCTTCAGATCTATCATCATAAACCAATCCATCAACTCCCTACAAGTGGGAACCCACACCTGTCCTTAAATGTAATAATCCCCCCAGAATGACAATAATTTCACTGGTAGTTGTTAAGTTCTTTCACATAACCCTTATCAAATTGCCAAAATTAAGCTATGAAATAAAAATCACATGTTTTCTTTGATTTGCCACATGAAACCACACAACGGCCATCAGTACATTAGAAGCAGGTAGCATAATATATCCTTGTATTTGGACATGACATAACTGTACATATTCTCTTATAGTTACACCTTGTACACCATTAATATTACAGGACTGCAGTAATCGTCTGTGTGTATCACTTATTTAATCAGTCAACTAGATACCCCTGAACGAATATATGTTTATGATTACAATAATTTACACCTACATTTGATACATGCCAAAAGAATATTTACAAAAAAAAAAAAACATGCAAGTCTCTGGAGGTCATATCAGAATGTGGCAAAAGAATAGAATCTCATGCCTTTTCACAATAAAAAATAATTTGAACCATACAGGCCATATTCCAAGACTGAAGATCTCAAGCCCAGCTGCTGCAGTCAATTTCAATGTATTGTTTCATATCCTTATACAATCTACAGTCTACTTAACAACAAAATCCTCGTCAGCTAAGGGTTTTAAGTTATTTAAGGCTACCAGAAACCAATGAATGGAACAGGAAGAAAATGAGTTCATGCCTCTTTGATAGTTTCATTAAAAAAAAAAAAAGGAAACATCAATTTTATCATCAGAGGAAGATTTTTCATGCTAATGACGAACTGCATGTCATACACACACAGAACCGGAATGACACAACACCCTTAATCCTCAATTACAACACGCCCAACAGACTGGCATGCCATGATATCAAGTCAATGTCCTCCTCACAGCATATCATGTACCTACTACATTATAATTCGTTGGTCCACCATCAGGATACAATGCATTGCACCCACTGGTTAATAAAAACTCCTACACAGAAATGTATCAATTATTATTTAATCTAGCTAAAAAATCATGAATTTTTATAATGCAGTTATAAGTCACACAGATCATGATAATGATTACAGCAAGCAGCAACTGACAGCTGTTTTTCATCCACAACATGGTATATACCAAGGGTGACTAAATTTTGTATGGTGGTGCCTACTATGTGTGGGTCCTCAGTATGGAACTTCCTTAACTTCCTGGCACCTAGAATTCTGGGGCGACTCCCAGATTTTTGGAAAATTTGTACATCGCTGGCAAATACCACATCTTGCCATCCAACAGCAACAAAAACACACAGGACAAAAACTAACTCCAATGAATGCACACAGTTCACAGCAAGCTCCAGAATGGACACTGTGTACCAGCAGTGATGGGCAATGGATCAAACAGCACAGAAAAGGGCTTACAGATCTCAGTCCTTCCAAGACATATTGGGTAACAGAGTGTGAATCATGGAAAGATCAGGGAATGTTAATGAAGAGGTTAAGCCTAGTAGGTGTCAGATTATAGCAGTACAATCTCAAGCTTAAGTGTCGCATCTCTGTCTTCTGTCTTTGCTTGGTTGAATGGTCTGATGGCTTGTTTCTTTTATTTGTGGGACACATGGAACATTACATACATACATACATATAAAACATATTTAAGGAACATATTAACAGTTATGATGTGTAGCATTAACAGTCATCAAAATTATTCTGCTCAGACTAGCAGCCACATAAGATTGTTCAAACAAACCACTATGTCTGAGACAATTGCCTTCTCCACTATCAGGGCCCGGTACCACTGTATGGTCTGAAGTCTGTGGAGCCTGAGAAGCCTACTGAATATCTTAAGAATTCAAATGTTCTTTCAACCACTATGGAAGTAACAAATATGGGCTGAGTGCAGTACACTACCTTAGAATATGGCATACAGGTCAGTTGCCTTAAAGAAATATATCTCTCAAAATGTCAAGAAGAGATCAACAAAGATCTGTCAATTACACCTGAACCACTGAACAAATGTTATGACAATCTGTAATTCCTGAGATACCGAAAAATACAGACTGCAGAGGATCCAAAAATGAATAACAGTGAGATCATCTACATGCTGCCTATACCAAAAAGTTTTCAGATACCCTGAAAGTTGTTTCAAGACAATGTTTCAGCTTTCTGGCTGTCACAGCAGTGAGAGTTGAGATTTTGGTCTTCTGGGTCATAATCCAGCATCAGCTTGGAGGTGAGTACCCATGTTTCACAGAATAACACTGCCTGCCCCTCCAGGTCAAAGTGACAAAGTAACAATTTTGTCCCTCCTCCCTCATTTCTCAGTAGTCACATGCCTTCTCCCCTGGGTGGATAAAACCTGGACACACCCTCACCCTAACCACTTAACCGTAAAGATGCAAGCACTAGATTCATCTGCAAACACATATCACACTGAAGATACACAGAGCAAACCCACAACACCACAATCAATGACAAGATTCTTCAAAGGCACCGCACATTTCATATGAAAATCAAAAGCTTGTTTGCAAATTGGACTGTGGGAACATTTAAACACTGTAATTCACATCAGACGGTAATGCACACTATGCCAAAAGACCTAAGCGGGTAACAGCAGTATGTATTTGATCCCTGCTCTGAAACATTGTTCACAGATTCATATGTGCCTCAAACATAATTATTTATAATGATATATATAACACACATTCTGTTCTCCAAATTACTTAGATCCACAGGTTTCAGATGTGCAAATAATATAAAACATTTGCTTACATGTGTAAAGCTATACAGTCAAATCATGTCACAGAGCCAATCTTCAAGTAACAAATCATAACATATACATGTGATGACATTTCTTATATACAAATAACCAAGCAGTTCCACATTTTGACTTTATCATGTTTTTGTCAAGTCACTTCAGTTGCCAAAAGTATGCAGTCACCATGTTTGCTTTTATGCAACTGCAAAAATCACATCTGACCCTAAACATCACCTTCAGGTCTTACTTTCTAGCAATCCTTACACTGAGTCTTACAGCCCCAGTTAACTCCAATGTTTCCCATTACTTAGAACAAATGTATCACATAAATTTAATACGCTCCATGTCCATGCATTAGTTCATATACAGCAATAAACCACCAACTAACTGCACAATGTGTATTATTATATTCACTACTAGTATTACTTCCTCCTACATGTTTCAACCCCACAATAGTCCGAGGTAACACTAAGGTTGTGATGACCTTCATCTTAACCTTGGACTATTGCTTTTAATTACAGTAGTTTCTTGGATTTAGTCTCATAGTTGCCTACATTATGTTTTCAGAGTGTGAAGTCAGCTGCACATGTTTAATTTAACTGTACTGAAGCAGTTTGTTATGTAAATAACCCTTTTCCCTGAAGACAACCCGGCAGGTTTGAAATATGTAGGAGGAAGTAATACTAGTAGTGAATATAATTATACACATTGTGCATTTAGTTGGTGGTTTATTGCTTTTGTATTACATAAACTCTGGCACTGGCCCACACTCACACAATATCATATCAGTACTGTAAGTGGCCTTCTTTAATGTAATAATGTGACTTACAGTGGCGGCGTACAATGGCATGGAACAGATCATGCTACTCAGCATCATACTTGATGTAATAATCAAAATGCATAAAACATCATCAGTCAGAAAGCAGTTATGCCACATCATGTTTAAGTTCCTCAAATAATCTGACTGACAGTAAAATTATAAGGCAACAAATATTGGGCACTTCAAGAAATGCGGCAAAGTGTCTTACAACTGATGCTGTATATCTTAGTGTTTAAACAATTTTTCTTAAAGAGTGTCACAAAATGCATGACAAAAATAAATAATTCAACCCATTAAATGTAGTCAATTAATGACAAAAGTGAGACTCGTGTTTGGGATGTTCATTTTATAACATAACACACAAAAAGACTGTGCTCAAAATTCTTCAACCAAGCACATATGAAACATTACTACTACTGCCTAGAACAAAACAGTTATAAGGCTCTGCTGTCCGTTTGAAGGAAATCTAATTTAAATTCCAGCTTACTGCTTTCTTAATAATGTTCGGACACACAACGTGTTTCTGTACAGTGTAATAATTATTTTGGCAGTATATCCAGTTCCTAAATTTACAAGATTGAGGTTCACAAACAGTTACACTGAAACTGACCTCCTGGACTACAAAATATCTATTTCAGCTATGAGAATGTAAACATAAAAGCTGCCAACATAAGCAGTAAACATGATGAACTGAATTCACATGTTTATATATATAGCCCACAGACCTCCCACTCCAACAGTAAGCTTTATAATCTGGCATGTTAAAATACAAAAAAAAAACAGTTCCCATAATTTCACTTCTGCCACGCCTTCTTCCATCAACACAACTGACACATGGTCAGCCATGTGCTGATAATGTTACCTGGCAATATAACTATGCCTGGAATGCCACACTAATGCAGCACTGCTGCTCTTAACGGATGCACTGTCAACTGCACATGAACACAAAGGCCACATTCAGTATTAATTAAGGCTACATTAACTGATGTTACCAGGCCTGTGATTAGAGACAATCTAGCAAACATGGTGGCAATGCCCCTCGCTGTTGGTAAACAGCTAAGCTTCTCTGTTCAAATGCAGAATCATGTATAAACACTGCAAAGTGACACCACTCACAAACATTGGCACAAACCAATTAGTGAGAGAAATTCTACAGCACTTTTAAATACTCGTTCCAGTCACCTGTGATCAGCAATGACTTCACAAACAAGAGCACCTTCTTTCATCCACCCATGTATCAGCACAACTTTGTCTCATGCACTTCACAGCAAACATATGTGACTAAAGCAACAATATATGCCTGGTAAGATCCTCCAAATGTCCATACCCAACAGTACGTTTTGCTGGAAACCACCAAGCTGTACTAAATACAACAAGATGCTCACCAGCCGTTGTTTCATGCTCTTCATACATCAGAAGCTTCGCAAATGTAGCAGATCACTGTCTAGTGGGGGTTTCAGAACCATATGCACATTGCAACCCAGACTTTGGTGTGACGTATGATAATAAAATGTGAATTCAATGGAAAGAAAACATGCATGCAGAAGAAAAAAATAACATCCCATGCCCTTTACTGTATCCAGTAAAATGTAATCATATTTCGAACGCAATATTTAAGTCACCCTAAAATGTGCAACATACTAAATATTTTTGCTTTTATTCATCACAGTGTATTTGTAACTGTTTTTCCTTTTGGAGAATATGTAAGCAGAAAATAAAAATATGGCCCACTATGGCCTTGCATTCAAATACCTATACTTAACAGTGTAGTTTCAAATAGCGGCATTATTTTCGATTTTGCAAAAATAATGTCTCACTGGCAGAACAGAAACTGACAGTATCCTAACGCAAAGAACCTGTAACCTTCTGCAGCACAATTCCCACCGCACAGTAAACAATGTCTCCATTACAAATACAAACCAACTGATGGTAGTTACGGAAATAACAGTTGTTACTGTGAGAATCATATGAAATACAGATATATTCTGTTGGAAAAATGCACAGTTTCTTAATGTTACAGTACGTGGTACATGTGCCATCTACTGTGCAATAAAGAAAGCTTCATCCATAGTTACACCAAAATTAAAAACATATTCTAGTTTTCTGGGCTTCCATGTTTGCATGACAATGTTAATTTACACTGGTATTCAGCTTCATTGTGTTTTCATGCTTCAATATGAAAACTATGAGTTTTGTGGTTTATTTTCTAAATCTGCCTCCTAAAATGTAACCATTCATAAAGTGACATGAAACAACGGCCAGGCTGAAGGTATTTTCATCTACATAATCCCCCTGACCAAATGAACTACGTTCAAGGAGCACTGTTTTAAGTATTATCTCTTGCTTTACTTAACCACACCAGAGTTTCATTTTGGTTCCAAACTATACAACATGCAACCTCAAAAATAACCTTGCTTTCTGAATATTCATGTTTGTGTCATGTTACACGAACATGCGACATTGGCATAATGGCTGCAAGCATGGCATCCAGTGGTTTCACTTGCTCAAAGAGGCCTCCCACATCCCATACTGTTTGCCTCACCACATGATTGAAACACAGCCTTTCTCCAACTTTTTAACTCAAAATGATAAATATGCTGTGTTAATCAGTTATGCCCCATCTTTCATCATTTAGAATGAACAACTATACACCATTCACCTATGAATCTCAAGGCACAAAATTTATCTAAAATGTTATTTATATCTGCTGTCATCATTTATCAAAATTCTTAATTTTTAATCACACATCCTTTTAGTTCTACCTGCTACACACATCACCTGCAGAACCTTCAAGTAATAACTCATGATCAAAAATTACTTACTATCATATCCTTTATGATTTGCTTGAATAATGTGTTTTGTGACAGACATGTCAGTTCCAACATTGCTTAAAATTTTTCATTTTTTAAACTATTCAACAAATCCAAATTGATGGCTGCAACAGACGCATTCCATCTTCCTAGCAACAAAACTGTACCAATAAAATGCTGCAACCTGACAGTCATTCACATGCCAGCACTAACACAGAATCCAAGATTTGCAGCCATCAAAGCATGTTCCAGACAACTGAAATACAGTCACAATATTTACACTCTGACAGGAAACCACCTTATGCAAGAACACGAGTGTGGCCAGCTAAAGCAATATATGTTCACGCTGAACACCAACAAGCAAAAAAAAAAGTGTTCTCTACTCTCAAAGATCCTCTGCACAGCTACTGGATGATACTGCCCCCCTCCAAGTCCCTGCCGCCTCTCCCCACCCATAAAACAGCCAATCATTTGTGCCACATTTCTTGCACCGAATAACTTCTGCCTTAACAGTATGTATGCTCCACAGTATTCTTGATTACTTCACAATATCCATCCAAAGCCTGTATGGGCCTAATTATATCCAAATAAATCTCTGAACACCACAAGTTCTGAATTCTATCCAACCAAATCTTCACAAACCACAACTTTCATGCCACAGCATAATATTACTGTAAAGACTGTGAGAAGAGGCAACAGATAATCATCTACCAGCCCTTACTACAGTTTTGGCAATAACTTGAATAAGCAAACCTGTAATGAAATATTAAGACGCTGCCTTAATCAAAATAAGCAGGACCAGATGACCCTACCACTCTATGAGCAAGTATTATTTATTGCAATTAAAGACTATGAAACATCACTTACATAATTTACATAACAGGTCCATGGCAAGGAACAGTGTTTCACATGTGAACGAAACAAACCCTTAAATGCAAGATCCCTCCCCACACACACACATACACAACACACACACACAAAAAGAAAGTGACAGAAAAAAAAGTGTCCATCCCTAAGGGATGCTACCACCAGCAACTAGATCACTACCCTAAAATAAACACAGCAACAAATCTAATTCATATAAATACAAAGTACCCCACAGAACTTTATACACAACAGAATTAACTATTATGCAAGGCAAATATGCAACAAAGAAAATAAGATGTTCTGGGACCAGAAAATAAGCCCCACCCCCACCCAAACCCACAGCTTGTCCAAATGTTCTCTTTTTTTACACAGGAAATAAAAACGAAGCTCATTACAACATGGTGTGATATTAAAAACACAAACACTGCTTATGGTGACCCATAACTGAACAAAATTAACTTATGTACATGTATAAGAAGGTTGAAAGAAACGATAACAACACTACTTACATGTATGTGATGGTTAAATTAATTCAAAAAGGTGCATATCTTTCATGGTATTTAAATGGGAACAAAGAGATATCTGACTCTGGATGCCATTACTGAAGACACCAGTTAACACACACACATATGCATGTGTGGACTCAGGACTGGACTAGTTAACTGTGTCCTAATGCTGCAGCACCTCACTATACAAAACATTCACACAATCCAGCAAACAAGGGTCCAAAATGACCATAGCTAAAATATTTTCATATCGAGACTTTCAGGAGTGTTCTTACTGATAAAGAGTAAGTTACGCATTCACATAGAGCAGCACATACGATGTTAGAAGATTATGCCTGATCACTGACTTTCTACTAACCTTTAAATGACAAGGTTGGTATTTTATAGCATTCCACCAAAAGAATACTGCTTCTGTACGTATATGGATACAACATAAGTTCACTTTACTAGTGCAGTAAAAACCTGGGTTAAAGACTAGCTGCATAATTAGTGACTTTTAAAAATGCATGTGTACATATAACAAGCAAGTATATAGAAGTGGCTCCCTGCGTATGTCCAAACATGAGATATGCAACAAAATCATACCATCACAATTGTTGCATTACTTCAGGAGCTGGACAAGCAAACAGCCCCAATTTCTTACAGGGGCTATCATAAATTTTCCAAAACTCATTCCATACTCTATCATGTCCAGATATGACTGTATGAGCAATGAGCACATTTTAAAAGATACCATTTTTCCACTACATGCATGTACATGAGCATGCGTGTGCCACCCCAGAATGCGCGAGCGCACGCACGCGCGCACGCACGCACGCACACACACACACACACACACACACACATACACACACACACACACACACACACACACAAAACTTCCTCATTCAAGCCCCCTTCCATTTGTGGAATGCAGGATATTTCACACACAAAAAAAATGGTGCAGTAACCATGGTGAGAAGAAAAAACATGACACAAAAACAGCAGCACATGCTGAAACACTCCTTTTCCCTTAATTATTTTCAGTGACAAAACACTGCAATGTTATTTACTACTTGCTAAACCAGTTAAATGAAGTTATTAAAGTGCCATTTTAATCAGCCACTTCTAAAAGGCCCTTTCAATTACGACAAAAGTGAGTTTACAGTAGACCACATACCCCAGAATGTCTCATCATTCTCTGCCATCAGCCATGTGCTTTCCGTTACGTGCTCCACTCATTTCCACAAGGGTTTGTCTCTTAAGAAATGAACAGAAACACGCTGCAAGTGCTGCACATTGTCCTACCACCAGGTGAAAAACATCACTCTTTGCAGGGGCAGAAATGTTCAACAGGCTGCAGCAAATGGCTTGTTTGTTTGACCTGTTGCTTCTCAAGTATGTCCTGTAATTCCCTGTTTCTTCAAAACACATTACGCAATTTACTGCACATGAAAAAAACTGAAGCAATGAAATGGAAAAGGGAGTTTTGTAGGATGAAATTACATTAGAAACAAAATACAGAAAGTGAGCGTGCAAAGCACGGACCATATAATTAATTCAAAACTGGTATATTGTATTTGTGCCAGCCGTACCTCTCAGAACTGTTACAATTTATACATGAACTGTTTGTAGCTAATGTGGCTTATGCAGATGTAGTTCTAACAACAGTAAAACGAGTTCTGACACAACAATCGTAGGATGTGCTTCACCTGTACACAGTATCACAACAATGAAGGACGTAGCAGCCACTACAGTGATGTAGAAAAGACAAACGTCAAGCAGGACATGAAGAAAAAGTGCAGCCCCAAATTGGAAACAGTGCTTGTGTGGACTCAAACTGGGGACCTCCACAAGCAAGGTGCAGTTCCAATACCTCTGTATGACCAACAAAACTCGTATGACCTCCATAAGACATATGTACAATGCACAAAGTATGAGTCAAGTGTGCAGTATCACACAGAAGACTCTATATAACTTTACTTTAGTCCTTTAAGCTATGTATGTACCACATTCTAGACACAATTTGTATTTGCAGCAGTATGAACATACTACACACCATACGCACACATGGCAATGCTGGAAAGCCTCTGACTCTGTCTGTTGGCTTGGCTGTGCATGCTGGCTTACATGACTCATTGCTTAGTCTCAGCATGTTCACACAGACAGCTGGGGTTAGAAAGATAAAATCTCACACCTTATAAACACCACATTTCTTGTCCTGATCATATCTGAAATTTACATATGCAGCACAGGAGTTGAAAGAAGAATTTTCCCTTCTCAGTAAGCACTGCACAGCCATGGATAAAGGCGAATCACGGTGCAAAGCACAAAGTTAAGTTCCTAAAACCAAGTCAAATATTTGAAGTTATTTTGGACAACGACAACCCAAGGGTGACACTGCAACTACAACAGAGGAAGGCAGTTTTGAAGAAGTTCTACCTCGGCCACTGTTACAACAAGAGTGTCCATCCTTGCACAGCGATTGGCTATACGAGATATTCCAGTGCTGCTCATGTGCCACACAGCACCAGTTCACCCAGTGCCTCTAAACAAAGATGATGATGACGAGAATGGGCAAGATCAAGAAACACAACAGTCAGCAACCATGCAGCTGACACTGCCTTCTTGCCCTCAAAATAATGTAGTAACCATGTACACAAGGTGGCCCATAGTCAAGACGGCAATGAACCACCACACATAAATGACAGTTCCACACCATTTCAGATTTTATTGTTGTATTTTGCAGAACTTATCACACTCCTGGAGGTGGAGACTAAATGCTAACATCACTGTTACTCAGACGCTCTTGATGAGGCACTTTCCCCTGTATGTGACATAACCCAAGACAAAATATTTGTGTTCCTGGCAACAATAATACAGGTAAGACATTGCTTGCAAGTCAAACTGACAGACTAACTGGGCAACAAGGGACCAGTTTTACTCATCTTTCTATAGCAACATGATGAAACATGACAGATGTTTACACATCCTCTACCTCATACACTCCACAGACAACATGAATGAAGTTGACAGGACTGACAAAAACGTCATCAGACCGTGAAAAATATGCAATTTATTTACAATTCTAAACAGGACATTTTCAAAATCTGACAACCCTTCGGAACATCTGGCAGCAGATGAAATTGCTGTCCTCTTCAAAAGAAGGGTAAATCATACACAGTACATTCCCAAGGAACATAAATGTTTCAGCACAGAAAGACACATAGGTGACTCCACTGCTCACATTCATGTCGTGAAAGTGCTGGCAGAAGGCCAGACAATGCATGACACAATCATAGAACTGTCCAGTAGCAAGAAAGACTTGGTTGCAAATCATGCATGAACAATTTCTTCCAAAAAGACCTGACAAAAAAAATATTCACTGCTGTGGGCTGTCAGACCAAACAGGAAGGGCATGTCACAGGACCTAGGACCCAAGAAAATAAGCCTGAAATGGATGACATTTCAGCAATAATGTGTATGGACAATGGAGACATACCTGTGTTGAAAAACATTCATGATACACCAAAAGAAGGTAATTTCTGTGATGAAAGAGGGAATGCTATAAAACCACTCACTGTAGTAGATTATAAGCCTCATACATATTATGCATATAAGGGAGACAGAACGGCCAGCAGCTACTCCATTAGCTGCAGCACATGGACGTAGGCAAAGAAATTGCGCTTCCACCTCTTAGACCTGGTTATTCTGAACACTTACATTCTTCTTTGATCACATGGTGAGAAAATAAAGACACTTTTGACTTACCCTTGTGAGAAACATGCTGGCACGTGCTGAACAAGAGCAATGAGTACAGGGGCCATTACGGAGACCATTAAGTACTGTCGCCAACATTGGCAGAATGTACACTACTGGCAGAAAGCACCGGCCTGCTCCATCAACACAACTTCAAATGCACAAGTGTTCAGTTACAGGCGTAATGCACAAAGTAACTGTGAAGTGTTATACATATGACGTGGGACCATGTGTCAAGAGATCTTGCTTCGAGAAGTAAGACATGCTGAATAATTCTGTTTTGTTTCCTGCCATTTACTTCATAATTTTATCTTTTTGGTTAAAATAATAGTCATGCTTTTTGTCACACAAGAACTAAACTTCTCATCCTTGTATCCCCATCCCTGAGAAAACTATATACCAATGATTGCATTATTTAAATTTAAAGCCCATCACTTCAAGGTCAATCACACTAATAACAGTGAGTTACTGTGGTTACAGGGCCTTTTAGAAATGACTGCTGCAGTATAAATAAATGCGAACAAATGGTGTCATAAACAATAAATGAAGCAGAGGTTTCTTTGTCTATGTCATAAATACGGAAACATTTTTTTGACTCTCAAATAAAAGTAAGTTAACAAACAGTACTGTCAGGGTATACAACAAACCACCACCAAATAAATCATGGTGTCTGTATACTGGAAGACTTATATTAATAAAAATTAAATTTGCAGTTCACAAGAATGGAGTTCAGAGCCTGAAATTCAAGTTTCCCAAAACACTGAATACTCCTATCCTAACCATGTTTGGCTTTCAAAATTACTGGCTACATTACATATTTCATATGAAAGCACACACTAGTCATCAAGAAACCAATTATGCCAAGCTAAATTTCATTATGGCACAACTGACTACAAAAGAAGAGACAAAACTGTATAGTTTACAGACCTGCTCAGCCTTTCTTCATTAAGCATAAATACTGTACATGATAATATGCCATACGATATGGAATCATTTGAGTAATGGCAAGTACTCTAACATGCAGCCAGCCTTTCACTTCTACTTTGCCAAATCATAATGCTTACAAGGACTGTACATTAAGTAATTCTCACAGGTTTGGAGATGATACAGATCTGTTTTCATGCTTTGTTTTTGATAATGAAACAAGTTCTGTTACATCCCGATCTTTGCTGGTAGTAGCATCCCTAACAGAGTCCCCAGTTCTCTTCTGTTTCTCAACACTGTTCCTACTGCTGTAGGATTCCTTCTTTTTGGGAACAGGTTTATACGTGAATGAACCACTGGTGCTATCTTGTAATTCATGTACGTTACAACCTGAAATTTGATCTGGAGAATTAGATTTTGCACTACAGGCATTTGACGTACCAGGTTCTGATTTTCTAAGATCAAAATTCACTCTTGTTTTACTACTTGTACTTTGGTTAGCATCCTTTGAATTAGAATGTTTAGAATTGGAACTGCTTGATTCCAGAGTTCTCTCAGAATTGAAAGAATTGGATCTCACTCGACCTGAAGAGCTGACAGACACTTGGCTTGTACTTGGCCCCAGTGACTCTGCTCGCCTTCTATCTTGACTTGTAGTAGAGCTGGGACCCCCTGACAGGCGCCGTACACGTTTCTGAAACTGCTGTGCTGCCTGGCGGTCTGAACTGCCCTGCTGTCTTACATCCATGCTGTAACTCTCTGAAACGCTACGGTTGCGACGTTTTAAAGCATGCGGGCGAAAAACTCCTCTGAATCCAGCCCGCAACTCATTCTCGTCACCTGGCTGTGGAACAAATGCACCCACTGATAGCATGCTTATCAAGAAACCATACTAGCCACAATTAACTCAACAGCTCAAAACAAAATCTACAGTACAATATGAATACCTCCAAATTCAACACAAAGCATAATGGTTTAATTCTGAACAACATGCAAAATATTTGGGCCAAAGAGTACTTCTCCATAAAACTTCAGACAATATTACCATAAAGTAACAAAACAGTAAAATAAACCAAAACAAGAATTTTAATATGATCCATCATATTGTGCATTCACTCTAACATAATGGTAAATAACAACGTCAGCACAGTACAACAAAGATATCTGTGTTGTGCTGTACTGACATCATTATTTACCACTGTATTAAAACAAGACAAACTGGGGAATTTCAGTCAATCAAGTGACTGACTAAAGCTGGACAGCCAGAATTTGATTCAACAGTGAGGAAGTTTTTATTTCGCCACAATGTACAGACTAGCTCTTGGACCCACTCAGCCTCCTACTCAATTGTACCAGGGCCTATTTCCTGTGACAAGTGATCAGAGGATGAAGCTGACCCATCATTTCTAGCAAGCTCCAGTGTTAAAAATGTGTGGAGCTATTTTTGTAGGCCTAGGTGTAAAATCCATAATATTAACTTTTTTCTTTTGCTTTCTTGAGTCTGACACATTCTAACGCTTTTCCATGACAGTCATTTTCCCCACATATATTGTTCTCTTTCTGTAGTCCCTTGAGAAATGATGAACATAGGCTTCACTGTATTTCCAAGACATCCCAAATCCTCCTGTGCTCTGTCACCAAAAAACACACTTTTCTACTTGCACTTTACATCTAACAATACATTATTCTGACACATACATCCCTGCCAGTTTGTTTTAGATCCCCAAATTTTTGTCCTCAAACAATGACATAGATTTCAATATTTATTTTTCTAACTAAGCTCACTGTAATACTTACTATACCAATACTATCAACTACAACCATTTATCACGTGTGTGCATGAGTTTTCCCTACATTATAACTCCAGCAACGCAAAAGGCAGCAAAGAAGAAACAAGAGCAATGGACATCTTGCACCCAGAAAAATACGAACACATATATACTGTAGTTGTGGGATTCTCACTGCAATGAGTATTAAGATGTCTTCCAGGATGTGATGCTGAGTAGTTTGGTACATACATAAAAATGTTTCGGAGACAACAGGTTAGTCTGAAATGTTGGTACCTATTTGCTGAACTAAACATCACCACATCCCACATACACAGTTTTTTAAAAAAATAAACAAGTTTATTACATATCATACGTAAAACTTCCAATAACTTCACATTATACTGTGAATCCACTGAAGACATCTAAAAGTGGCCATCTACACAGGACATATGAAATTAGAGTTGCATTTGAAGGTACCAGGATGCTACATACTGCATACTACACAACAGCAATGAATGCCAACTATGGAGAGTTGTCAGATTTTTTTATTACACTTCTACGGAATGCACCTTCTAGAACACATTTATTACAACAACAGAATCCATCCTTCTTCTTAGTACACATTAAAATCATCTTGCCCTTTCTCTACTTGGTTATTACCAACAATCTCTACGTATTACAACTTCTGAACCCAAGTACAACGTAATACTGTAACAAACTACATGGAATCCACATTATATCCCTCCAAAGCTCACTACAAACAGAAACCAAGTTCTATACCAACATTACTATCCATCTAACACAACAGAATTTTTCACTAAAGTAACATACTCCATATCTAATCTTCCACCATTTCCCATATCACCAAGGGTGAACATGGATGAACACAACACTTACCAAGAAAAGGACTCCATTTTAAAGCCAATCCTGGTTTTCAGTTATCATCATGGTTGCTGAAGCCACCCAATAAGTGGCAAACATCCCCTTGAATATCTGCACTCTTCACGTGCTTTAAAACCCCTTCTTAGTATGTGATTTGTTTCTCCTTGACCAACTCAGTTCTCTTAAACACTGCATCATATTCATACTATAATCTGATGCCACATGATTACAGCTAACTATGAACTGCTGTACTTTCACTGCTAAAAACGTGTACTCGCTCTTCAAGAAGGTTAACTCTTTTGTACAGTGAAACTCCAATTTAACATTTCTGCTTTAACAGGCACTTTGTGAGAACCTGTCCAAAATTCCACCTCACATATTATTTTCTTTGCTTTAAGGATCTATTCCATACAGAACTTTACTCCCCCACAAATTTCTAATCCTGGTTTAGTGCTGAATGATAACTGTTTGCACATCATCACTTCTCTGTACTAGTTTTATGTTCCTGAAGGTCACCACCTGCAGTGTGCAACATTACTGACTGTGTAATTGAGAGTTACCAGCTGCAATGTGCAGCATTACCAACTGTGCAGCTGACGGGTATGACCTGCACTGTGCAGTAACGAATGTGTAGTCGAGGGTTATTATCTGCACTGTGCAATATTGCGGACTGTGTTGTTGAGGGTTATCACCTACAATGGGCAGTATTACTGACTGCTACACAGTGTCCAATTTGGAGGCATTTTCCTACTGCTGACAACCACCATGTTCTCATAAATTTCAGTTCTGTAGATGCAACTTACAACAGTGAATGGCCACAGCACTGACAACAAACTTCACTAAGCCCAACAAGTTAAAATTCTCTGGAATACAGGCCACAGGCTGTGCCACGCACTGACACTGGTGAAGTATATTAAGCTACCACCATTATCACTACGGCTTAACCAGAGGGAAAAACCTCAACACCCCCCCCCCCCACCCAACCTACAAATCTGCACACAAAATTTAGTATTACTTTTGTGCTGAATGTCCTGAACAGATGTGCACACACGCGCACCCTCACACACGATCACACACATACACATGCACACACACATGAACATACATGCGCAAGCATGCACAACACTCAATTAACATCAGAACAGTTGCCTCCTGGAGAGAGTTTCATCAGTCATATGAACAAATGACATATGCATATGATAAATGACATCAGGATCAATGAAATGTAAGCCAGTAGAAACACACATAATGCTCAGTGTACACATTACTAATTCCCACACACTTATCAAATGCTGTCTTGTGTTAAAATCAAAGGAGACTCCAAAAATTCCAGAAGCAACATGCAAGCACTTGTCAACTTGGTTGTTTCAGTATTCAAGATGGATCCTGACACAAGGTGAAATACTTGTGATTCTAATCCCTACTGTTTCACACCTGGTGTTCAGTATACTGACCTGGCTTTCAGGTTTAGACCACATAAATGCATAATATTTCCTTATGTTTGGGCAAACATTACAGTTGGCATCTGTGGGGTGAAAGCATACAGCATCTGTAATGCATACCAAATGTTGTCTATACAGCTTAACCCTGAAAGCCAGCTCAGTGCACAGTTCTTTGTGCGATGATTGCTTATGAGCTGATTAAAGGAGCTGCTCAGCTGAAATGGAGAAATAGGGGGTGCATCAGCATACAGATAAATGGCAATTCATGTGAGCTTCCAATACCATATAACAACAAAACTATCACAAAATAAAAATAGGCCTAACACATATATTTTTAACAAATCAGGAGATTTCTATTTGCATAGAAATGAACACAATGTTGTACTGGAATCTGAACTCATATGAGAACTACTAGTGTGTACACCAGGCAATATATACATATGCTAGTAATGTCAGTCAGAATTACCATGGCATGCTCAGGACCTGCGAGTGTTACCGCCTAAGGCAGCAAGACACAGTTCCAGCCTTCCCCCATGCTCTCAACCCTATGCCATGGCAATGCCAATGACAGTACCTACAACAGTAAGCAGTGAAGGTGTTCCTGTGTATGCCACACATGCACATAGTGGAAGGAGAGGTATAGTTCCACTCATTCTTAACCTCAGCCCTAGAGGGACATAAGTGGTTAACTTCATAACCTGGCATGTGTACCCCCAGGCAAAGACACCCCTTAAGATTCGTGGTGGGTCCTGAAGCGGGTGTGGACATTTTGGCCCCACTGTGAACTGTCCCAGATTGTCCAGCCCAAAGCCTAGTCACTTTACATACTATGTTATCACAACTCATACATATAGCAGTATTTTTCTGTTTTGTTTCTGAAAGCGAAAGACTGGGCCATGACTCAAGCTGTACGTCACTGGCCCATCACTGTGGAGGCCTGGAGTTTATGTGGGATCTGTGGTGGACAAAGTGGCAACCGGACGGGTTCTTCACCAAGTACTTTGGCTGTCCCATCAGTATCATTCCACCAATGCTCCATACTCATATTTCATTCATCCATCACCAATGCTGATCATGTTAGGAACACACAACATTGCTTCATAAAACACTTCTCCCTTTCCATCATAAAAATATAACCACTAATACATGTAACTAGTCAAAAGAAATGAAGACTTGCCATAACCACACGGAAGTCCTTCACATCATTGTAGCCAGACAGACACTCCTTCAGTTTGGGATCGATGTGTAGTTTAGAACTGTGCCTGTAGTATTTTAAGAAAGCCCAAAATTTCTCCAGCCCATATAACTGACCTAGAAAAAAATTCAATTTTTATTGGCAGAAGCAACACATATGACACAGCAAACACATAAATCACAACACAGTACAATCAAAGTCTGAAAAATCCACTTGCACAGTTTGATGAAGAAGTTAAATTTGTCAATTTCAGGCAGACAATTTAATGGAAATTATTTCTGATCATATGTAGGGGGGTAATGCATATGTGGTTTTGGTGGGAAGACATAAAGGAAACAGACAACTTGGGAATAATATGTGGTGCAACCCAAAAGTCCCCGAAATTTGAATGCCATGCGAAAACCACTTGCAGTACAGTTGTGCGCCACTAGCTTTTGCGAGCTGTACCCTTTGTGAACCAGTCTGACAAGCGGCATTGTGCTGTGTGGACATGGGTGTTTTTTCTGTGCATTGTTTTAAGGTCGTGTTAGTGCTGTTTTGCGATCATACTGACCTGCTAAAATGACTGATGTGAAGAAGCAATGGATTTGCATCAAATTCTGCCTCAAACTCGGCATGACAGCAGCAGCAACACACCAAATGCTTAAAGAAGCATTTGGCGATAATGCCCTAGGCCAAACGCAAACCTACGAATGGTTTTTACGAGTTTCAAGAATGGACGGATGTCAGTCGATGATGACGAGCGTTCAGGACGACCTTTGACCGGAAGTATGACCAAAAATGCGGCAAAGATGCACCATGCTATCCGGGAAGACCAAAGGCGTATGATTCACAATGTCTGCAATATTGTCAGACTGTCATATGGAATGTGCCAGCATATTCTGTCGGATGAGCTCAACATGTGGTGCATTGCAGCAAAATCTGCGCCAAGGCTGCGGAGCAATGATCAAAAGGAATACCACATTGCTGTCTTCACTGAGCTCAAGGTACAGGCCAAAAACAACCCCAACCTCATCTCCAACATCATAACTGGTGACGAATCTTGGGTGTTTGGGTACAACACTCAGACAAAGCAACAGTCGTCTCAGTGGAAGACTCCTAATTCACACAAAAAAAAAAAAAAAAAGAGAGAGAGAAAAGAAAAGAAAAGAAAAGAAAAAGAAAAAGAAAAAAGAAAAAGAAAGAAAAAAAGAAAAAGAAAAAAGGCGCAACACATCCCGAGCAATGTGAAATCACTGTTGATTTGTTGTTTTGACATTGAAGGCATCATGCATACGGAATTTTTTCCAGAAGGACAGATGGTAAATGGAAAACTCTACTGTGACATTCTGAGGTGACCTGACTTCAACCCATGCCAGAAGTGACATCTTTCAGCTGTACCCAAGAAACATACTTCTCGCATCTGTTAGGAGGTCTACTATCAAACTCCACTCCTTGGCTCTTAGCCTTGTGGTGTCAGCGAATCCTCCTATTTCTGTAGCACATGGCCAAACTCAGTATGACAGCAGTGTCATGCAAGTAAAACAAGCCTGTGCATAGCACTCACTATGCAAGGATTCAAGCCAAGGTACATGCTACAGTACAGGGCACTGTGTGAGATATCATATGCTTAATATGCACAATGCTTTGGAATGGTAGCAAGTGTTCCCAAAACCCAATCTCCTATTAATTTCATCATGAAAGTAATTCTGATACGTCAGTATCATTTCCACATCTTTCAACTACCTATAATTGGAAAGTATTTATTAGGTATGGTTTCCAGCACTTCACAGATATGGTAAAACGCTTACCAACTCTTTTTAACTTTTTGTATGAAATAGAATATACCACCACAATACAGCTGCTGCACTCACACATGCTGCTTAAGATTCTCCCAGCAGTGAATCTTATGACTACAGTCTTATGGGCTGCCATGTAGTTTGACAGACAGGTAACAAATTTCACAGAAACTTGCTGCCTACATCTTCGAGGTAGAAGAAGACGGCAAAGGTTCTTCTAAAACCGTGGCTCCTACCAAACCATGTTGCATTGCTTCCCAGAACAGTGTAATGTTGTCCTTTGGTGATTCAGTGACCTAGACTCCGTTACTACTAGGCTGACTACATAACGTCCTTAATCAACTAGTGACAGTTTGTGATGGATTAGTTCAAACACTAGTACAACCAGGACTTAGGACTTCTCAGTCCAGCCCCTGTAATAAGGTTTACAGATTAAAAATTGCATGTGACCCAGGTTGCAGAGAACTTCAGCATACTAGATCAAATACAGAAATTCACCCACCTCTTGCAACTGAAGAGTTACTGATATGTGACTTCTGGTTCTCTACATTAGTGCTTCCAAAGTTCTTGCAATCTGATGCTCCCAGCGGAGGAGCTACACCTCCCACTTTAGGAAACACTGCTCTGCCCCATGCTTAACATTAAAAGCATTTAACACACACTTATGGCAACATCTGTAGAACTGCTTCCCTTTACTTACCATTTTCAAAGTCAGCAATAGTTTCAGCCTGAAAATCCTGATAAACTTCTGGGCGGAATTTCTTCTCCAAACCATAGCTGTAGAATCGGAACAGGCATTCTAGTCCATACCTGAAACAGGGTGGACAGCCCTCATCACAGTGAAACATTAGACAGTGATAGACAGTATGAACATACATTATAGGCCATACACGAAGAAGGGTCATTTCTTATTACTTGTATTTTCTGGTATACAGAATATGGTTTCTTTCACGAGGATAATTCTAAAACTCATTATGCGTCTTTACACATGGGGGAAGAAGCAATGAAAATGAAGCATACCTACCTGTATTTAATTTTATTGTACTCAGTATGCAAAATATATAATTGTCATGCAGCAAAATTCCGTTAATCTGACTTGCACAGGACCAGACCAGTGCAAAATTATCAAATATACTGGATTATCGGAAGGTACCTACACTGACCTAAGTTCTTACAGGTACTTTTTTGTTCCTGTGCCTACACTGCGGCTGGACAACCAATCACATGAATAATCCATTTGTATATCTCCTTCTTCTGCTGTTTAGGCTCATCAGGTGCTCTTCTGTTTTGTGAGTCCTCATAGCTGCAGAAGTTGATAGAGCAGGAGACAAAGGATCAGAAGATACCATAACAGTTTATGTAAGGGATGCTCCTGGAGGTGTTTTTAACATGTCTCTGAGATCTGCCTGTTTCAATGATGAAGCTTTTTTCCCATAAAAAGCAAAACTTCCAGTCTGGGAACTCCTGTCCTCAAGTGCCGGACTATCAGGATTTCCAGATTATCATATGTCAGTTTAAAGGAATTTTGCTCTAATAAATATATATACACACACATACATACTTCGCTAAACAATGTATTTTAGAAAAAGAGAATTTCTTAATCTGACCTTCCTACATAATTCTTTTCACATATAGTTTCACAATTTTGAGCTGCTCTCTACGGTTTTGGTCTTAAGATTTACCTAAGTACAAGTTATGTTTTTGGACAGGAGAGGGCTGATAAGTAGCATAGTGTGGGGACTTTCGGATCTGGAAAAGACAAAACAAGGTTTAGGTAAGCGTGGTAGAGTTAATTTTTGGACAGGAAGGCACAGAGAAGCAGAAATGGGCGTCTGTGGGGATATTTTGATCTGGGAGAGATGAAATCAAATAGTTACACAAGATCAACACAACCAAAGACTGTAACCTTCAATCAATATTGTCAATAAATCATGCAGTTCAGTATTGATGAACAAGTACAGAAAAAATATGACCAAATGAAATATTCCAACTGGAAAACTAGATGGAAAAAGACCCTTCAAAACTGGGGACACTCGACAAAGGGTAGTATCAAATTACATAGGTTATAAGGATGTGAAAAAGAGAAAACTGGGGCCTTCACTGTTCTGGGATGTTGCATGACACTGGTTTGTAGTTTGTTACCGACATTTTGGGGCAATCTTATCAGTCCCATTTTCCAGGGTCAAGAAGTCATTAACTCATTTTTTTTGGACCTTCTGCCCTTGAAGATGGAACAAATATGTTGTCCCAAAACAATGGTAATGAACTACCAACCGGTGCCATGCAACATCCCAGAAGAAGAAAGATATCAAATACAATGTGATGGAAGCCTAAAATCTCAGACTGAACTGGCTCAGCTTAGATTCCAATGGCACACCTATATGATGATGAACCTCTGGCTCCTGTATCAACATGGGTATTCTCAGAAGCTTAATGTGTATGTGTGTGAGTGAGTAAGTGAGTGAGTGAGTGAGTGAGTGTATGCACGTGCCCAAGCATGCATGTGCACATTTTCTCGAACCAGCCTTGCATAACCTATGTGTCACAATACCTGTATCCTTCACGGGCATCCTCTACAGCCAACGTCTTGAATTCCTGGTACATTTTACGATTGTAATTTTCTCTCAGGAAGAAAGACCAAAATCTAAATAATGTGTTCATTTCCTGGGACTGCCCAATTCCCAACTTCTTACGCTCTGAAACACAGTAACAAAGACCTTCCAGATCTAGAACACAGTACCAACAGCTCAAGGTGTCAACCTCATCCATCAAATAAGTACGACATCTTGCACACATACAAACGTCTTATACTCTACAAACATCCATGTCTGATGTCACACCTCCATTAACTCACTGGGGTCTAACAATAGGTATACCCATCATGCACTGTGATGCTCAAAATGCTGAATGCCAGGTTTAGGTGGCAGCATTTAATGGCCTTCCTCACACACATCTCATTTAAACTCCAGTATTCTGCAGCTCCAACTGGGCATTTAATTCTGGCACCAAATGGTTAACATGAAATAACCCAGTTAGTACTCATATTTACCATAAAACACATTACAAAACACAGAAGAGACAGGAGCCATGGATCAATACAAAACTCAATACAGACACATGCACAATCACCTGTGATGTGAACAAGTGTACAGACATATTCATGTGAACTCAAGTGAGCTTCTACTGAACCAGAAACAAGTGCAACTAGCTACTCTCAAACGCAGTTCACCCACCTTTCCATATGATGTTGCAAGTTCCTCCAAAGCACCAGTAACGCATATACCAAACTACGCAACATCACATACCAGCAGACATTCCCCGTCATAAGAACCCTGAACCTCCTACTCAACCTTGATACCTCACGGTTCTCAAACATGTAATAACGGGCAACACTGAAGACAAATTACAATACACAGTAATTAATGTAATGGTAACTGCCTCCAAATTTGTAATTAATGTAATGGTAACTGCCTCCAAATTTCAAGTGTCATGCTTGCTTGAAAGAGAACAGAACTGTGACACCTAAGCCAGTCATGGCAATGACACTGAATATGAAAATAACAGGTTCATCTGGAATGGTGGTAACTTCATACCAAGCTCACTCTTGTTTTGAAACTGGAAGGTGCAAGACACAGTTATGCTAAACTAATACATTACACAACCAAAGCACATTCCAGGCCATTAAAGTAACTTTTTACAACTCCGACCTAACCCTACCACTACTGGGCAAAGTATTAAACCATACATCACACCTTTAAGACACCTGGAGTAGTACTTGCTGTACACTTCCTGCTTGAAGTTGTTTTCCTTTAGCAGCGAGTGAGACGGATGCTGGAAGGTTGGCAATGACTGAGGTGTGCTACCGTAACTGCCAGCCAGGCCGCTTTCATTGGGGCTTGTTCCAGCACTGCTGCTGCTTAATCAAATGTAACAATTCAGTATCATTAAAACATTCTGAAAATCTTAATACATTCACCTAAGGGTTTAAAAATTCTACTCCCTACAACATGGTCCACTTCAACAAACAGAAAAAATTTTTAAACAACACTTTTTGTAAATACAGTAAAACCCTGTCAAGATGTTTTTGAAAATTCCGAGAAAATCTGATTTCTTAAGCACGAAATTTCTTAAAAGGGCAGGACCAAAAAGTTCTACTTCTTTTTGTGAACTTAGTACATACGTATGCTGAATTTGTATAATTTGCAGATGTCTTTAACACATTCTCACTCGTATCCGACCATGTAACCATTCTGTCTGTAACCTATCATTCACAGCTTTATTTACACCTTTACCTATACTGTCACTGACTTTTCATTCACAATTTCACATTTAATTCCAGATGTTTACTTTTCTTTTAACTATTTTTCAAGCGTGGGTTGTCTTGCTCTTTTTTCAAAGACAGTAGTAGTATACATCTTCAGATTCCATTGGTCGCTTTTAGGTAGATCATCAGGGGTGGTCAGCAGCTCCAATCACTTTCACTAACCCTGCAGTGTCTTGAATTTACTTTCTGGAATTGCTGATGTAACTTACCTGCACACAGTCACCACAAATGTTTCACAATCACGGAACACCACGATGCATTTATATTACTGCCGATAAATTATGTTTGAACAAATGGTCACAACTGACCACCCACCCATCTCGCATCAAAACTGCTGTCCCCCAGCAACATGTGACTTCAGCTAGTGTGCCTAAACTTTTTCAAATGTTATTGGCTGCCTTAGTTTCCTCCTACTCCCAGGCAGTTGGAGTGGCAAGTGAGCTGTCACATGCCAGCATTGCCAAACACAGGCTCCTGCTGGTCATGGAACAGCTAGGATCGGCTTCCGGCCACCCAATACAATTTTTCAGTTGTTGTGACAGAGCCCGAGTAGTGGGGAGTGACTGACTGCAGTCTCTGTATCACAGAAGAAAGACGACACTCCCACGTCAGCTGTGAGGTTGTCATCCTGCTGTGTGAAACTTGGTGGAAATGACCTTGGAGATTAACCTATATGAACTGACCGCACCATTTCAATGCTGTGTTTTGGAAACAGAACGAATGCAAACTAGGGGAAATTCTTCAAGATTTTGAAACAGAAAATGTATTAAATGGGCAAAAAAAATTGTTTCATCGTCAAATTTGTTACTTCTTAGGTGGGAAATTTCCTTATGCAGGGACGTATTAAATAGGCAAAGTGTAATGCTAATCAAATACGAGAATTTTGGTGCTTTTTTATTCTGACTTCTTAGGCAGGAAAACTTCTTAACCAGAGACGCCTTAAACAAATCTTACTGTATATGGAAACATTTCTTTCATTGGGTATCATAACTGATCAAGTAGCCTCTATCAATAAAATACTGTCACAGCCATCAGTCTTCAACAGAGATTACAAGAATGCTAAACTTTGCTATACTACAGGTTTCAAGTGAGTCCTGAATGTAGTATGATATTGAGCATTCAGAACATACCAGCAATTACATAACTATATACCATAAAAATACACAGACACACATTCTCGACAATTTTTCAAGACAAATTGTGTTAAAATTAGCGAACTACCTGAACAGTAAACAAGATATGCAGAACACTGTGGCACATGCATGTTACCACTGCAGCCATGGAACAAGTGTTCCCTCTTTTACTGCTGACATACATGTAGTTGTCAATAATATAAACACTAACCACACTGCCATTGAAACACAACAATGCATTCTCTACAGCACTGCTGTCAAGCTAAAAACCACTTTCTAACTGTTCATACCTCCTGGCATATCCTAACAGCCCAATACCATTTCACTCTTATGTTTATCACCCCATTGTGTTAATTGTAACAAAAAGGGATTTATAGACCATCAAACACAACTACTACATGTTATATACTTCACTGCGGCAGCATGTTTTGACCTTGTTAGGTCATCTTATATATTGCAACGTGTATTGCTTTCAATGAGAAATTGAGATCTCAGTTGCTAATACCATCTAATACAACCGCATGCAATACTTTTATGAGTTTTATATTAATGGCCTCAAGATGACCAAATTAGGTCGAAACATGTTGCCACAATACAGTATACAACACAGATTGTTCTGCGGTGCAGTAAAACCTGCCTATGTTGGCCACCTTTGGTTCCATTCCAAGCTGCCCAACTTACACAGGTGTCCAACTTATAAAACTTACACATCCAAAGTACTTCCATGTTAATATGGTACACATACATTAACTGCAGGAAACAAAAACATTAATGTGTATTAAACACATTATTTATAAGATTATGTTACCTGAAATTCAGCAACAGTAATTTCATTCATTTGGTGAAAAATATAGATTTTTTATTGTCTTGTAAACATCTTAGCTGTCATCCACTGCCACTCAAATACTGTTACACAGATGAAAAAGATCACCTATGAAATGAGGTTGGTGGGCTGAGGGATATGCAATTAATTGAGACACACACTGGAGAAATTCTTTATGGCTAGGCAAAGGCCTGCTGTGATTTGTATTCACTACGTCACTGTTATTGTTACTATCACTACTTTCACAATGTGAGTCTTGGTTCTATTCTTCCATTTCCTTGAAAATGTCTTCCACAACTTCAACCGGGCTGGAGGTACTTCTTCATGTACAATGAGGTCAGTATCATCACTTTCATTCTCATCGGCTGATGCTGTGTCCTTCTCAACACCCAACGGAAGACAGCATGTCCCCTGGTTTAGCCCCATATCTTTCTCAGTCCTCATTATTTTCCTGGTGGTTATTACATCCTGCTCGTTGGAAGTTCTTCACAATCGTTTCCCTTGAAATCTGTTCCGAAGCTCTACTTAACCACCAAACTGTGTAAAACACTGATACTGATTTGTTAAAATCAGTTTTTGTGTTATTAGTTTCTGTGATTGTAACAATGTACTGTAACATTTGCTGGTGATATTGCGATTTAACTGCTCGTATGACTCCCTGGTCTAAAGGCTGAACTTCAGAGGTTAGATTTGGTGGAAGGAATTTCACCTTTATGTTGCTCATCATTTTTGTCACACAGTGACTGGTCATGCTGTCAACAAGCAGCAAGATTTTTTGATTTTGTTTTCTCATCACATGATTTACATCTTCAAGCCATTCTTCAAAAGTTGCCTGGGTCATCCATGCCTTTTTATTCGAACACCAGACAACTGGGAGATGCTAGGTGTCTGTCCATTGTTCTTTGAATGCATGAGGACAGTCAGCATTACTGATGACTAGAGGTTTTAACTTTTCACCAGTGGTACTACAACACAAAAGAACACTTAACCTTTCCTTGGATAGCTTCCCACCTTTACATTTTTCCCCTTTCTGGATCAAGCTTTTTCTTGGCATTTGTCAATAAAACAATCCTGTCTCATCTGCACTAAACTGATTTGACAGTGGGTATTTGTTTATTACCTGGCGCAGTTTTGATTTCCAGTCTTCAACCACTGCCATGTCTACTGCTGCTGATTCACCAGATAGGAATCGAAAGTTAATGTTGTGCCATGTCCTGAACAATTCAAGCCATCCACTGTGTGCCTGCAATATGAAGCCCCTGTGCAGTTTCCCTGGCTTTTGCTTGAAGCATTGGTCCACTAACAGGAATATTCATTCCACAACATTTTAAAAAAACTGTATGTTACAGAATTAACATTCTCGTTATCAGTTCTTCCTAGTTTTCGTTTCCTTTCGTTACTGCAGTTTTCTTCCCAAGCCTTCATTATTGAGTCCCTGTTTTTCTTTATGTTCCCAACAGTGGATTTCGCAACACCAAACTGCACAGCAATTGCTCGTTGACTAACACCTTTGTCAATTAAGTCTAACACTTCTTTTTTCTTCTCCATTTTCAACTCACTTCACATTTTTCACTTAAGAGCCCATGTTACATTTGTACAAGTTCTTTTAAATGTTACACACTAACAACTGCCTGACACCACTAAAACCAAACCGTGCATTATCACTTGTGAAAAGGTACAGCTCTGTCTTAGCAGGCACTCAGAGCACTCACTGCCCACAGCTCACATCAGAACCACACATCAGGAACAAACCCCCCGCAGAAGTCCAACAATGACCTACATTACAGCCGGACAATATAGCATGCCTCTGTTGCGATACAACATGATCCCTGGTTGTAAGTTTGTGTCGGCTGAAGCAATGTTTTCCCCACAGACGAACAGTAAAGTGTTATCTTCATCCCATCTTAAATTTATAAGAGGGTTCTACAAAATGTTACAACACACATACTTTATTGGTCTTAACTTAAGTTTTCTGACTCAATCTACAAGCAAGTGACAACCTCACCCAGCTTGAATAATTTTCAACAGTAACAATAGAAAGCAAGTACAGTACACAACCCTGTCAATGAACAGGGACTGGAAGTACAGTTATGGGTTAGTTCCACCAGAAAATTCCAAACTGTTGTCCACACATGTGGAGAAAGGATGGAGGTTGAGCAGGCAAAAGGTAGTTCTGCTTATACAGTAAATGAGGATTCAGCCAGTATACAGTATGACACAAAAAGTATAAAATCTTCAGGTTCGCCAACATAGGGAGGTTGCACTTATACATAAAGCACAGCACTAAACGTGAAAACTGTGGCCAAGATTCAAGATATGCAAGTGGATAAGTTATGGAGTAACGAACATGTATAATATCACAGGAATTTGCCTGTTCCATAAAAATGTGGCCACCTATGACAGGCGGCCGACTTACAAGGGTGGCCAACTTCACAGGTTTTACTGTATTTAAATTCTTCTTGGTTACCATTTCACACATACGTGTATACGGCAATTTTATGGTCACTTTAATTCACTGATACAAAACAAAAACACACTTAGGTCTTCATGTGAATTGTCCAATATTTCTGCCCGACTTTAACTAAACTTTGATTTTATCCACACATTTTAATGAAAATGTGCAATATCAGTTTTACAAAATCCATCCAGTAGGAGCCAAGCAGATACATGTGGGTGGACAGACAGACAGATATGACAAAGCTAACACATGCTTTTCGTGTGTGAATGGCCCTAGAAAGGGACACACACAGAAATACATTAGAAAGCTAAATGCACAATAATCTCAAGTACTATTGCAGCAATTTTTCCACTTCTATTTTGGTTGGCATTTCAAAATTGTATTGAAAGCTGTCATACTTTCATTTCTCCCTGAAAATTAAGGGGTCCTATACCATAATTACTTGCATAATTTACGCACCTCTTCCACCAAAAACTCATGCCTGAAAACAAAGTGCACAACATGTGAACACTATTGTTCGGAGTATAATTACACATTAAAAATTATGTTACGAAAATTACAGCTGTGTGATACTGACAAAAACACAGTTTCCATTCTTTGCAGTATAATTCACATCAATTTTGAACCTAGCTCTGCAACTATTCTATTTGCCCACGCCTGACATGCAAATAGCTGCTTATTTTTGCTATGACCTGTCATATACTCATCAGATATACAGCCCATAAGAACACAGCAAAGAGCATACAAACACCAATAACAACAAGTTATTCTATACCGTGAGCCTCTTAGTCTCTCCCTCTGCCCTCCAACCACCAACAGCATTGCCATGGATACTGGCATTTTCCCACGGTCTTATTTCATGAGCTGATCAATCATTAACACATACTTGCATCACTCTGGAAGTGTTAAAATTTGTCTGTTGCAACTGTTAATACATAAAACAGGGGATGGTAGAAGGTGAAGTTACAATTACATGACCAAATATTCATATTTACGAACTGGTAACATACAGTATTTCCCCAAAATGTCTACACGTAGGAGTACATAAAACATGGAAGCATAAATGATGAAAGTAAATACAGTATATTTTGTAGTCAGACATTCATAAATAGCTAATGACTTAGCTGTCACAACTTACAGTCACATGCATACCCACCTGTGCCACGAGTTCAATGCCTCACAAACTGCAGGCTCTAGCTGCTGTGAAGTAACATATATGAACAGTTTTACAGACCAGATACCAAATTACATTCTATTTCCTTGGTGTACTAGCTCGGTTGAGTCTCTGAGATTCATGTCTCATTAAAATGCAGGAGGAGGACTTAGGCAACCACACAGCACATTTGACGAGCGTGCCAAGCCACATTTCCTCCATGCCTCATCAGTGTATGGACCACCCCATTTTCTACAAACAGGGTTGTGGTGAAAGAGACTGCACCTACAGTGCACAGTTAAAGTTACTCATCTGCTTGCAATACCTTTTCATGCAGAAGTTGATGTTTAGTACACAATGACTACAAAGTCATGTTTTAAACAATACCTGACAGAGTTTGTACGAGGCCTGTGTTCCCTGACATCCATAATCCACCCAACATGACTTTCTACTGGTGGGTTATTGGTGTGTCTGGTTTTTCGCTTTCGAAGGGTGCTTGTATCTGGAGGATGGTCATCCTTGGTAACAGCATAAAACCGTGAAGCTCGTCGATGGTGATGCTCTTTATGTTGCCGAGAACCACCAGAGCCTTGGGACGTACAGGGTTCTGACATAGGAACACGCACCTGTAAATATTGGTATAATGAATGCACCAATAAAGAAGTTCAAAGTGAGGATATGAGACGTGGCAAGTTAATGTACAGCCTCAGTTACGCTACCAGCCATTTTTTTTTTCAGAAAAATAATTCGGGGAAGAATTCATAAACACATTTTTTATAACTCAGTATCATTAAGGACTGCAATATATTCTACTGTTAACGCCAAATTCCTGCACCAAACCTTACCTTGCAAGTACTTTCTAAATAAAAGTCTCTTTGACAGTGGTGTCAGAAATACTGTATTTACCTAAATATGAGATAAGAGTTTTTTTTTTCCTAATTCATCATTTTTAAAGCTAGGGAAGGGGAGCTGTCTTATAGTCACGTTCATAAGGCACTTGCCAAGTTATAAACTGAAGTTGCAATTACCACCAGAAGGTATTTAACCCAAAGTCATTTCTGTTGGTCCCTGCTGAGCGGGTCCCTTCACAGGACATGACGTGTCCTCAGGCTGAGCATGGATGACACAGCCTGCAGACATGGCATGTAAGTGGGAATATCCTGAACAAGCAGTCACAAGGGACAGTACTTTAGTTAGCAAGGTCAATGCAAGCCACACAACTCTTCTCCATAAAAAAATACCTGTTATAAAACATTACATGGGGCCATGAACTCTGAAAGATTCATATTTTTTACAAAATATTATCAGGATGATCAAATCAAGGGTATGATAGGTCAGGCATATAGCAAACAGGGACAGCAAGAGAAATGCATACAGCATTCTCATGCAGAAATCCCTTGGAAAAAAAAGGCCACTTGGAATAGACAGATGTAAATATGAGGACAATGCTAAAATGAATCCATGGGAGGGCATGGAATGGATTCACATAGCTCAGCACAGGGTGCATTGGAAGGCACTTGTGAACATGGCAATGAACTTCAAGGTACCACAAACTGCATGGAATTTCTTCACTACCTAAAGAACAATCAATTTTTGTGGAACTCATCCCACTGCGGTATATCACATTAAAACTGACATACGTGCTGCCATCAACCACAACAGATTATTATGGCTTCTACAATCTTGTGAGCACGCGCGCACACGCACGCACACACACACACACAACTTTATTTTGTACTTTAAAGTCATGTATTTAAATGCATGAGGATGGTCAGTACAACCAAAACATGAAGCATATACTGACCAAAATTAGTAAACTTTGCTTGTGGTTGATGGCAGCATGTATGTCAATTTTAAAAACGAATGATCAGTCAGTCAGCCAGCAGCAATTGTCCTCCACAGAGTTACTTAGTCAGTCAGTCACTACCTTCCAGCATCGTTACTACTATTCTCTTTCTCAATTCATACCTGAATCTCCATTACTTCAGCAACATCCTTGTCACCAATCACCTTGTAGTGCCTAACAGAAGCCACCACAACACAGTACAGCTCTTTGTGAACACAGATTAAGTTGGCAGTCCTATGGTCAATTCCACTTGTGGGTCACAACAGTGGTCTGAACATCAGCAAATCTCCTACTACTCTGTACATGTTGCACATTTCGATAACCCTCAAGATGTGAAACACTTGAGGGCCAGTACCAATGCAGTTTAAACTTTATCTCCCAGACAGTTTATCTCTGATGTTGTAATGACACAAACAAAAGCACTGTCAAAATGTCTGGGTACGAGATTACCTAAAGTGAGACTGCTAAAATATGTTGCAGATAAGGTGTGCCTCACATCACAGTGGAGCTGACTGGCTATCACCAGATCAAAAATTTGGCCACACCTCACTCATAATCAACAATAATCAGAGCAGCAGAGTCTGTTACCTTGCGGCTACGTTCTACATTACTAAATAAAGTAATCAACAACAGTGTTAATTTATCCCAGAAACAACACAATGTACCATCAACAGCTGTTACACTTTTTATTTATCTAAATGCACTGCAGAGCTCAAAGCAGTAGTATACAAAATGTAAATTTTGCCAACATGTATGTTCTAATTTGTGAGAAACACCATACCGAGTAACTGACAGCTGTGAACAGACACAAAAGGGTGAAGTACCTCCTATTTAATATACTGCAAACAATGAACATGTCAGACTATTTTATTAGTAAGCAACCTAAGCATGACAGGATCATGAGCTATGAGGTTCCCAAAGACATGACTGCGAAGATTACTGTCTTCTGGAATGTGATGTCTTGAGAAGGCCAAGACTTTTAATATATGAAGCTGTAGCATCTGATGAAGAAGAAAAAGAGGAATGTGATGTCATGCAGTGTGGCAGACAAATAGTAACATTCTGGATAAACCTTCTGCTTACCTCTTCTCAGCACTAAACCCAGAAGACTGTGATCTTCATGACAGGGTTTGTTTTCTCCAATTGGTACTTACTTCAGTTACTGTGGATTTTCTTGCAATCTCTGCTACAGGCTCTTCAACTGTTAGTGAATGCGACAGTGATGGAGGAGGAGGTGGCGGAACTTCAGGGTTGAGTTTACGCGGTGCACGTGGTGTCATCTTCTCGAAATCTTCTTGTGTTATAATATTCACAGTCTTGTAGCTCCCTGAGCTCTGCTGCTGGCAACAAACACCTAAGTGAAATATGCGCCTCAACAAATTTTCACCAAGATAACAAATACTGTGGATGCATTACTTGCTATCGTGATGCTCTGTGCAACTTCTTTCTGTTCCCACCTCCCAGACAAATGCTACATACAAACTTAATGATTTAACCTTTAGCAGACCAGGGTGGGTACTCAAATTTTAGTGTATGGTCTACGAAAAATGTACTACTTGAATAGAAAAGATAAAGTTATGAAACAAACAGCATTTTATGGAAAATAAAACGGAGATTATGCAGTATGTCTTAGAAACTGCAGTAAATTTCCTTGTTGCTTGAAAATATAAAATGAATTTCTATGGTGTTTTCCTATAGGTCTTCGCATTTGTCAATGTAGGTACTTAAAAGCATAACAACCAGGTGGCTGTGCTTCCTGCCTACAGCAGCCAGATAATTTGCAATACACTAGCGTACGTCTTTTAGAAACCAACATCACATGTGACCTACAATGAAGATGGTGTTCATGCAGTCAAAACAACAAGCTGCAAGCTCCACTGTGTGTCAATAAATATTTTCACAAGGTGCTAGACCTGCCTGGAAGCAGGAGGGAGCTCAGTGTTTCCAGACTCTTCTGTGGAATAAGGTAAGCAAAACTGCAGGCGGAAACAGGCAATAAACTCCTGGCAGATACTGGCTTCATATGCAGTAAAGCTGTCACAACAACTGTCATGTTGAGAGTACGCACTAATAAGATGGTGTGTGATGGCTGAAAAGGCAGTTAGGGCTACTTTTGTTACCTGCTGACTTATTTCGAACTCCAAGAGACATTACTAACACAGACAATACTGCTGAACAAACACCTGACCCAGAATATGACCATCTTATTTGACAAAGAGAAACTTCCAGTTACACCCTGGCCAAAGGGTCTGCAGGTGGGGTTGACTGTACCACAGGCAAAAGCTCTGACAGGTGCAACAAATGTAAAGATTCACCAGTTTGCTGGTCACATGACTAACAGATAAAACATGGCCTCCCCACAGAAATAAAGACCTGACTCCTGACAGTGTTCTCATGTTATATTCAGCAGCCCCTATTGTTCTGCTGGTGAAGACCAAGCAATACCATCACCAGCAGATGGACACACTAGACACTGCACCTGCTCCAGTACCTGACACCACCGAATATGAAATGTTTCTTTGTCTGGTAATTATTACTCAAGTGAGACATGACCCATGAGACAACCTGAAAGACTAATGGACTGTGACTGAAAAGTTCTTTACACCATTTTACAGCAAAACAATGGCATGTGACAGGTTCGCACACATTCTTGCATATCTCCATTTCTCAACCACAATACTCTTGACAATAAACCCCAACCTGTAACAAACAATAAAAACTGGGATGTATTTCTGATACACTGACTGAAACATCCTTGCAGACTTATATCCTTTTCACATGTCTAGCTGTGGACCAAGGAACAAATTATACTTTTCAGACAGTAAATACCCAAGGAAAAACAAACATTTTGGTGTAAAGGCTTACAAAGTATGCAGTGTGAGTGGGTACATATATGATGTGGCCATTTACTTAGCGAAGGGCAGCAACTCATCTATCTGTCACATCTGCCTAAGTGCAGAGACACACACATTAACTATACCATATATGGACAACTTATTCTAGTCACCTAACACATTCCATGACCTGACAAAAAGAAAAATCAACTGCTGCAAGACAGCGAGACAGAACAGAAAGAAACTGTGACAGAAGTTACTGCCACAGAATAATCAAGTGAAACCCATGGTCAAAAGAGTTGATGAGTTGTGCATATACTAACAAGTATGAACAATCCACCAACAAACTGTAACTTCCTTGATGAACACGGACATCCTACCAAGCTATCAAGCATACAGGACTACAACAAACATATGGGGTACAAGATGATAAAGTTATTTGAAACACTGCTGGACATGGAAGTTTGCAAAAAAAATAAAACTATTTTTTCCACTTAGACTTAACAATTCCAAACAGCTCCTCATCTTGCCTTCCAGTGGGAGAGATATGACTCACATATTTTCTGCTTGTTCTCACGGATACATTGATTGAACTGGATGCAAGATTACCTTGCCCACAATGATCCATGTTTTGGAGAAGTTACACGCCTTTGTGCAAAATACAGCAGATACTGACCAGTTCCTCCCTCCACTTTGTATTGCCATAGTTGTTCTGCACAATGACTTCAAAAGCCAAAGCATTCCACTGAAGTGAAAGAAGGATTATGTGGGAATGCAAACTCATGTTTCACAGACTAACACATAAAATTGCATCTGTGATAAAGATGAAGGCAGGTCCATAGAATCACAAACCTCATCAAGTGGGCATGTAACAAAAAGGGTTTTCCAACACATCCTGCAGTGCACAACTGAATAGGCATATGCAGTACGCCTCACTACATCAGTGGACACTATAATCCAAAGATCATATACGGTTACCTAGACCAACAGCCTGATTTGTTGAATTTTCCCAAGCAGTCTTACAAGGGTTTCAGTCTACTTTCCCTGTGTGATAAATACTCAAACGTAACATTCTAACACTGAAGTCTTAACATTCAAGAACAAGCAATGACTAAACTTCATAATACCCAAAAGTATTACAATAGATATGCATTTCCCTAACAAATGAACAAAAAATAAATACATAATTGCCATTTTTATGGGATGTAATGCTGCTGTGCATTTATGAAACTACATGGCTTCACATCCCAGAAAATTGTTAACAGGCCAGGACTTATTTCTGCAGGACATTTAATGAAGCCACCAAAGTACAGTCTTTCATTACAAGACATCTCACACTGGCTCATAGAGCCTACAGTGTCGAACCAATCCAATTACTGTTGCATATTGTGATTCCACAAGGAAAACAAAACAGCTCAAGCAGCTGCTCTGAATGCTATAAAATACCATGTGTGGGAAAAAATGGTGAATATGAATGACAGGGAAGAACAGAAAACCTAACTAGGTCACATACAGCATTAATAAACTTCTGGTCGCATATGTTTTGGTGGTGCATTTTTTTCCATGCTATAGGCTGATTTTGTGTTAAATATCACTTAAGTTTCCACTCACGATACTTTAGCAGCTTACTTATCATTGGCAAATTTCAAAGATGAAGTCATCTACAAGACATGCAATTTATGTATAAACATAACATTGAGGCATGTTCATGTAACAACTGTTGCCATGGAAAAGCAGTAGGTATTACAGATTCTGAGTACATATTTGTAGCCTTAGCTATTCAGCATGCAAAGTGCATGCACCGTACTATACTGTCATCTGTAGCCTGCCTGGCTCTACCATACTTTTCCACATTACCTCATTAACAGCATGACATTCTGACAAAGGTACTGAACACAAAATGTGTGTTTCAATTTTCTCTACAACTTTCGTCTGAAACATTTCTCATTGTAAGAATAACTCAGCAAGATATTATCATAAATATACAAAGGTCTTCATGTAAACTACCTGTTATTCTTCTCAGATTTTAATAAGACCTGAATTTGCTTTATATATTTTCAAAAAATGCTTAATTTCATTAATATCTGTCCAGTAGGAGCTAACTTGTTCCATGCAGGCAGGCAGGAAGGAAGGCAGGCAGGGAGGAAGGCAGGCAGGGAGGAAGGCAGGCAGGCAGGCAGACAGACATGACAAAGCTGTCACTTTTCATAATTTTGCAAGCATGCCTAAAAACGGCTGCGACGACACCCGCACTCACACTCTTCTAATTACACACCCTGCAACTTCACACTTCCAACTTCATGCCACAAAGCAGTGAAGGATGTAATGGACAGCAGATAGTGGGCAGGAATACAGAAAACTTCTCTGTCAATTTTGTCTGCAATTTTGGTGCAGGATGGTACAGCTTGGTCATTTTGCTTTGTCAGAAAGTCTTTATTCTCCCAAAGTTTGAAATGAATCTGAAGATCTGATTGTGCACTCCCTTTGTTAGGAAAATTAATCTGCAAACAACCATGACACAATACAAAGACTGTGTTGTCATGTAATGGGAAATAAAACAGTGAGAAAAATTACAACATAGGAAGAAAAATTATAATTTTAAAAAATATTATGACAGCAGTAAATGAAAACAATGGGAAAGCAATGCGCAACTAGCAACCTTCTAGCTACAAATCTGCCATCTCACCCCAGGCCATGGGCAATTATCAGAACCAGCATACTCATAATAATGATATGATAACTCGTACCGATTGACTATTTTTTTCTTTTCCCAGGAATGCTTTTTCCTCACAAAGTCTGAAATGAATCAGAGAGGGCACAACTGTGCACTCCACTTGTGTGGCCGATCAATCTACATATAAACATGACACAGTAAGAATACTACACATTACTGCATTACTGTGACAGATCACACACCATATAATAATAATAATAATAATAATAATAATAATAATAATAATAATAATAATAATAATAATGAAGTTTGTTTAGAAAACTGAAGCCTGCGTTAGTATTACCAGGGCTGTGGAGTCTGAGTTGGAAGGAATTTTAGGTGGAGTCGGTAAAAATGTACCGACTCCGACTCCAACCTCAATCTTAAATCTTAACTAGATACTCCAAACCCAGAGCCCTGATAGCTACAATAACCATTAGACTTATACTTAAGTATGGGTTCTAAGTCTAAAAAGTAGCCTGATGATTTATGTGGTGGTGATGAAATATCTCATAGGTATACTATTATCAATGCACATTGAGCTTCTATGAAGGAGTCAGCACCAGAGTCGGAGTTTTAAAAAGTGAGAAGTCAGGGTTGAAGTCGGAGTCAGAAGTCTTCAGTACCGACTCCACAGCCCTGAATATTACTACTTATACGTCTATGTTTATTTTGTGTGTGTGTGTGTGTGTGTGTGTGTGTGTGTGTGTGAGAGAGAGAGAGAGAGAGAGAGAGAGTGAGAGTGAGTGAGTGAGTGAGTGAGTGAGTGAGTGAGTGAGTGAGTGAGTGAGTGAGTGAGTGAGTGAGTTTTACACGTATGATTCTAACTTCAAAGATTAACCACATCAAAATATGTTGCAATTGTTGACTTTCAAACAATAGTTTGGAGACAATTTGTAGGTACATTCATAATCAATCTGTCTGTCAATCAGTCAGTCAGTCTGTCTGTCTGCATACCCCTCACCCTCCCACCCATCGATCCACCTACCCATCCATCCGTCCATCCATCCATCCATCCATCCATCCAGCCACCCACCCGCCCACTCACCTATCTACCTCCTTATCTACAGCTTAGGTAATCAATTGAAGATTTACAACTAACTGGAATCACTGCGTGTCCCACTTCCTAGCAACATCAAGATGATTAATAAAATTACATACACTAATAACAGTGAACCATATAGTCTTATTTATACATATATATATATATTTTAATACATCTGTTAACTCACAGTTTAAATTAGCTGGCAACAGAATTATGCAAATTGTACACACCATTTTTAAAAAATTATATTCCAACTAATTTGCACTCTCACACATAAGAACCCTGCATTGAAACAAAAGAACGTTTGTTTATTCATGGCTTCCTTTAATAATGAATGTATGTCTGTACTCCTAACTTAGTTATGGCCTGTGAAGTGCATTATTACTATGCAGCATTACAGTCACGTGTTGCCTGTCTGGCTGTACCATATTTTTCCACATTACCTCATAAATGGCGCAATTTTCAGGAGAAAGTTACTGAACACAAACTGTGTGCTTTGATTTTCTCCACAACGTTTGTCTGAAATATTTCTCATTATAAGAAGAATCATGCAAGATATTATCATAAATTTAAAGAGGTATTCATGTAAAGTACCTGTTATTCTTGTCAGATTTAATGAAATTTCTTGACAGATTACAGAAAAATACTCAAACACCAAATCTCAAGCAAACCTATCCAATGGGAGGTCAGTTGTTCCATGTGGACACAGACAGAGAGACCTATATGGGGAAGCTAATAGTCACTAGTCACAATTTTACAAATGCACCTAAAACAAAACATAAAACAAACAAATCCTGTAGATGGAATCATCACCAAAATAACAGGGTAAGAAGGAACTGAAATGGGGCCATAGTCCAGCTGATCCTAGCAGCACAGTAGGAGGAAGAGGAAGAGGAGGAGGAGGAGGAGGAGGAGGAGGAGGAGGAGGAGGAGGAGGAGGAGGGGGAGGGGGAGGGGGAGGGGTACAAGGGGAGGAGGACGCAGCAGCCATCTAGTTTATAAGATCTGTTCAATTTTGTTTTGTTCTGAGGTTTTCTACCTGTACCCATATTCATGTACACCATTTTTTAACCCACATGATGCTCATGCAAATATTCCTCATGCAAATATAATAAAGTCTGCTCTATTTTGAGATTTTTGCCTGTTCTGATTATTCATGTGCATTAACTGTTTGTGCCATTTGACAATCATGCAAGAATTTCTTCTAGGGAATTTTCTCGTTTTCCATTTCACCTTTTGAGGTTTTCTACCATCTCTGTTGTATATGTGCACCACTTTACTGCAACTGTATACATTAACTGCACTGTCCAGCTATACATAATACTTCTACCGAGGCACCTTCCTTCTGCACAAAGATATCCCCGATTTCCACTGGCAAGCATGAGACACCTACACATTACATTTGTGTGAATATAGCACATACCCACTCATGTTGTGACCACAGTCCTTCTTCATAATAGTTTAATCCATCACTGATGATCTGTTCCAGATCCTGGGTTATCTTCACTCTGGTGGTCCAGTCACCTGTGCGATCATACCCCTCATGTTTCGGGTAGCGCGATGACTGTGAAGTAGCTTGGGTAACAATCAGAAGCTTGTTTATCTCATGATCACTGAGTTCATAGTCTGATTCATCCTCCGACCTAAAATGCAAATTAAAAGCAAAATAATGCAATGGCAAAAACACAGGAAAAGATCTTCAGGACAGATTGAGGTACATACAATTCTTCACCACACTCAGACTTCAAGCATGATTCAGTGTCACTCAACCTGTGTACCCATACACACAGAACTACTTTCAAAACCACTGAATGGATCTTAATGAAATTTTACAGTGGGGACTTTACCAAGAAACTGCTGAGCCATTTCAGTTACAGTTACAACTGGTATTTAAACAACACATATTTTACACACAAACTCCCATAGATTTTTGTGGGTAATACCAGCACACACAGACCTACCCATCAACCTAGACAGACACAGTCTTCTATCATCATTGAGGTTAGACTGCACTGAAAAGTGTTCTGTTTCATTATTTCACTGTCCAGTTCTGTTACATCACAACCCTGAAGCTTAAGTTTTGACTGTTATTACACACAATGGTAACTTTCTCCGTATTCTGGCAAAAGAACTACAATTACAGGAGTGTAAATTTGTTGATTATACATGGTAAAACTTACAGTGTGTGTTGTGTTAGAAGTGGTAAGACATTTAAAATAAAACAATCGCAGCCTGCTGGCAGTCATCACTTTTATGCTATTTATACAGCAGCATGAAAAAACAGCATTCACGAACTGGAAAACCTACAGGCAATAACAGTATGCTCTACATACACTTCCAATCATGTTGGATTCTGTTATATATGAATTCCTTGCATAGCCAAACAACCCTCTGGTGGTAGAATCCAAAGGTCCAGGACTGCTAATATAAAGGTGCCACCACTGGGAGGACTGTCTGGTCCCCATCCTCACAAGCTGCTTAAGTACCATATTACAATTGTTCCTTGATCTCCTTCATGTTCCATGTGGAGACTTCCCAAATGTATCCCATCAAACTGTGCATTCATTTCTTGCATTCTCCATCCTAGCTATATGTCCCCAGAACATGTAAAGGACCTCTGCAAATCATAACACTCCCAATCATGTGATATCCCAAAATGTCTACTTACTCCACCCCACCTATGAATATAGGAATTTCTCTTATTGTTTTGTGCATCTCTCTCAAAAACCACAGAAGAAATGTGCTTTAAAACACGGGGCTCTTACACAGCTTGCTATAGCTGTTTCTAGCTAAGAATAATATAATCATTGATGAAACAAACGCATATGAAGTGGATCATAGCCAACTCCATACAACCAATCCAATTACAAGGCATTCACAAAAACAATAATTTCCTAGCTCAAGTAAATTCACAGCATACAGATGTGAAATGTAAACATAAAATCAAGCATGCCCAATGCTTTTCATCATCTGCAATACCTTCGAGTCCCCAGTACCCTCCATGGTTTGGAGCCCCCCACTAAGATGTAGGTCCACTGCACCAAACACTGTTCTCAAAATCACCTCTACATTAGGGGGTGACACAGTACTGTATTTCCTTAAATGCAACATGAGGCTTTTCCTTAATTTGGTGCTTAAATATGTGAGGACATCTTAAATTCACATATGAAGCACCAAACTAAACCATGTGGAGCCGAACTAAGGTACATGTTGCCCAACTGTCGCATGTAAACAAGAGAGAGAACACAGCACAATGAAAGTTAACTGACACAAACTTCTTTTTTTGGGACTTATCCATCCTCTCATTTTTTAAAGAAGCATGACATTTGGGAAGCCAGCTCCATTTCTGTTTTAAGCACCTGACCTGGTGGGCCCCTTTGATCAAGCTATTCCCAGTCACTGGGCATCCCAATCCACAAATTAATAACTATAAAAAGAGCCATGAGCTCAGCCTGATCAGACCACAGACACAAAACAAAAACCCAGAACACAAGTACTTAAAATTCTTAACACCACTAACACCATCTGTGGAGAAAACTGTGAAGCTTCATGGGTTCAAGTAAGTTTTATAAACCATGAAACATAAATAAACAAATAAATAAATATTTAGTCAATGTGAATCATAATGGCAAGCGCCACATCTCACCAGAAGTGATTATGAAGGGTTTTAAGACATGCTGTATATCCACTGAAATGGATGAGACTGATGGTGGTATGTTGTGGAAGACAGTAAACAGGATGGGAATGTTGGACCAGAGTGTGAGAAAGATGAAGGCACTGACTGCCAAGATGAAAACAGTGACACTGATGGATAAAGGCACATAAGAATCTGACATGCTTTGAATATTAAGTGTGTGACATTAATAGCAAAATATTCTTTCTCAGCAGACGTTTTATCTTTGGGAGGTCATCTTAGATTTGGAAAAATACTTTTCCCTTGGCAGACATGTATTACTTGTGGGGTCATCTTACATTACAGACATCTTGCATTCAGGTAAATATGGTATGCTGACACCCCCACCTCTGAATGGATTTTATGACCCTGCCTAGGTGGGCAGACGACAGAAGGGTCATACAGAACACACCTGGATACACCAGATATCAAGTTATCGAATTATGACTACAATTATATCGCCTGTTGTGACACAGCAAGTGCATTTCATGAGCCAAGTGTTCATGGTCAGAAAGAACCGCAACAATCCTGTACCTGCTTTCTGGAAAAATTTCAAACTCACCAGTCTGTGAATGTATTATGCCTCCCTGATGGTACAGGTCCATCCAATTCTTCATCAAACTGAAAATCCAATTCCTCTCTTTCCTCAAAGTGATCTCGTTCTTTCTTTTCTTCTGATTTTTCTTTTGGGGGTGGTTTTACTCTTCGTTTCACCTGGAATTCAGTAAGCATTAGCCAGTAACAGTGACAATAACACTAGTAACATTACCACTGTCACAGAAGCCCATTATAACTTTGATCATTAGCTCCTTTCCTTGGATTTTGTACAAATAAGAACCACAGTAAAATGGTACCAAATTCCAAATGACAGTCAAAATGAATACAAAACTCACAACCACATAATGTACCTGAAGTCTATTATGTATCAAACACGACACAGTACACAACATGAAACAGACAGACAACCGTCTTGATTTGCTTAGTACAGACTACCCTGTATGCATACTACACTCCAAGTTACCTCTCTCCAGATATCATCTTCATCTTCATCACAGTGTCTACTGACATGTGATTGAGAAGTATCCTTCTGGATTGATACTCCATTGTCCTCTGGGCACTCCAGACTTTCTTCACAGCTGCTTGTAGATGGCTGTCTCTCACCTTTACGGGAGTCGGGTGTTGTCTCGTAAGTTTCTACAAAATCATTGTTAAAATAAAAATGAACAAATGTTCCCACAGACTTGCCTTTCAGAACTCAGTAACCATGTCACACCTTCCATTTCCAAGTCCTAAAAAGAGCATGCCAACCCTTTTTAAAACAGTAAGAGACACCTAAAGGAGAAGTACAATAAAGCCATGCCATTGGTATGTAATACTTTCAATGCCATTGGTGCTACATTCGAGTAAATACACAGCGCAGGCCAATCAGACTACACAAACATGAGAACACCATGCTGTTACTATTTCCTATAATTGTGCTTTCCAAACTGTTGGCACAATCAGTGAATAATGACTTGGAACAGATATGGAAGTAAATGGTCATGCCCTTTCTTGAGGTATAATTGCAGCACTTGCAGGTGGGATAGAGGAAAACCACAAAATACCAAGTAAAGATAACCGCTCCTGACCCAAAACATGCAACAGAACTGCTACCATTATGCTTGGTGAATCATTAGTACAGCAGTATTATTCTTTACTTCACTGGAAGGAAATTCAGTGCTTGAGTGACAGGCTGATTAGCCGGTAGCAGTAAACACAGCAGACATACACAGGAAAAACTGTAACTGTGACAGTGTATATGGTGTATAGATAACTGCGAGCCTTGTCAAGCAGATTTATGGACAAAAGTAAAACAAACACAAGAGCATGGAAGTACAAACAACATAAACATACCAAAAGACTCAGCATTACACACTGCGTCAGCTTGTAAGAATGCAGCACCTCAAGGGTCCACAGAACCAACCCATCAAACAGTGCACACTGTAAATGACTTATTCTCCACATGAAACACACTACCTATAAATAATGCATAAGCAAAGCCTCATACTGTATGCACTGTTGATACTGGCACTTTGCCTTCCTCAAATCATACGCACCAATCCATTCAAACACAACAATGAAATAACATACCATTACGATACTTATTTCTTTACTCACTTTACAGCTTATGACAATTCCACCCCCAGTTTTCTTTTAAATCTAAGGAACACATATAGAGTTTTGGTCAGAAAAGGTCCTGAAACATTTAAATTTGAAAGACCAAGAAGAAAATGGGAGGACAAATATATTAGGCATCAGGGAAACAGTTTATGAGGATGGGAAATGTGTGGAACATGGACAGTATTCGATTGGAGGCTCTGACTGCCACTGCGTGGATCCTGCACCTGTTATAAGGATAGGGGATGGATGGGACTCAGGACCACATCGAACTGGAGGCTCTGGCTGCCACTGTGTGGATCCTGCACCTGTTACTGAAGAGGATAGGAGATGTACGCAACTCAGGACCACATCCAACTGGAGGCTATAACACTCACTGTGTTGATCCTGCACCTGTTACCAAAGAGGATAGGAGATGGATGGGACTCACGATCACAACAACTGGTGGCTCTGACAGTTGCCATGTTGACCCTTCACCTGTTATAATTATGGGAGATGGATGGTAATCAGAATCACATCTCATCACAGGCTCTGACAGAGCAGTGTTGGACCTTTCTATGAGTACAAGCAGAGAATTGGTTTTCAGAAATCCAGTTATTGAAGTGCAGCTTGCTCAGTCATTTCACCAACCATCAGTCATTTCACATCAGTTGGGGAAAGAAGACAAATACACATCATCACTGCAAGCATTTTATGTGACAGTTCATATCCAGGAAGAAACATGGTTCACTATATGTTGGCTATGTTCACTAGTCAAGACAAAAATTACCTTGCCACAGAAACCACAACTATCCAAGCCCATGTAGGCATCAAGGTTCTAGAGATGACACCAGTGATGACCATGGTTCAAGGTAAAGTGTGCACCACTGATACCAAACATCACCAAGGTGCAAGGTACAGGGCCCACAGCAGACACCAGTGACTGCCATGGCACAAGGTTAACAATTCTACATAGTCATATATGACCAGTAAGGTGCAAGGTAAAAGGTTCCACACTAGACAGTAATCAACACCATGGTGCAAGCCGGAAGGTCCACAGCACATACCAATGACCTCCATGGTGAATGGGGAAGACTGCACAACAGACACCACCAACCACCATTGTGCATGGTAAAGGGTTTGCATCAAACAATAATGACCACCATGGTGAAAGGTAATATCCATAGCAGAGACCATGGCAACCACAGCATGAGGAAAAGTGTTCATAAAGACAAAGTGACTGCCACGGCACATTGTGAACAGTCTGCCGCACACACCAGTAACAAGCAGGCAGTGAAATGCTAAAGATCATTTCAGTTTGAAATTCAGGCATTTGAATATCAGGAGTAGATGCTGAACATGACAATCACATACCTTTATGGCTAATTTCCAGTTTCTCACACTGTTGTTCACTGTCACTCCTCTCTGTCTCCGCTGAATTCCATATGCCAGTTTCACCCTGGAATCTTACTGTCACAGGGATAAATTCAGGAACATCTGGATTCAAGTTGTCTCCTACATGATGGAACTCAATGCTGTTCTGGAGTTCAGCCACATCAGCAGCTAGCAGTGGATCTGACGGAAGTGGAAATGAGTGAATGTTTGCTGGAAGAGGTTGTGGGGGGATCTGACGAACAGGTACACTTGGAGGGAGCGCAAAGTGAGCAACACCCCCTGTTCCCTGACCAGGCACAATCATGCCAACACCCTGATGCTGGCCTGTGCTGAGGAACTGCTTACTGGGTTCAATTATTGGCCACTTTGTTGGATTTTCCCTGGTTCGGACCTGCAATTTAAGATAAGTTCTCTCACATAAATAAGAAATTTCACTAAAGACATATAATTACAGTATCCTAGACTAATTTAATAAGATGTAAAACATAATCTTCTGCGCTCAATGAAGAACTGCATCATAAAAGTCCAGCTGCAAGCACGCGTGCACACGCACGCACGCATGCATTCATGCACGCACACACACACACAACTTTGTGCCTCATTTTTAATATCTGCCTTCCATAATACGTATGTCTGGAAATGTCTATGGAATTTTTAACTGTCCGCAATCCTTCCATAACCCCCAAGACACACACCTTGCAACTCAAGGGTGTGCAACACTCGTCTATAGTACCTATAATGTAAAATGGTAATGCTGATGCAGGTCAGTAAATCAGACTCATAATCAAACACTTTTAATCAATGGTCCCTAGGTTTGCCATCTTCCTTATGTGTTAAATACAACAGCAATCGCCAACACTTTCAGGTCTAGAAACAAATGTTGTGTTTGGATGCGCCTTATGTTTTCAGATATACCTTGAAATCATTCAATTCGAGCACCTCAGAGCCCTTTATAGCATCAATCACAACCTCAAAGTCCGCAGTCAATGCCCGGACTCGATGGAATGTTGCTATAAGGTTAATTGGTAAGTAACCTTCACTGTCCATCTTGCGACGGAGGAAGAAGTCTCGTAGCAAGTTTTCTTCACTGAAGTAGTACTCTCTACAACCACAAAAACAGAACACACATTCTTCTCTTTAATATTCCACCTGAACTGTTCATAAGCTTTTAAGCTCTATGGGTGCAATGAAGTACATCATTACTTGTTTAAAAGAGTCAAGTCTTCTGGCATGTTAATCATGTCAACTGGTAAATAATTACTGATACCGCGAAGGACTGTAGTAACTTCATCAATCAAACCAAGTCCAGAAGACTCAAATCTTCATTAACAATGCTGTAAGAACTGAAAATCACACATACTTCATTGAACATCTGCTAAGAAACCAATACAGATATACAGTATGTGAGCCAGTCATCTGTGTTCAGACCAAAGTTCTATCATTTCTTCCAGACTGCTTCTTCTAGATGAGTAAAACAAGACAAAATTTCACTCATACACACTGTTCCATTAAAGATATTTTTAAAAATCATGGATGTACACCTCCTTCACGTCAAACAACTGTCTTTACCAGACAACAGACCGAATTGAGACTGAGTAGTAAAGAGCAACTGGACCCAGGCAGTACACTAACCATGTCCAATCACCACACAACCACCACATGATTTTAAAGGGAGGTTGTGTGCAAAGTCTTTAAGAACTTTTAAACATCATACCTGGTGTCAACAGCCCACATAGCCACAATCAGAATACTCAGTACCATGAAAACCTAACAACTTACATTATTTCACCCTTGTTAATAAAAATTAATCATGCACTTGTACAACTTACATTTTACATTCCTCCCTCAAAGTAACATGCTATGTCTGATATTCAAATAAATGAAAACTGCAAAATTACTGTTTTGCAAAACAGACAATATGACACAAAATGAACTATGATGACAACAATGCCAGTGTCAGCCCCAACCACCGCCACTGCCACTGCCACCACCACAATTTATTATTCTCCCAATTTCACTACCAACCACATTCATGTTTGTCAGTGCATTTCCACACACAGTTTGAGCAGCATTCTCAAAAACTCTGTAGCATACCACTAAAGCATTACTTGCTTCTTCGTTCTGTTTGGTCTTATCCATAGTTATATCATAGACAAATTTCTTTGTTGGCCTGGAGGTTAAACCTGCAATATTCTTTACAGTACACATGTTTTCTCTAAACATCAGCGTACAGCAAGTGCCTGATTCAGGTCAATCAATTCTAGTGTCTTTTGGTTTCCTCAGAAAAGGATACTGCAAATCACAAACGTTAACCCACATGTTCCCTCAGTTTGAAATCACCCTCATTAACCCTTTAAAGACGAAGCATATCTGTTTTATATCAGGACTCAGAGCGTACCACACTGTAAATACACTCCACTTTGGTTATAAAAACCAGTCTCTTAATGTTTTATAAGTCAAAAGTTGCTGTTTGTTCTGAGATCCATACAAAACACATAAGCGCAATGTTGGCACCTCGTAGAATTTTTTAATGTTAAACCTGATCATATGTAAAGTTACTGCTAGGCTTTAAAAGGTTAATACAGCTTGCTCAGTAGTAATTTTAACATTCATCAGTCCCATATCAGTTGGGAAAAGAAGACAAATTGTTCAACATCACTGCAAGCATTATACACTGTCCAGGGGACACACGCACAAACATTCATGCTACACTCTAAATGTATTCAATCTCTCTTCAACTGAATTCCTTTACTGTATAGTGAAACAGATACCCCACAACACAAAGATTTTTGTAGACAAGTAGTATTTATTCTTTCCCTAATATTGTAAGTTCACATATGTGGTTTACTGTTGATGTCAGCAGCACATGTTAATGTACTAAATAATCAATACATATCAATGACATTAATTAAAAAATACAGACAATAAAATATACTTTCCAATCCTCCTACCACACATATGCAACTGAAGTAAGTAGTTCACTGAAATTCCTAACAAAATGGTTAGCTGTACAAAATAAATTAAGATACAACCCAAATAAATTAAAATTCCTACATGAAACAACAGAGGACAGTTGACAAACTTGTCTCAGTGAGATCAATCTTCACCACACTATGGTTCATGCAGGCCTAGCACTGCACTTTTTTGACACAAATACCATAAACACACCCCTATGATATAATTTAGCTTTCAGCACCACAGCAATAAAGGATTTAAATTTCTTAATGCCAAAGATTACAAGTGCTGGTGCTGGAATGATGCAGCAGGTGGTGTACAAAATTTTCTTCTTTGAACCCAGATGAGTCAAGTGACCAAAAAAAAAAAAAAGATTTGAACTATGCATGCAGCAGGTTCAAATGTGGCACTTTGAGTAGCAGTTCCATGCCTTCCCTCGAGCGGGTGACAGTGGCCAGTATGTGGTGAGGCTGAACAAAGAATGGGTGGTATAGTGCCTTCAAGCAGTGTGGCATGTGACACGCGAGAGAAAGGTGGTTTGTGCAGGGCTCGGTGAAGCGGCTGGACACCAGCAACAGCAGAGGAAACCCAAAGGGCCTAGAAGTGGACCCGCCAGGAGAAGAGTGACTGGTGAACTGGTTGAGTGCTTGTTTTGGGGCCCCAAGTGACGGGTGGAGCTTGAATTGGTGTGTAAGTGAAGGGAAGCAAACGTGGTTGAAGCTGCAGCGAGGAGCCGGTGAGGAGGTTGATTGAGACACCCTCGGAAGGAGGGTGAAAATCGTGTGAGTGTACCAGCGCAAGGACGCAACTGTGGTGGAAGGCGAGAGCTGAACCTGTTGTAGAGAGACAGGCTAGCTGTGTACTGACGAAGCATCAGCATGCGGGCAGCCAGTGTGATTCTTAAGGACCCCTCATTACATAGTGTAACCTTTCATAGCACTTAGGATGTTGTATTTGTCAATGCAGACATAATTGGCCTTAAGGCAGTGCAGTTGAGATAGAGGTTAGCTGTGTATAGAACACGCATCAGTGTGTGGGCAGCCTCTGTGATTCTAAAGACCCACATTGTGTAGTGTAACCTTTCATAGCACTTAGGATATTGTATTTGTACATGCAGACATAAGTGGCCTTAAGGCAGTGAGGTTGACAGACAGGCTAGCTGTGTACTGAACAGATGTCAGCATGCGGGCAACCGGCGTGATTCCAAGACCTGCATGGCATAGTTTAACCTTTCATAGCACCTACGAAACTATAATGGTAGTTGTAGACGTCGGCGGCCATAAGGTGGCGCTGTAGTGTATTGTAGTGCTGAATAGTATTGTTAGGTCCCGGGATCCAGGTTTGAGTACTATATCTAGTGTTTAAGAATATAAGCTTGGTTTAACTTTATGTATTGTGTTGTCCTTGCACACCTGATCCAGACTCTCAGCGAGCTGTGTTTCCAGGGTGAAGGAGGGCCCCTAACCAAGAAGTCCCTTGCTCCTGTGGTTCAAATTTATTCTGCCACATTAGTAGCACAAATTTCAAATTGTGGGAACTAAAATACAATGCCATTGTGCATCACAATTTGAGAGCGCGCATGAAAAGCTGGTCAAGACAGTGTAGTCATACAAGTCCCGGGTGCAAATCCCAGGCTGAAGGATAAGACAACTGTAAAATATGCATCTTGTTTAGCTTTCCTAAGGACATTAACAGTCATAATGGTCATGATGATTTTCTGTTGTTCAGGTACCAGCATGTAACTGCCACGTGCATGGGTGTTTACAGTATTTGGAAGTACAGTGCACTTACTTGTAACCTTTTAGGTAGCCATTTAGATGGCATATTCAGAGCCATGTTAGAAGCAAAGGGGGACAGGAACACTCTGGGCATCTTAATGCCTAGTGCTGCAGTGACTTGCATCAAGGGTTCAAAAACACACAAAATCATGGAATCTCACAATATTCAAGAAATTTTATCTTTCACGTGCCCTGTGATTCTATCATTTTTCATTTTTGCTTACAATCGCACAATGTACAGCAACACATGGAATTGAAGCCAGCATCATCATTCGTAATGAAATAGTGTACTGACCTCGCAGTGGAAATAAACATATCAGCGATAATACGCACCACTCTATGCACTAACCTAGTGTACTGCCTGTCAATACTAGATACACACCAATTTCCCTGAGAAACTCTCATGTTTCAGTCGATGCCTACCAGCACCTAGCTGTCCTTTCATGATCTCCACTTTTATTCGCCTACCCACATGATGGCCCCCAACCCTTAAAAACTTGTTAACAATTAGGCAGTGACCACAACACCATATTTGCTGTTTGTTAGCTAAACAGTACTCAACACAATGGACATATCTTAAAATCAATAGCTGGTTAAACTTACAAAAGAAGTAATTAATCCCAGCAGCATCATAGCATTTTTTAATACATTACTTGCACAGCAAATAACCACAGATCCAAGGTTGAATAATTTTGTTTTAATACTCATTTTTAAAGGTAAATTTTCATGAATAATAAATTATGCAATTCAAACACCTGAATATTCATCGACATTGGCATGAAAACATTGAATTACTCACCCTATACTGACCAGTATGTTGCTTACAAAGAACAAACTGACGAAATCTATTTGCTTGTCTCAGTGTTTAGTGTCCAGTCACTAGCATCTGAATTCAATCAGAATTTTGATTCACTTCTCCTTTAGATGCAAGTTCAGTGCATCTTATTTTGCAATGGCAAAGTGGTTTTATCTATCCTCTGCAAATTGGTTCTGTGTCCAGAAAGTTGAACTGATCACTCACAGCAGTCGCACAGGTGATGTGCACACTTGCTGTGAAGATCGGTCGCTTTCTGTATGTCAAGAGTAACATAAGTCTTGCATAGTACGGTGTCATAATTATTTTCCCATTCGCTTTAGCCATTAAAAGATGAAAACAAAAATAAAAAATCCCATTACCTGTGAAGTGCAGTTGGTGATATTATTTTTAAATGCTAAACGCATCTGTCTGGCAGAAATTCAGAGGCAGATTGTTAACGTGTATGGTAAAGGTGCAATAAACAAACAGTATACGAGCAAACAGTGTAGGTCATCCAAAGGCATCAGGACAATGCATGACTGCACACCGCCACCTGTACCCACGCATTACTTGAACAGTTCAACTGGGAAATTTTGAGCATCGTCCATACAGTCCTGACCTTGCACCAAGTAATTACCACTTGTTTCCTCACCTCAAGAACTCTTTGGCCAGCCAGAGTCTCACGAGTGACCAAGAGATAACTGATGTTGTGCAGAACTGGCTGAAATGCTTGGCATAAACCTTTTTCAATGAAGGCATACAAACACTGGTCTCATGATAACACCTGCGCCTTCATTTATATGGTGACTAGGAGGAGAAGTGGTTTAACCCTTTAAGGACGAAGTGTATCCGTTTTATATATGGACTCAGTGCATACCGCGCTGTACACTCTCTCCACTTCGGTTATAAAAACCGGTGTCTTAATGTGTTATAAGGCAAAAGTTGCTGTTTGTTCTGAGATCCATACAAAACACAAACGCAATGTGAGCATCACGTAGAATTTTTGAATGTTAAAACCTGGTGGTATGTGAAGTCACCGCTAGACTTTAAAACGTTAATGTAGGTATCAACATGGGGTAATACAGATTTTAAACATTCTTTAAACACTTTTTGCATGAAACTAGTTCTTATTTTTGGAACACACTACACAGCCATGCACTTCCCAACATTGTAAGCTGGACCTGTGCATTGCCATTTCCTTTTTTTATTATTTCATTCATTCATTCATTCATTCATTCATTCATTCATTCATTCATTCATTCGTTCATTCATTCAGTCATTCAGTTCTGGACTTTTCACAGATAGTCTTGTTCTATGGTTGAACTGAACCATGCATGGACTCTAATCACTGCCATAATTTCTGTTTCAGAAGCCACTGTAACAGTGCATATTCTATTATCATCCAAGTCTGCACATCTCCAAACACCATTTGCATTTATTATCCTCTAACTTCCTAACTAGCATCCCCCGATTAGTGTGGGGATTCATAGTTTTACTTCTAAGACACTTCATACAATACAAGTTGTATTGCATTGGAAATTACTCAACCATACTTTCACCCAGAATGGGACTTCTTTCAGCATGAAATCACGCCATGTTGCAGCTACCATAAAACATCCCTGCAACTCACTTTATGACAAATTTCTATAACACTTCTCCCTTTTCACACAAAATAGTTAGAAGTTTCAAAGCAGGGCCAATGAAGTTAGATCATATTTCTATGACTTTGTCCAGCACACAAATCCCCACACTGTAACTCACCTCATATGCACCAACATTGTACCAAGTCTGTAATAAGCAGACATTTCTCCTTAAAATAAGGTTGGTAACAGAGTTTTGTGTTCTTCATTACCACAAGAATAAATTTCTCACTTGACCTTCTTTTCAAGCGCACTCACAAAATATCACGCTAGCTACCAGTTCAGTATTATAAAGAAATGTGGGAAAAAGTCTCCCCTTCATGCCACAAAAAATGTATTTCACACTCTACATGCACAGTACCTATGCTTAAACCACAGAACTGTGGTTTCATGTCTCAAATCAGAGGACTTTTTATCTCCCACGACTACAACTCTGATCACAGTCGATTGTAACTACATGGAAAAAATGCAATGGAAGGCCAGTGGGAGAGAGCACATGCACGTTATAATAGTGAATAGCCCAGCCAGTAAATATTAATGGATTTCTTAAGGGACTTAGCCCACATACTCCTCCTACCAGTGCGGGAACATGAAAAGAGTGCCTAGCCATGTCATGTGTACAGAGACCAGGTGGACAGGGATGTGAGAAATGTACACTGCTGAATGAAAAGTACTTTTGTAAATGTGTTATGGAGAAGACGCCAAAAGTTTTGTAACAATTATCCCATGTCAACATTGCCACATAAAAGAACAGCACAGAAAACAGCAAACAATTTTGAACAACTGGTTGAGCGCCAGAAAAAAAAAACTTGCATCTTCAACTGAACAATAACTGGACGATACTGGCACTCAAATGGAAACAAGCCTCAAAAAATCTCTGCACAGGCTGGCTCTTCCAAATGAGCTATCAAAATCTTCAACTCACAGGAAAACAGAACTTCTAAAACCATATTCATATAAAATCAAACCTACATGAATTCTTCTCTAGACAAGGAACAGAGGAGCCAGCAAAAAACCGACTCTAAATTCCTGATGGATGCAAAGTTTCCTATGCAACAGAAATGCTGTGACAACCACCTTGCTCTGGAATACATTTAGAGGGTACATCCATTATTATCTAAGTGAAGATGATATCTGGTCAAAAGAGACTGATAGAGAGGAATGACGACAATACTCACATTTGGTTTCGTACGTATTCTTTCAATGTTGGTTCATCCAAAGGCATATAACTGTTTTCATGATAGAAGAATGGCCTCATAAATGGCATCATAAAGGCTGACTGGTCAGACGGACCCCCAAACTTGTTCACCTGCAACAGTGAAAACCTCCCCACTTGGTAAACCAAGCAAGATTCATTTGCATTTCATCATCATTCAGGCCATTTTGCTCAGGTACTGCGCTTTCTTCATGAAATCCCACTCAGACGGGAAAAGAAGACAAAATTAATAACATTATCATCACTGCAATGATAGACCAGTATTTGGAGAAGGAATGTTAACAGAAACACCTTCAGGGTAGAGAAAAACATACTGTTATTCTCCTCTACAAGCCATAAAATTAATTTTATATAATTTTGCATAATTTTACAAAAGCCCACAACTATGGCAGCCAGGATAGCATAGTCTGCATACTGATTAGGCTGCAGGTTGGATGACACACAAATCACAATTCATACTCCCAGCATGGGGTAAGAGATCTTTCTCCTCTCCAAACCGTCCAAAACAGCTGTTATGTGAAGCTACCAAACTACCTCCATGCAGTGCTCTCCTACGCACCTCCATTCATTTACCTACAACTACAAAAAGTAACCTCTGACCCTATGACTGCTGTTTTAAATGACCTCACCTACATTGCATAACAAGTTACTTTACTTGCCAGGTGACAAGGCATTTTGGAATAACAAAAGATTAGTCTCCAATCACGCAGATGGACTTCAATGAGCTACTCCACAACTCTACCACAGATGGATGCGTACATTTCTTCGGTAGCAGGGTCAATCTGAGGAACGTAATTTCACACAAGAAGGCAGCATGTGTATGCTGTGCACAAACGTTCGAATGGAAATGAGTACCGACCAAAAGTTTCACTTTCTTTGGGCTTTCGCATTGTTATATGTGTAAAACCGCACATTACATTTGCCACACAATATTACTACTGTTCCATTTTCAGCAGTCTAATACAGTAACTACATGCACTACACAGCATAGTAAATTGCTACCAAAATGATGAAAGAATCATTTGATATGAAGACTTTTCTAAGCTCTAAGCAGTTTTCCAGTCATCCAAGACATATCTCATTCTGTAACCACAGTCAACAACTGTTGTTCATAACCAGATCAACATGATCTGTTTGCATTTAGGTCTGCATGCTGTTCCTCAACAGCAGATCCAGTAAGTGGAGCATATGGACTTTACCTGAGTGTAATCTGTTGGATAATCTGGATAATCAAAATCGCTGTGGGATGGTCCCCCTCTTCGGTAACTTCCCCGCCCCATACCTCGCCCTCCCCCACGTCCACCCCTTCCTCTGTGTCTGGGCCCACCACGTCCACCTCGACCATGTTGGCCCCCTCTGTCCAAACCATCAGAGTTTCTCCACCTGTCACCATCTTCGTGACTGTAGTGATCAGATCCTGTAAAAAAATCTTATTAGCTGCCATATGACTACAGTTACGTCACGTGTATTATCCAAGGTGGCAATCAAAACCATCTATGGAAAACAGCAGCTGTCCAATAAGCTATACGTAATGTTCCAAATGCAGTCATCCCTCGCTTTTCAGGGATCAGGTGTTTCACAATGCCTGCAAAAGCAAAACTCCACGAATAACTGACTGCTCCCAAAAAAAAAATGTTTCAGTATTTCTTTAGTGTTTTTCTTTCCTTTGCAGAAACACTGGGATGGGGAGCTGCTTCTATTCTTCCTTCATCTCCCTGAAATCATGTAGTATGACTCAAAAGACTTGTCCAAGTATTTGAACAATTCTGATGCTCCTATCCACTGAAGGGTCCTCCAAGTAATGCATTTTTATTCTTTGGGTGACAATACGAACTTGTGAAACTATGAAGTATAAACCCGTGAAAAGTGAGGGACAACTGTACAGAATTCTGCTGAATGAAAATTCAGATGTTCTGCAATGTTCTGCTGTGCTGATTGGTAAAGAGTTACTGACTTTACAGAGAAGCATGCTGCCTCCATCTTCAAGGTACAGCATATGCAGCTGCTATCCCTGAAGATGAAGGCTGCATGCTCCTCTGAAAAGTCAGTAAATATTCACCACTCCGCACATTGTTACATCCATGAAAACTGCATCAACATCACTGTGAGATTCCTAAGTCTTGCAATTCTGCTGAGTGGTTTAACTGGAACTGCCTTCAAAAGGACAACTAATAACAAAGGTACGTGAATATTCCGTTATCAATTCAGTCCAGGAACTTTTGGATATGCCCCCGTTGTATGTCTTATATAATTATTCAAAGATAATGTGATTTAACAAATGTCACAACAAACATAAGGGAACACTTTGTTTCTGAAAGACTTGTAAGGGACTGAGAAGAGATATACTAACTGTAAAATAATAATACTAAATAAAAAATAATTTAACACTGCAGATCTTGCTATGACAAGGCACTAGCAATAAACAAAACGGGATGATAAACTTGACATAACACGAAAGACACAGACGTAGCACTTACCATGGAGTCCATTCCTCTCTCTGTAATGTCCACCATAGAATTTTGGCGATCGTTCTCTCTTTCCACAGGACTTGGCCAAGTCAATGTCCAAAGGAACCCATTTCTGCTTTGGATCTGTAGCCAGACAAAAAATGATACTGAACTAACATCAACCATAGTAATTTGTAACTAATTTCACACTTCCTGTCTTTCAAAAACTTTAACTTTCTTCTGGCAAGGTCAGTATCATGTGACAACTTGTTAATACAGATTATATTGTTACTGCAAGAAACAAAGGACAGTACCATCTGAATTACGAAAGTCCTAGCTTATAATTAGGGCAGAAAACTTACAAATGTTACCTAAATTCAAAATACTGAAAAACTGGTTGTTAATTAAAATAAGCCTGATCCAGCTTCAGCTCTTGCCAGACATGATACTGTGTCCATCAACAAATAGTTACTGAAGTTCTGCAAGGGTCTTCTGTCTCCATCTTCATGATCCATGCAGAAGGAAGATGGTGGCATGCACTGCCAAAACAGTGGTAACTCTTTACTGATGAACACAGCATCATATCCTATAAGAAAACCTAACGTCCTGCAAGCCTGATATAACCATACATACATACATACATACATACATACATACATACATACCTGCTAAAGCAGAACTTCATAATGAATAAACCCAATACATGAAAAACCTAGTGCATGTACCAGATTCTAAAGAATCATGAAGTAACAATTATTATCATCACATGCAATAGGCTGCAGTCAGAGTAGCATAGTCAGTATAGCAACAGGCTAAACCCTGGACAGTCCAGCGTTCAAATACCAGTAGGGACAAGCGATATTTTCTTCTACAGAATTTTCAGACCAAATCTCGGGCCAACCCAGCCTCACATTCAATGGGAACCAGGGTTCTTCCCCGCCGGTAAAGCGGCCAAAGAAGGAAGTTAACCAATCACCTCCATTCAGTGCCAAGGTTAAGAATGAGTGGAGCTATACTGCCACTACATACCTTCATTGTGTGGACAGGAAAACTTTACCTTTTTACACGCAACAAGCAGTAACTGATGGCTACAAACAGAACACAGAAAAGTTCTCTAAACCAGTGAAATAATACTCCAGTAATCATGAAGTCCTTTCAGCACTCAGTGAAACATTTACCACACCATATACTACAGCTGTGTCAACACTCTCAGTGAAGCAGCGTTTTTACTGCACCAAATACTACAGCAGTGTCAATACTCTCAGTGAAGCAGCGTTTGCTGCACCATATACTACAGCGGTCTCAGCACTCTCAGTGAAGCAGCATTTATTGCACCAAATACTACACCAGTGTCAACACTCTCACTGAAGCAACATTTACTGCACCATATAATACTGCAGTGTCACTACTCTCACTGAAGCAGCATTTACTGCACCAAATACTACAGCAGTGTCAATACTCTCAGTGAAGCAACATTTACTGCACCAAATACTACAGCAATGTCAACGCTCTCAGCAAAGCAGCATTTACTGCACCAAATACTACAGCCATGTCAACACTCTCAACCCAGCAGCATTTATTGTATTTCATCCTACAACCATGTTAATTCTCATTCAAACAATTGTGGTTTACTCACTCTTTTTCCTCCTCTCTGCAGCCTCTGGTCCAGCAGGCTGACAGGAACCCTTATGCTGGTCTTCCACAAAGGCAGAACTGTCATTCTGCACAGAAGGGAATGGGCCATGTGCTCCTTCTGTGCTTGCACAGGTACTACTGCTACTGCTCCCTGCATTTCCCTTCACATGACCATTTTGTTTTGCCACTGGTAGAGCATAACTTTGGCCTTTCTTCTACACATTGAAATAAAAACAAGTGCATTAGCTTCACAATGTTTCTCAGCAACTTTCAGTTTCTATTCTAATGCTCCAGGTACCTAAACTTTCTCTACTTAACAACCGTCAACAGTCATAATCTCACACCTTATACACAAAGGTAACTACTGCACAGAAACACAGTTCAATTCTGATTCATAATGACAACAAACAAATCACATTTACAATATACTATCAAAATTGGCAGATTCTCCAAAAGTTTTGTTAATGATGTCACAACATACAAAGGCTACAGTACCAGGTTTCAAATACCCTAAATCCATCATGTCAGAACGACCAGTGGCACTGCGCAAAATTTTGTTATGAAGAGCGACCTAAGCCTATACGGTTAACAGGACAACTGCTTCTGCTCCGGCACAGCCCATACTGATGTCAGGAAAACACTTCACACACAGAAACAGGAACTAAAACTGTCCCGGTTCAGTACGTTTCATGGCTGTTTCTTCTATACGATGTTTATGGAGGCGTGAACTCTCTGTGGGACCAGAGAGAGTTCACGCCTCCAAAAACAACGCAGTACATAGCCAACAGCACATTCTCACTCAACTATAAAGTGCAACCTTAGTGTAACGACAACAAAAAGTTCTCCCTGAAGATGACCCAGCAGGGTCGAAACATGTAGGAGTGTGTTACAATTGATGATAAAACTCTCTTTGTGCATTTGTTGGTGATTAGTGTTTTTGTGTAATATAGTGCATGGACACGGAACACATTAAATTGTTTTTATTATTTTGTTAGTATATGTAGCTGCCACTGTTTGTTGTTTTGGAGCATTATTATTTGGAAATTACAATTCATGTAATTCAACATCTTCAGTGTTTTAACATGAAACATGCAAAAGATCACTAGTCAAACATCTTAGACTTCCTGATATTACACCTTTTGCTGCCTTACACCTATGTAAGTATCCACAAACATTTATTAAAGTTATACCTTCAAATCTTAATCTGAATCAATATTTCTATTGGGAACCAGTGCTTATATCCTTGTAGGTACTTAACAATCAGGCCAGTATTTCTCTAAAAACTGAGCCTCAGTCACCGGCAAAACACAGCAGCAAATTGTATAGATTCATACAGAGGTAAAGATTCCCATGGTGGTAAGCCTGATACCCACTGCGATAATATACATGCACGTACAGGGAATGAAAACAGCAGAACCTAATAAAAACATTACATTGGGGTTCAAATAAGAATTGAGCATACAGTTTAACATTTACTTACACAGATACTTCCAGAGATGTAAGGCAGCAAAAATGTAATATGAGGAAATCTATGTTGCACTAGCAATCTCTTAATTTCGTTTTGCATCCCTAAAAGGTTAAATATACATTAATTATGATATTGAAGTTATAATACCGCAAAAATAACAACACGTGGAAACTACAGACAGCAATACAATAATATAAAACCAAATTTTTAATTTAATGGATTTTGTTATAAAACCACTTTATAACATAAAGTATAACAAATAAATGTAACCCCTTATAATGACTTATTTTCATCAGCTGTTTCTCTCCAAAAGTGATAAGTAAGGCCTGAAACATATATCAGACAGATACAGAATTGTAATACAGAAATGTTAATGTGTTACCTTGGTTGTTCATGTATTCTTTCTGAGGTACATGGTTTGTAATGTATCAACCTAAGGTAAAAATTAACACTGTATGTTAAAAAATTTACATCTGTGAGTGGCTCTAATGGTGTAAAAATACAACCAACTTCTATTGTAATAACAGTACTTTCATTATAACGTATCACATTAAATGGAAGCATACAGTTGCAGTCACAAACTGAACATATTTTTACATGTTACATATACAGAAAGACCAAAACCAAGACAAAATAACATGCATACATAAGACCGTCCCCAATGACTCACCTGTTCATACAGTACCGACAGGTAAGTACAAGGAAAGTCATATATGCGTACATACCTCATTGTAACCAAGTGTTGGCCAATCATCAACATCTGAGAAGTCACTTGCCTGCATACAGAAAAGAAAAAAATTACCAGCTTTGTCAGCCATAACATGCGTATACATCTGGAATTTTTAAAAACAACGGTCCATCAATGTTCTGTTCACACAAACTAAAAACAAGACACTGTAGTCTTCGGGGCTTTGCCACCATGCAGGATGACACTCATGTCTCAGAGGAACACCGTTCCACCTCCAATGTCGAAGACATAAGTGTCCACCTTGATTATGATAAACACATCTGCAGGGCTAGAAATCTATGCAACAGTAAACTAAGCTGTATGAGTTATGCGTGGAACTGCTTGTTGCTCTTTCCGCACTGTCAAATGCAGCCTGATCAGTGTGTTTTGCAGAAACTGATCATGGCAGTAAGTAGGTACCCTGAATGTCATCAACACCTACTACTCCATCTACAACTGACGTACAGGTGGCCCTTGTTTTATGCCCTATTTGTGTTTCTAACAAAAGCAGGCATAAATCAAACATGATACTGGAATACTTCCAGAACCCCACCCCTCCTTCTTCCATTCCTTGGGAACATTGCTTGAAACTGACCCCAGCCAACAATGAGAATTAAGAAAATTATTTCTGATTGTTGCATATGGTTGCCCAGTACAGGTATTCCATCTATTCAACGTTGATTTAGGGCATTAATATAAATACTTATTTATGCTGAATTCTGAGACCTGATTCTGTTTACATTCAGCAGTTTTATGACTTTAGATTCATAACAAACAAGAAATTTGTGGTAACAAAACTGAATAACCAGTATCGGCAGTGCACCCAAAGGGAAGGCTGCCAGGCTGCAACCTCCCTCCTCCAAATGGAAATTTAAAAAGAAACAGATTTTGTAAACATGATGATATCAAACCTTATACACAAGTTGCCCTTCAGCCGAAATCAGCCACCGATATCGGCTGATGACTAGTACACTGCAATTTTGAAAAATAAAAAACTTACGGAGTCTTAGATGAACTTAAGAAACCCAAAATTTACATCTACTGATTAAAATTGGGTGAGTCATGGAACATGTTACATTTATATTACACAAATGTAACTGCAAACAATGTTATGTTAGTTACATTTGTGGTATGGTTTTTTATAACATAGCTTTTAGAATCAAACACACATTCTATCCAGCCGAAGGGTCTGCCCCCCAGTCCACTAGTGAAAATTTCTCAGCATACACCTGGCCAGCATACCCAAATTTATAAATTCAAATTCCTTCCTCACAAAATTTTAATTACTTTAAGTTCTGGCCCTCTTATTCTACATGTGCAGTACAGCACTCACCATAAAAAATTCAGTATTTTGTAGATATAATGTTCAATAGGAAGAGTTACTTAAAATTGGCACTTACACGCTGATTGAATCTCCGGCGATCATGTGGAGCTCTCACTACAGTCAGTTTTTCAGTATTCACAGCTCCGTTTTCTGCAAGGAAAAATGAAATAGTGAGAAATTCATTCAGTTCAGTAAACTGGCTCATTAACAACAGGAACCAGGTGCTCATGATTACATAATCATTTCACTTGACACACCTCATGCTTATCAGCACTTCTGATTTCTCCAATAACGATAACATCCCTGTCGCTCTGGCACACTGCAGATCAAAAAGATCATAATACATCTCACTAGCTGGGTAGATACCCCACCCCGCCACCTACACACGCACGCGCGCGCGCACGCACGCACATACAGGCGCGCGGGCGGCAAGATTTAAATACTTGTGTCTAGATGTGGGTTCTTTATTTTCTTGAACACCACCACCATCACCACAGATGTTCACACGGCTATCATGTAGGCACGCACTCAAGTGCCCCCAATGACATGGAGTGTAAGGAGTTTTATGAAAATCGGCCAGTTGATTAAAAATGTACTGTGACACAAACACATTTTATAGCAACCCTTCTGAGTGTAAAACACAATAAATGAGTTGATTTTGGGTTGCAGCGTATGTTCAATGAGTAAGATTCCCAAGGTCATAAAAATTAAATGGCACGTCATCATATGGCTACATGTAGCGCTTTTACTCCAATAGATAGTATGACATTTCAACGTAATATCGTAACACAGTGATAATTTGCCCCTCTTGGCGTCAGTTTAAGGATTCCGTTGCTGCAGGAATCTGGATTTCGCACTCGCAACCTTTCAGAAACAGCATTGTCCACTTCCTCGTTATTGTGGACTCTGCTATCTCCCAAGTGGCTCACGGGCTTTGCAAATTAAGTTCCTCCACTCACGTTGTGTTCACATTCGCCCTTGATGTGCCGGAACGACTGATGCTATCATCATGGACGTCCAATCGACCATTTACGAACTACATGGACTGTTTTCAGACATGTTGCACCCTCATTACACCACCACCACCACACACCTCTATCAAATGGCGGTGAATTTCTATGTGAAAAACATATTTTGCCCATAAAAGACGCAACACAGTACGAACGTACCAAGTAATACTAAGTTGCCAACGTCGTTGCCAATGGACATCAACTTATCCCCTATCACAGCCTCTCACTTTCGTGTCGTATTTTACATGTAATCACTACTGCAAGTGCTGCCTCATACCACAACCTTACATATTCCACACGTCTCCTACAACCACAAATGTGATGGAAGGACTTTCACTGGGGATACCCAAGTACGGAAGAAATCCTACGAAAACGTGACTTTTAACCCTCTACATTTCAGGGAGTAATTCTTTAATAACTTTGTTTATGCCTCTAGTAATTTTACCACCAGTTTGCGCGAAGCAAGAGTGGGCTTTTCTGCACTGTTGTATACAGTCACAAACTTTTGCAACCCACGTCATAGTCATGTGATCAGCCGGGGCATCTTTGCTCCACGTTTGGGTAGAGTCGCCCCACTGAAAAATGGGTAAAGACGCCCCACTAATATTTTAACTCGCTTGGTTGACCTATGTTCATACATCGAATTGCACACTGTACCTTTATTGATATGTTAACGAAATACTACAAAATTGTCATCTACCTACTGTAATATATTTTATTTACCCCTATTACGTGTTAAAGGACGTATTAAAATGGCACGCCTTCACTCCTGCATCCATCCGTTCAACATCCACCCAAGTTTCTCGGGAAAAAAGCCAACCAAAATTATCAAACGCAGGGCCATCCAGGGTCGGGAGAAGTCTCCACGGAGAGTTCTCACTAGCTTGCCAATCATCCAGAAGAATAAACTAAAAGCCAAACTTAGGAAGAATAATTTCAAGAAAATGTTTCACAATCCAAACTAGAGCAATTCTGATAAAAATGATGGCAGTGACTGCCGTAAATAATGTAGGGAATACTCCTATGTAATGCGACTGGCTCGTTCTGTGAAAAGTGGCTCTTTGAAAACTACACAACTTTCTCCAAAATCTGCATCGATTGTGAACGTAGCAACCGTTCTAAGAATCTTAAAAAACGTAAGAAATCGGCAAAGAAGTAAGAAGGAGTCTCATAGTGATACAGTACATATTTTATTTTATTACAACTATGTTTACTACAGATTTATTATTCATTACATGTGGGGCATTTTTCACCACGTACATGCCAAAGACGCCCCGTTTGCATGCCTTTGTAATTTTTATTGCTGTCAGTAAACGAATTAAAATTTGCCATAAAGCTTCTGACTGTTTGTTAGCAAAGACTCTACTACACCTGTTACGCACCCAGATATAATGTCCGTTACCATACATAATTGTAAAAATCTGTCAGAATAAAAAGTGGGGCATCTTTGTCCAATTTACTATAATTCCAAGAAGCCACAAATTAAATACCTCATAACGACAAGAAAATAATAATACGGTAACTGAGGGGTTTTCCCGATACGACTCGTAAAACCCACTTGCCTACTGCAGACTTCAAACCAAATCGCATGTTCTTAGCGTCTCATTCAAGTGGCTTATATTCGAAACACAATTTTAGCCACTAACGACGTCGTTAAATAAAACATAGCTCACCAGCGTGTTGGACTTGAACGCAGACACACAGATCGAATCGTATATTTAGCTTCACATCATCATAATCATCATCATCATCATCATCATCATCATCATCCAGGACAGGACCCAGGTGTCCTACATCTGTTTACGTTCATGATTACCATCATCACCACCGCCGCCGCCATCGTAACCATCATTATTGGCAAAGGCAGCTCAGTCGCTACAGTAACTAGGCTAAGCGCTGAACAACCCAAGAATCGTGGTTCGATTCTCGACAGAGAAAGATTTTTTTCTTTTGTCCAAATTTTACATATAGGCCTTGGTGCTCACCCAACCTCCTTTTCTACGAGTACACGGGGGCTTTTCTCCTGACTACTCAGGTCCGAATAGAAGAACGCGTGGAGCGACACCTTCACTTCCCCACATCCCTACATGGCACGGTACTTAATAAACACAGAACAGACTTACCTACCCTGCCATAATTACAAGTGCAGAGCCAACTGCCAAAGCAACATTACGGTTTATAATATTAACTGAACAAAGAAAAAAGAGCCATAAAACAAAGTTTGCTGTACAGGAACTGACAGTACCAGAGTGCGAAAAAAGTTAACACACGTAATAAACGATACAGAAATTAAATATTGGACGACTGATGCAGCACTCACGACAGTGTCGCAGACAGAGAAAGCAAGGTAAACGAAAGAACTTCGGCTACCACCCAGCTGGCACTGATCCGCATTCAATCCTAAGTCCAAATTAGTTACAAGTTGCGGGAACAATGCAGACAGCCAACGTACCAGGTCGAAGCCCGTCCTCAATGTCAGTGAAGCAAAGGCTACCCAAACTTAACACACTCTGCCATTAGAACCTGAAGTTTAAACACCGCTGCAAGAGACTGGACTCGACCTTAAGGCCCAACCAGTTAGTATACAGGACTACCTGTAATGGTTATCATCCCACCTTCCTCTTGGTAAACAGTCTCCTGCTAAGACACTGCACTGTCACAGATCTGTGTTGTATGTTCTCACCTCCTACTGCTATTTACAAATTCAGCCCATATTACTGACAAAAGAAAGGGCCGTGTCCGTGTTGTGGAGGTCCCGGGTTCAAATCTCGGCCATTAATAATTCGTTATATTGATTTTCCTTAGCTTACCCACTCACGACCACGATGACGCCTACAATTATGGCGCGGCCGCATCCTTCCATTTCAATTCATAGTTCACCTATCATTTTACTGTTCGATGCAAATGCTTCAAGACTGAGTTACTGACAGCGTTGTTCAATAAACAACTGAACACACAAAATAAAGTCATTACTGAGTAATTACGTCACGTTATTGCAACTCACGCCCAACGTAAGTTGAAATGTAAACTTTCTCAACATTAAAAATAATAAAACACCAACCAAATGCACAATAAGTTTTAATATTCACTGTTGAGACCACACGCTCCTACATGTTTCTGCCCCACCGGGTCATCATCAGGGAGACAAATGGTTATGCATAAACCAGCTACGAGACAGTTAAAATAAACGTGTGCAGTTGATTTTCATGGCTTCACATTCAGGTGTTAAGTAGGTGTGCACTCACTGAGGGCAGGAAGCTATTTTATGTATAACCAATTGTCTCCCTGATGATGACCCGGTGGGGTCGAAACATGTAGGAGGGTGTGATCTCAACAGTGAAAATTAAAAATTATTGTACATTTGGTTGGTGTTTTTATTATTTTTATGTGAGTTAATGCACGGAAATGGAACGTACATATTTTCTCAACGTTACGTGACAACAAACATCGCGAAATTTCCAGCCACTGATAAAAAAATTGGCGCTGATCTTGAACTAGTCCTATTTACATCGCTGCATTACACGGTTACAGTACTGTCAGTGAAAGGTAGCGATACTCATGAAACATCAGCAGAAACTGATCTGCATTATTTAAAAAAATAAGAGAACACTTGCAAAAAGCCTTGCCCCAGGCGGCCGCTTAGACCACCTGTCGTTATCAAAATGAACGTACCAGACGGAGCGCTCGAAGTGCGGTGCGCCTCTGGTAACTTCACCGGTACTCAGTCATCAGGCACCTCCAACCAGGGCTGTGGAGTCGGTACACAAATCTTCCGACTCCGACTCCTCAATTTTTAAAGCTCCAACTCCTTCATAAAATCTCAATATATATTAATAATGGTAAACCTGCAAGACATTTCATCACCACCACGTGAATCATCAGGCTACTTTTTTGACTTATAACCTATATTTAAATATGAGCCTAATGGTTATTGTAGATATCAGGGCTCTGGATTTGGAGCATCTAGTTAAGATTTTAAATTGAAGTCGGAATCGGAGTTGGTATATTTTTACCGACTCCGACTCCACCTAAAAGTCCTTCCGACTCCGACTGCACAGCCCTGCCTCCAACCTTCACTTTACTCGCAAAGCAAGCAATTTCGCACTGCATCAGGCAACAGTCAGTCATGCCAACTACAATTACAAAACCTAATGCTGACGGAAGTCCATATTACACATTAATCCTTTAACGACACAACGCATCTGTTTTATATAAGGAATCACTGCGGACCGCCAAGTAACCTCTCTCCACCTCGGTTATAAAAAACTGATCCGTTAATGTTGTATAAGGCAACAGCTGCTGTTTTTTCCTGAGATCCGCACACATCACATAAAAGCAATGACAGCAACATGTAGAATTTTTTAATGTTAACCAGATGGTACACAAAGTTACCGCTAGGCTTTTAAAAGGTTAAATTCCACTCGCTGATTTATTCATTATTATGTACCAACGACTTTATGACGAAATGAAGTCCGCTGATGCGTAACACGCACATGGCAGTGAACTGTTCTGAATCGCGCTCTCTATTTAAAATTCACACTGTTACTACGGAACTACAATAGCACAAAGAAAGCTCATGTCATACGCTTGCTGGAGACATGCAGTAAACAACAGCAAATATAAACAACGCTTCGGTGACAGTATACGAGCAAGCTTTGCCACCTTCTCGTGTTGAACAGCTGCACAAGTTACTGTTCCACAAACTCATGATTACTGAACTAGTTAAATGGAAAATATGTCACACAACTTAACAGCCAACGAATTGAGTTTCGTGAAATTAGAGGTTTTCACGACGCCGTCCTCCTTTACCCCGTTCCTAGCTCTGAATAACTCGTGGCCTGTTCCCGCCCTCCCCCTTCTACATAACAGACCACATACCTAACTTCGCTCAGTTCCTTCCTGAAGACGTAGGCGGCATGTTCTTTGGAAATTTCCGTATTCACCCGCAGAAGCAGAAGGTACAATAAACCAAAAGAGTAAACTGGATGTTTCTGGGTTCAACACTATGTTGGAAAACAGATGTTTGGAAGGAAATGCTGTCCCCACTTCACTGCAAACATGAACAGGAAAGAGTAATATACACAGGTAAAATGGTCCCATGCTCACGGCTATTGATGGCGTCGTAGTTATGGGAGAAACAGGGAAAAAAGTAGAAGATTTGAGTTATCAGTCGTCACAGAGCAGAAGGACGTTAGAATTACAACGGCTGTAATCACTGGGAGGGGCCTCCTGTACCTAAAGAAAGGCAGAGGAAACGTGCCAAATACATGCCCCATTCATCGTCTGCTGTCACGTTCTCTTCACACAAGTATTTCCACAGACCTACTGATTCAGGTAGGTGCTACAAGTTGAGAGCAACGCTACACCGATATACACCCAGCCCTTGTTTAACGCCCCTTTGCTCTAAGCCTTTTTGCTTTAACGCCCCATGCAAATTTACGCTACTTAATCTGCGCTCTCTCATTTTCGGTTTAAGCCCTTCGGCTGGCTGCCTGCTATTATGCTAACCCCTTACTTCTAATGGGGGTATCATTTTTCATTTACGCCTTTTTAATTTATGCCTGCTTTTTCAGGAAAGCAACTAAGGTGTAAAACACGGGCTTGAGTGTATTTTAGAAACTGGGTACTGATAAATTTTCTGTTGTCTTAACTGATGTGTTCCTTAACAATTACTTCCCGTTACAACACGGCTATCCTTGCAGACACCATGTACCGAGATGAGCCCTCTGCGGCTCCCTAAAACCTGTAAGCCAGAAGTTTGTCACATGTTCGTACTCAGTCGAACCCGGTTATGACGACATCGGTTTATAGGACACTTCGCTTATAAAGTCAGATATTCTGTGGTACCAGTTAATTCGTCACTGTTAACCATTAATATTGTACTCCTCGGTTTTAACAACACTCATTTATAACGACAAAGAATACTGAGTCCCTTTCATGTCCTTATAACCGAGCTCCACCGTATACTAGTTTATTTACTACGTCTAATCCTGCAGGAAACCAAACGTCAGGATCGAAGTCACGTCACAACTCACGGTCGGTCAGCCCTCCTGGGGCGCGTAACCGTATCTCTGTGTGTTGAAAATTACTGCCCGTCAGTCCTGCGGCGCCGTATCTGACTAGGGTGCGGGTCTGTCCGTTGTTGTAAGTCGCCGTCTTTTCCGGCTGTACGGATTTACATACGTATAAATTCCCTACTCAAAACTATTCACAATATATACTAGTTATATACAGATTCTTCGCCGGTCCAGGCCTCGTGCACCAGATTATACCCAAAGTTACTTAACTCTTGCAGTAACGACCGCTTAGTCACTTGAACAGTGTATGATCCAAACGTCAGTGCTGTATCTGACGACTGTGTGTTACAGAAACGTGCATACAGTAGCTCCGTAGCAACCTGCTGCTGCTCTCGAGGGATTTCGTCGCGGCTCGTTTCTTATCATTAGTTATTCCACAAATTCATAATCAGAACAGTCTAGAAGGGAAATGTCACATTAACGACTAGTGTTACTATCACAACAGACTGGTCACAGACCCATAGCAAGAACATGCTATTTCTTAATATATGTATATGTGTATATATTAATAACTCTACAGTTATTATCCTCTTGCAATACTACTTCATGTGAATTATTTGTTTGTGCTGTACTAAATAATATCAGGAAATGTATTTAAGTATTTTAACCCTTTAAAGTTGAAGCGTAATCTGCTTTATATAGCCTGTGCGCACGGCGCAGTAAACACTTTCAACCTCGGTTATAAAAAACGAATGAGTTGCTGATGTTTACGGTAAAAGTTGCAGTTTGTTCCGAGATAAGTAGAAAATACATAAATGCAATTTGAGCACTATGGAGAATTACTGGATGTTGAACCTGGTAGAACGTAAAGTTACCGCTAGGCTTTAAAAGGTTAATGATCTTAAGAAAATCATACATTGTCCAGCTGAATGCGGAACCCGTTCACCTGCGCTGCTGCACAATAACCGAAGACACACACCGCTTGCCATTACTCGGTTCCACTTTATAAAAGAAAACCAGCTCTCTGCATATTGAAGATATGAACTCTAAGATGTGGTGGATGTTTGGCTTGTTTCACCTAACGTAGTCTCGATGTACGTTAATTCAAAAACAGTAAGGTACAGAACTTAGTTTGGCGACATGTTACGTTGAAACACGTTACGCTACTTCAGTTGAGTGTCGTGACAGGTTACAATAAATTACGCTACTTCAGTCGAGTACTGGGTTAGCTTGCAGTTCAGTGTCGTGTAAGGCTACAACAATTGTGCTCCTTTAGTTGAGTGCGGTGTTTGCCTGCAACAAGTTACACTACTTTAGTGGGGCTGCTATAAGTTGCCCTTCCTTGGTTCAGTTTCGTGTTACAATGCCACAGAAACGCACACCTTTCCTAACAGCTTCTAAATCTAGAATTGTAATAAAGCTATCTGGATGTGAAGCAAAGTTCAGAAATTGAAATAACCTGCAATATGAATATTCAAGTCACGAGTAACAGGTCTCCCGACCCTTGCACCCACTATGGTGGGACAACGAATAGGCGGAGCGCACCCTCCGTACTTTAACGAGGTGCTGATACCGGCATATATTTCATCTCCATAAGTCGTTTTCTGTCTAAATTGTACATGTTCTGAGCTTCATGATGGTTCACAGGTGGCGAGGGACTTTCCTCCCTTCCACAGTTTTCTGCTGCTTCAGTGGAACAATTCAACACTAGACAACCCATTGCAACAGAAAGTGGCTATTGTGGTAGAGAAACGCAGTCGGGAGTACGGAACCAGAAATTTCCTTCTGTTAACCACAGGACACCCTGCGCCATAAGGGACTGAGCTGTTGTTCTCTTGCTTTCAAAATTACACACACACCATGCCGCCACACAGCAGTGCTTTTACGCTCCCTGAAACCGATCAAGAAATACTTCTTTTATTTGTTAGACACGACACCATATCACGAGCCACTTCCGTCCATCTGAAGTCCATTTATTTCACGTTCCCATTTAAAACATTTAATTCTCCTATTCACTCCTAGGTCTCCGAAATAGCCTCAACGTATTCGCCCCAAGCATACTAGATGCTCCGCCAATATAATCCCCCTTTACCTACTTTTTTTCATCCACTTGTTACTTCCTCACTCTTAGTTCCGAATATTCTCCTCAGCATCATTATCACCATGAAGAGTCGCGGTTTAGGTCCAGGAAGAACTGTTCCTCTTGATCTTGTAGATGCTCGTGGTCTTTACATCTTTGTTTCGGTCTTCTCCGATCACACCGTCCGCTCTGATGATACCCCAAAGCCCACAGTGGGGAAGATCTCTTCCTTTTTCCTGACACCTTTCCTCCATTCATTTTTATGCTGAACGATAACTTCAGCTACGTTGGACACTTATGCATGTGTTTCTTTGCTTGTCTAGCCTGGATAAACCCAAAAGTGATCTTCAGAATCTCAAATGTGCTGCTTCTTACTTTCCGCCAGCATATAAATGTGAAAAAATATGGGAACGTTAAGAATGTTCGGTTCATGCACGTGCTAATACGAACACCGATGATGGCAACATGGGAAGTTTCACCGCTCGTCAAGTTCTGTTACGGGAGGTTTAAACGATGTCGTAATTCCGGTTTGGGGGGGGGCACGGGGGGGGGGGAAGGAAAAAACCAATCCCGTGACGAAGCAGCGAACAGGGCAACATGAACACAAATCCACCTATTCCGAGGGTATGGGAAGGACTACGTAGCAGCAACAGACAGGACCCCATGATAAGCTACTGCAGGCACGGCAAGTTCGGTGCGTGCTGGCCGCAGTGTGCTAACCGACAGGTGAGGCTGGGCCGCAAATTAAAAAAAAAAAAACAAATAGGAAGGTACAGTGTAATACTGCATGGTCCTTATTTACGCAAATGTCACTGGCTACTTACGTCGCTATTCCAATTTTCCCCGTGTCGGTGAACACGCGTTTCAGTACAACGTATTAAAATTCTGCTTATTTAAAGGTGGTATCGGAAACTTAATGCATTTCAGTTAGTATTAGGTGTTTTAATATTAAGTGTTCACTCACCATATCCAAGAGGCGGTGCAGGAAATGAAATAGTTTCCTTCGGCTTACAGATACGTATCACGTGTCATGTGCGACGTTCACAAAACTCTCCTACTTCATGATCCGCGCCGGGCAGTTTGTTGCGCGTGGAACAAAAGCGCATAGCAACCGCCTGATGACTTTACGACACTCTCTGATAACCACCGAGTCAGCTCGCCTGTGGAGTGGGCGTGTGTAACCGAGCCGACAGGAAGTGACAAACGATACTTGTCACATGACGTAGACCGTCATACGACGATACTATACACCAGGATGCATAAAGCCCGGGCGACTAAATTTTGTACGCTGGCGCCTAATATGTACAGGTCCTCAGTACGGAACCTGCTTCGTGTCACCCTTCTGCAGCCTGGAATTTAGAGATGGCTCCTAGATTTCTGGAAAAATTTCGCAACGCTGCTATAAACACCAAAAATAAAATAACCCTATTAACTTAAAATCGGAACCTGAAAAAAAACCCTACACTAGACAATCCCCCGACACTAAATGCCAACAGACGATGTTCCAAAAATCTGGTATTTCTTATTTGCGCTTAGTTTATTAACGTTAGGTTTCATAGTTTACACTGATATCCTTGGCATTAGTCGTTACAAATATGTAACGATTAACCGTAATCATGTAAAGTTTTTTTTTTCGCTTAACGAGTGAAAGCATTGGTGCAATACGTACGTGCTCGCGAACTTCAAATACAATCACTTGGCGAGCAATGAGAATATTTCTTGTAAAGCGCTAATCAGATACATGGGTATAAGAGCTTGGCGCCCTAACGTCATAAATTTTTCTGTAATAACTAAATCACTTCACAATTTTATCTGCACCGCTTGTAAATATTCGTCCGCTTTATCAGCGTTGAAATTATACCGTGCAGCGAACATGGTTAAAGAGATTTCATAAAGCCTAAAATCTTGAAATCGATTCTGAAAATCTGTTCTCAGAAATCCTGTTGTTTCTAAGTAGCTACTGAAGCAAATCTGACTGACAGACATTACATGATACCCATGTTCCAAAATGCGCCGAATTTTCTTCCGTCTCCCAAAGCTGAGGTTTCAACCAAAAGCTTCTACCCTGTCAGACAGTGATGTTACTGATCTTCATAGAAGCTGTCAACAGCAGAAAGAACCGAACCGTCGATTACAGTCCTCCGGCACTACTTGCACAACTGTCTTCAAGGTGTGTTCCGGTTTTATTACTTTGCCACACAAGACTCCTTGAAGCATCACACAACATAACTGTGAATTTTGCTAGAAAGTTTCGAATTCATTTCTTTTCCCACAAGGCCGTTTCCAATACTCGTCACAGCAACAGCTCCGTCAGGCACAACGCACACAAGTTCACAAAGTGGAAGTGTCATACTCTCTCACAAAAACGTATTCTCCAGCAGCATGTCCACGCAAAGGAATCAATTCCAAGAGCTGTTCAGTTAGTACAAAATCTGACTTACACAAGCACTGTCAAATGAGCGGCATCTTTATCATCTGTGTTTTCATCCGCTACCATCCAGCAGGCTCGAAAAACTCGATTACCCGATTTTAACAGATCCTTCCAATCACTTGCTACTCCATTACACGTTCAGTCACTGTTATCTCTGTCGATGCTTACGTTTTTAAATTCTTGTACCTTTCTCCAGACCGATAATTTCAGTTGTTTCAATGTGACACACTCAAATGAACCGCCCTTCTCTCTCTCTCTCTCTCTCTCTCTCTCGCTCAGTGTGTGCGTGCGCGCGCGCGCGTGTGTGTAAAGCTTCGCGTCGGTCGCAAATAAACTAGTCACTACAAAACGTGCTTTGAATGCTCATACACCCGATTTATTAATTTTCTAGAAGATATCCTGTTGTTCACTGAAAGATGATGTTCATTCGTACAATTTATCAGCCCTGTATTATTCTGAAACCACAATTTTTTTGTGGACGGATTCATAATGACGTTCAACGTTATACTCTCCACTCATGCCGAATCGTCTTTTGACATATTAGACACATGACAGGGCTTTAAATCTGCAAGCAGCAATATTAATCTTCCGATTTTTTAGTTGCATCGTGCCAGCCTCGTTCTCTATTATACGTTTTCTGGCCACAGACCGCTTCGGTTTTGACAGAGTGGGGCTTACTGTTTCGAATAAGACTAAATAACGTCACTACAGCTAAAAGACAGCAAGCTCGATAAAAAAACTAATTTCCGGCGAATATATGTATCAAATCTCGAATAAATGCAAGCCGACATTCGTCTGTGCAATCACGTCCCCTCTAGCAGCATACAACGCATATGTTGTTTTCACCGAAGCAAAGAAGCAGTTGTCATGCACGCATTGTTTGGTCGCATACGGCGGCCATGAAAATTAACACAAAATACGAAGTTTTGCTCAACAAGGAAACAGCCCACTTTACGATCGTACCCAATCGAACGTTTCTACTTACAAACGTAATCTCTGGGGCGAACACACAGTTTCTTTTGAAAACTTTCGCGGGCCGTCAAAAGAACTGAAACTGCCGCATACGGCATGCAAGCAGTTAAGTTCCACATGCCTGAGGTATTGTAATGACAGTAATGAATATTCATTTTCCGATCTCTATAACGTACTAATTGATGTTGGACCCAGTAACATGTTGGAATTGGATCAGTCGTGGAAAGGTTTCAGTAATAAAGCCGATTACAGACCATAAAGCCGATTACGCCTCCAACACTGAGTCCGCGTCTTTTTGACAAATATCAGATCCACTACTGCGTTTACAAAAATCCAACCACTGCCGCCGCCACCACCACCGCCGCCGCCGAATTTGTATTCGTGTCTATGGAACAATGTAAAGTTTAAAACACACAAAAATGTACTTGTAATTGCTGTTCCGTATTGATGTCAAACAGTCCCGTACCTTAAAGATGGAACACAAAGAGTAAGTCTCAGGAACGATCTCCGTTACTCTGGGACACTGCGCATCGTCACTAGGTAACGGAGGCCCGTCGTTTCTGGACAGCGTGGTGCTCTCATCCTCAAGGCTCGAGTTCGAATGTCCAGTGAACAATCATGCATTCACCCCTTGAGGATGGGACCACAACGCTGTCCCTAAATGTCGAGCACCAGTGACGAAACGCTGTATCACAGAAGAACGAAGGCTTGAACCGCAACGCCAGTCTCAAAGATTATTTGAAATCAGGATGCCGAGGAAAATGGGCCCAAGCCAGAGCAAGTGACTGGAGGACAGAGAACACTGCATAATGAGGAATTCCACGAGTTGTACTCCTCACCAAACAATGCGATGATCAAGTCTAGGTAGGTCAGACAGACGGGGGCATACAGCACGCATGAGAGAGAATATAAAACCATTCGAAGAGTTTGGGTCTGAAAACCTGATGTAAAGATCCCACTTGGAGTATAAGCTACTATTAATACAGATATTAGCAAAACGTGATGGAAGGCTGTGAACTGGACTCATGTGGCTGAGGACACGGGCCGGTGGCAGTCCCTTGTACACCCAATAATCCAAGCTTCGGTTTGTGAAACTGTGGAGAATTCCTCGACCGGCTCAGCTGTCTGCCTCTGCCTCACATACTGTTACTTAAACAGACCTTTTCTTGCGCTTTAACAGATGTATAACTTTCCATTCTTACTAAATACTGTTCAGGGAATTATCAAACACAAGGGAAAGTTTCCATTCTTACTACATACTGTTAAACCTTATCAAACACAAGGCCAACGGAATACCAATTCAAGGGCACAAATGTCCAGAACTTGGGCCCATTCAGCTCGATAACAGACCTAACTGCGCTCCACTTGCCAGAAGAAACAACGGAAACCCTCGCACGGTAATACAGCCGGTGCTATAAAAGTGACCGACAAACAAGATGCCACTATTTGAACACATACATTCCATTAACCGTTTAAAGCCTAGCGGGTACTTTACGTAGCACCTGGTTTAACACTGAAAATTTCTGCATTGTACTGGCATTGTGTTTATGTGTTGTGTATGGATCACAGATCAAACAGCAACTTTTCACTTATATATCATTAAGTGACTGGTTTTTATAACCGAAATGGAGTGTTTACTGCGCGGTACGAGCTAAGTCCTTATATAAAACAGACTACCTTTCGTCTTTACAGGGTTACACGGCAGTTCACTGTCCCTATCACTACATCAAACTGCGGGAATAACATGTCACACTGTGCACTGCTGTATTTAAGATATCTAAGAACGCTTTACACAAACAACTGTACACGCAATGACTGTTGTGCGGCTGTATTTGTAGGCCTATTCATGGTTCCAACTAACAAGGTTTATTTAAATGGTGGGTTTCCAACATGGGACGAAGTGGCAACTTTCCTGTCTTGTATTTATATTTTCCGTTTGAATCTCTGTTGCGCAGGACTGGTTTACGACATTCCTGGACCAATGCAAAAAGAACAGGCTATATTTCGAAGCCCTATCTGCGAGAAGGCCTTAGCTGACAGTGCTGACACAGCAATGAATAGTTTACACACAAAATATCTCTGTCGTAAAATCTTAAATACAGCCCCATGCAGCCGCACAAATTAGATTGGATTAAATCGACCCTACAGCTATGTCACCGCCCGTCGTTAACTGACGATTTTCGTTGTCTGCATCACTCCATTCTGGCAAAGGCCCAAACAGTATTTCTATCAGTCCAAGACCTCTCCCTTCCACACACATTCCAATTCATTACTCAGTAATTATCCCACAATTCGACTACTGAACACTCGCAGCGTCTTTACGACATCGACAAATAACTGCCTTACATTATTTTACAACGCTGTATCGACCGACAGCATCATATGTTATCAAATGTAATGCTGTAGAAGTTTGAGGCGAGGCGTGTCCCGGTTTATTTCATCACAGGTTAATACTACGAAACCTCCGTGAAGGGACTTCGAAAATTTACAAACACATGTTCTCCGGTACGTGAGGCAGCCGTGCTGCTGACAACACGCTCGGTATCCTGAGGATGGAATCACAATATTCGTCGAACATAATATGCTTGACACAAAACACTCGTAATTTCGTCAGAAGCCTTACACAATAAATGACAACTTGACACAAATGTGAGTTCTCATAATACAGGGCCTAAATCGATCCCCAATACTGTACCATTAGTACAGCACGATCGCAGATTCAGCAGGATTGTTCTTTCAGGATATGCCAAATTGTAAAGTAGTTTCGTAGACAGAACTTTTACGCCCTGAAGATGACGGCAGGTTGCTCCGAAACGGTGGTACCTATCAGCCAAACTACATGGCGACGTAACTTCCCAAAAGACATAAACCTTTCTACTGAAACGGTTGGTAACCATAATGTTTTACACTTGTATTCGGGAGACACCTGACTCAATCTCGGCCGGGTCAATGCCTATCCTGACTCGGGCTTACATTCGTCTCCCTCCCTCCCTCCCTCCCTCTCTCTCTCTCTCTCTCTCTCTCTCTCTCTAGGCAAATGCCGGACACTACCTGATCAGGCCACGACGGCTTCCTTCCAAACCATGTCCCAAATTCAGCGCCCTTAAACACGGACATCGACGTAAAACGGTCCACAAACGAGCAATCAGTGCATGTCCGGCAACATTAAACGTGCCGGTCACCGTCTCAAGAACACACAGTACACCTATAACGACATTCGATCATATATTCAACTCGTTTACAAGACCCGACGTTTTCAAAGCCGTCAGGCTTCACACCGAGGCCTTCTGGGTAACGACGCCGTCGACTCAGTTGTTGTACCAGACCACACAACGCCTGAAAACCAAATGCCCACAGCGCGATTCGTCTCATAGTGGCCACAGCGTTTGTCTGAAACATTCTGACGTTTTCTGAAATGTGTGCGGGTGGGCGCGCGCGCGTGTATACATGATTATGCTCTGGTTTTCGCTTACCTATTCTGTCCATATACTCATGTAAACCAAATTACCTGGTGGGTTTGCAAAGGGCTGTAACGGGTGTAACAAACTTACGAAAACCCCAGTTTATCCCGAAAGGCGTTAGACACTTACACAGACGTGAATCAAGCTAAGGCCGTGTCGGGACTTGAGCATTCTGCCGTAATGTAACAGGGACTCGCAGGTCTGGACGGTGTTACTGTAAAATGCGTTATGTTCGGTTCATTGCACGGGCTGATGCATCCTCCTGTCGGTTTTCCAGCGCGCATCTAATAATGCTACTTTTTGTTGAGTTGATACGTCGTCGTTGTGTTTTAGCTAACAAGAATCAAAATAGACTCCGTCTAACACAACAATTCACTGAATAAATACGATTGTGCTCGAAAATGACGTTGCGGTACGCCTCCAAAACAATGTTTCTGTGCTCGTTGCGACCTTCCCGTCGAGTTGATCCTCGCATGTATCCACTCTCCTGTTTGACAGTCAGTGTGCGCAGCTACAATGAAGTAGGCGCAAGAAGACCCTTTGGACTTTACTGATTTACGCCAAAAAAGGTCTGTTCTATGGAATCCGAACAATTCGAAATATTGTAACAAATTACACAAGCATGACGCTTGGGAGTGGATAGCAAAAGCTATGGAAACAGTTCTCAGCGAAAGCCATTGAAAGACGGACAGCTTACTTTCTTCTTTCAGAAGCGAAGCAGGAAGAATATGGAAGCAGCGAATACGTGGTGGATCACAGCGCGCAGCCCGTTAGCCAGAATGCGTGCCGTCTTGTCCGAACCTACACCTTGGGGCGAGTAGAACCCCGCGCGGCTACGTTGTGGCAGAACGCTCGAGTCTGCACGTGGCGTAAGGAACGTAACAAACTTACTAAGACCCTACCTTATCCCGAAAGGCGTTATGAACTACGCGGTCGCGTTCTGTTCCAACATGCCTCTAAGTCCACTGTTATTTGCGCCCAGTATGGCGTTCGAAGGAGTCCAGCAAGTCTACAGGTAACTAGAAATCTCACAATCGAGTGAACTCAACTACAGTTTTAACGCAGAGCATGACTGCAAGGGATTACGAATGAGTCCCACCGAATGTCATTTTACTGTATCAACAAAACAAGCAATTCCCCGCATAACTCATAATCTCTACTTTCCTACTGCACAGACGAAGTCCCACAAAAGTTTGTGTCGTTGTGCTTTTATTTTCTGTGTCCAAACAGCCCAGTCGGGCCCAGGCCACGTCACTGTTGAGGTTTATACATCACACACACACACACGCGCGCGTTATCAGCTTGTCGCAAAGGCCGCTACCTACACAACACACCACAAAGGCAACAGGCGGACATCCATGCGTTCAGTGCGATTCGAAACCGCAAACCCAGCAATAGAAAGGCCGTAGACCTAAGCCTTAGACCGCACGGCTACCGGGATCGGAAGTGAGTATTTAGGTAACGTAAAATGTTTTCGAGTGTTCTGGAATGTTACATCGTGTAGACGGGTAAATAAGTCGTAGTTACATAAGTGTCGTATGAGCACGCTGCTTCCACCTCCAGATTCTAGCAGTCTTGTTAGACTTCTAGACTGTGGTGATGGAGGCAGCATGCTCCTCCAAAACGTCAGAAACCTCTCGACAAAGCGTTAAACTCCCACACGACCTGAATCTTCCACACCGCTGTAAGAACTTCAAATCTCGTAATCTATGGCATAAACAAGTTTATAATCCAACAACATAACGCAATGTAGCTTTGAGGTCTGGGATAATGTGCACATCGGCGCATATGTGTAATTGAGTCCCAAGTGCGACCATACTCATTCAGTACACATTAGCATATACAAACACGCTACTGAACATGATTATAGGAAGATTATATATTTGTATACCGTATATATATACATATGCACACATCCTGTGTACACTACTTCTGTCACACGTAACCTCAATGTATTATCACCATCATCTTTGTGACTGTTACTTTACAAAGAGTATTTCGGGCACACGCAGTACGTAGGTATATCACCTCCGTCACACATTTCACGCCTACATATAATGGGCTGTTAAGTATCGTCATAAACCGAAAGTTAAAGAAAATACCGCATGGTCGCCAAGTTGCTATTTTACATTCTACAAAAAAAAAACTTGGACAGTAGGGATAGCGCAGTCAATACAGTACCCGATGCACGATTCAGGGTTCACTTCCCGGCAAGACAAGAGACTTTCTCTTCACCAAAACGTCCAGCCCGGTTCTAGGGCCCACCCAACCTCTTATTCGATGGGTACCGGAGGCTCTTTCACTGGGAGTAAAGCGGCCGGGGAGTGAAGCTAACTGCTCAGCGTCGCCTAGTGCCCACGTTGGGTGAAGCTATACTTCTGCTTCCCCACCATGCCTTCACAGCACTGGCAGGAACAACTTTCACTTTTACTTTTTGCAAAAAAGAAAACTAAGCAAAGTTTCACATTTCTAATTATAACTGCTCTGCCACACATCCTGCAGGAGCCTACGTAAATGGCGGTACTGTCGCCCACACCTCACAAGGTCGCGGCCGGCACATTCTTATTACTGACTGCACACCTTACTATGGCTTCCTCTAACAACATGACGTTCACACCAAGTTTCGTGGAAACCAGTCACCTCCTTCAGAAGTTGAAAGGAACGACACACACAGCTGGATCGCGTCAAAGGCCTACCACTTCTCCTTGCGAAGGAAAAGCACACTAACCCAGCAGACGGTGAAAGACGCACTCCAGAACGTTGCACACCGCCGCTCTTCGCAACTTATGAGTATTTCAAGAACTTAAGACGGAAATTTAGGAAGACCAACGTCAAATTTAAACAAAAATTGAAATTGCCACCATCTGTACTGGAAATCTCCCTTACCAAATTTCAACAAAATCTGCGAAACGGTTTATAAACACGCTGAGAAGTGCATTATGTCACCCACAGTTTACTGTGGAATAACACAACGTGCGGCAATCGGAAATGTCTTCTATATCCAAAGAGAACGTTCTTCTGTCAACGGTTTATGGGATATATGGGGAAGTGCATTTACGGTATTATGCAACTGTGGCTCAATATGGCTGAAGACTGGAACTTCCCTACAACTTTTTGTCAGTCTTAATGCACAACTTTGTAAACAAACTCCGTCCACCTGCGTTACAGACAGCCGGATATGAACCACACATAACCCTTCTTTATTACTTTGTAAATAATGGATGAAAAACTATGAAAGTCAACTAACCGCAACGGTGTACATGACTTGTAGCGACGCTGGTACGTCAATGATTTGTATGGTATCCCTCCGGTGTTCAAAGCGTATGGACGACATACTGCATACATACCTTACACGTCACATGATATTCTTCCGTCCGTCGCGGGGGTAACCAAACCATCTGTCACGAAAAATTGCAAGTTAACTCTTACCACCTACGTTCTGTATCAAATGCAATATAAACTCGTAATTTATAGATCATTCCTAACCGTCCGGAGCCGAGTGACATATATGTACCAACAGCTGTGACACTAAACTATGCATTATGCCCATACAGTGCACACGTGTTCAGTGAAACTCTCACAGTAATACCCATTACTTCCGTAATATAATCATGGACACGAACTGTCACATACAATTTTTATTACCGACAACTGCACACCGTATTTTTTGTTCCTACACGTTTCGACTACATGTCGTAGCCATCAGCAGGGAGCCATACTACACAGGCATGCGCAACTATAGGACGTCGATGAATGGTAACACGCACATTAACTTACCACACCACAGTTATTTGCCGTGCAGTAGCAGTACAACTGTTCAGATTAAACTACATGAATTGTATTAAAACGCAGAATGTTAATATATAAAATATGACAGGCTGTCTCCGAACATATTGCATTGTAAAATAAGTTGTATTTTTGACGCGGCGGAGACTTGTAAATATTATACAAATCAGAAATAAGTTAAAATATTAGATGTTAAAATGTTAACATTTTAATATCTAATATTTTCTAACTACCTGAACAGACACTTCAGATAAGAAAAATTGCTTTACAGTAGAGAACATTCAAGTTATTGCTGAAGGATAATTTGTTAATCATTTCTTACGGTTGGATCAATACATATTCTGTAGAAGCATCACAGAGCTGGGCACCCTGACATTTAGAGCAGCTGAATTAAATCGCTTTCATCACACACATAAAGACAGAAGTCGCTGGAAGGCAATGGTAGGCCTACTATGGACTCGGGAGACGACATCAACAACGAAGTCTGAGGCAGCCATATGCTAAATTAAACCGAATGCAGCATGTTTCAGTAAAAGCAGCGTCAACAAACTCTAAATGTGCTTCAAAGAATTTTAAACATGAACTTCATGCTACCAGAATCTGTCTATAACGTAGATGAAACTGCCTTAACAACATTTTATAAGAAAACTGGAAAAGCGATTATGCAGAAATGGAACATTGCAGACTTGATCAATCTGAAGTGCGAAGAGAGAAACGAATACAACAGCTGATGTGCCAGCGCTGCTGGCCGCTATGCACCTCGCATGTTGACATAAAAAAAGGCAACAGCATGTGAAAAATCAAACACCTGGCACCGCCAGGACTTTTTGTTGCATTCAACTTAGAGAGAAGTCACGTCACAAAATAACATAATTTTACAAAATAAGCATTACTGCATGTACAAACGCTTATTTTCCTACATTATGTTCAAGGTTCATTGATGGAAACTGGGGTCCATTCACAGCTCCCTAGTGCCATGAATGGACCCATTACAAGGTTAAGTAAAATATTTTTTCGAACGCTTATCGATGAGTGAGGTTTGCAAAATTTGGTTCAGTGATAGAGAACAGAGGTATTTAAAATAATATTTGCTGTTGTTCTATGCGCAATACGTCCCTTTATTATCGTCGACAATGCTTAACTGATCCATCGGAGACGACCTTGCCCTACGTAATATTGTAAATAATAATTAATTGCGCTTACCGTATCCAAACAGCAATGTTAAATATCTAGTACCTGATACAGATTAGGACACTGGACACGGGACAGCCCCCTCCTCTCGACAGAGAGGACGCCCCATGATGAAAATCGCTGGGAAGTTCAGAAGTTCTAATTAGCAACACCTGGTCATTATCCCCAACGGAAGGGGGGCCTCGATGCAAAGACGGACGGCATGATCGACCGTCAGCAAGTGGTCTACATTTGCGCTCGGTCTTCAGAAAGTAAACACTCTAAATCACGTTCTTCAAGATTCTCCGTTATTGCACTCCATGACTAAACAATTTCATTCCTTATCTCAGTTTATTTTTTTCTTCGCCTTCCCCTTCTCATGCTTTTCCCTATTCCTCTTCCATGCCTGTACAGTGAATTTTCAGCTAGTCTCCCATTCTTTATGGTCATACCACGGGTTTTGTTTCCAATTTTCCTTTACACCCACTCTTTATTTACTGCTTATTTGAAAAGCGGTTACAGCAGATTAATGCAAGTAATGTGAGACGCGCAGAACTTCTCAGAACAAAAATCAACGGGGCACCAAGTAAATACTGGAAATACTATTAAAACGAACCGGAAGTGCGTATGGATTGGTCTTTTGGTAACAATATGAAAGGTACAACACACCACACAGATGTAAAGAAAACGTGGTGATAAGACCTACGCTTCCACGCATTAACTGCGGCGCTAGATGCAGGTGAGTGGCCAACTTCACTATACTGCCGTCTTTATCTGTTGTACCTACTACACGAGTTCGTTTGCACACTCAGTGGGATGGGTCGGGAGCTCATCAAATTAAGTCAACTCAATCGATAACGCCTTAGTTCGACGATAACGACTCACTGCAGAGAGGAAGCCAGGTTCAACCCGACAGTCACACTCGACGCAAAGGCAAAGGCAGAACGAAATAAAGGGGATCATATCCGTCCCGTATTGTTTCACCAATCACAGTCCATTTCGAAATCACCAACGCCGTAATTTTCTTAGTGGATCTTAAATCTGCAATATCGTGGAGCCCGCTGTGTCAAGACGGAATAGAGTTACAATGTTTCGGAAACTGTCACTGTCCTCCTGACGACGGAGACAGTGAGTTCCCGAAACGTCGGAAATCCTGGCCGATTTACTGCGAAGACTACATTCAATTCAACTGTTGCGAAAGCTTCTGTTCTTATACAGCGTGTTCCACAAAAGTCTCCTGAACTCCAGTTGCTATTCGCTGGTTTATTTCAAATGAAGAATGTTACATCGACGCTCATAATCCCAACTGGCACGTACTTACGCAGTCACGTTTCACGCAAGCTGTGACATAAAGTACGTACTTATGCAGCTTGCCCCTTGCAGTGCCTCGTACATTCGCTACTAACAAGCGAGCTCTTTTAAAAATCCTGCATGTTTCAGCATGCTTTCATGACTGGCCGGTAACGGACCAGCATCTTTTGTACAGTTCATCTCGTGTCTGCGATTTCTAACACAACAATTCCTTCGCGTAACCCCACGAACTGACATAAAGCGCTGTCAAGTCCGGCACATGGCGTGGCTAGGCATGCGGATCCCCACAGCCTATCCAGCGACTTCCACACAACTGGTTCAAGCACCGACTCTACGACTTATCAACAGAAATGAGGTGGAGCTAAGTTCTGCTGCAGCCGCATGTTACTCTGGCTTCCAAAACAAGTGGCGGCTTTTCCTCAGGGGTCTGCTACCAACCGTCCCTCAAGAACGGCTGCCCTATCAGTTGGTTGTTTACATGCGGCATTATGCGTTCACCGAAAAGTGATGCTGAAAGTTGCTGCTGTGGAATGGTAGGCACAATCGGGGGACCAACGATTGATGTGGCACCTCGTGCAAACTCGTCCTCACCATAAAAGATAAAGTATTTCATAAGCCGCCGACTCCAGTCCTCAAACGACAGAATCTACTCGGATTTCGTAATAATCTGGTTGGAGAACGTGCACATAACGTTCATCGTTGCTAGTAACACGGGCGCCTCTTCTCATGAACAACACGCAAAGCAAACAACGTTCTTTCCACGCCGACTGAACACAAACTCCCCACCAACAGGCAGATGTGGTCACATGGCACGAGTGTGTCTCCATTATCTCGGCACCGGTACGGACGCTCTGCTCGAAAGGGAGATTAGTTACGCAAGGGATGAGATTTCTACACGCGTTAATATCGTAACGACTGAGACTGTTACTCAAAATAAGCCAAGAACAACCACTTAAGTCTGGCAGTTGTTTCGTGGAATATCTGACTGTAGTTATCGTTGACAGATCCGTATGGGCTATCATTCTGAAGGAGGCACTGGTTAAACTACAAGGAGCATATGCCAAAGGAGGAGGAGGAGGAGGAGGAGATGTGGAGGAGGATACGAAGCAGAAGAAGAAAATAGTTTTCGTTATTGAAGCTGAATTTCTCTTTTCATCAAACTGATATTCTACGATTACTTGGATAAGGAGGATGGGTTGCAGCCGGCTCATCGCAAGGCTGTACCTACACAGAAAAAGCAAGAATGCATACACATACTCGTACACAAGCACATAAAAGGCACTGAAAATCATCTCAGTTTTATTGTGATTGTGAAAAGGCACTGTGTTACGCACGGATCTTCAATTTCGCAGGTAAATGTATTGCTTCATGTAGATTCCACCGCTTGGAAAGGTGGGAGGGTCAATATCGCGTTGCTATGGCAAGAGGGCGTCTGGCAACAATTATCTACACGGTACACAGATGAAGGCTAGAGGCTAACTGTCCAGCTGCAACGGAAAATTGTTTTCATTTATATATTATTCAATATGTGGTCATACACAACCTTATAGTGAAAGTTTTCAGACGACTAGTTTCGGCTTGTTTAAGCCATCATCAGGCCTTCTCTATTTAAAAACCTTCGCTAGACCTTTATTACTGCAAATGGGTGAGAGATCTCATTCTTTACAACATGGGTAATAAAATAATAAAAAGAGAATTGTAATATAATTGTGTGATAAAATGTGTACAGGATTGTTTGTGTAGTAAACGGAAGGTATAAGGAGTAAGAAGTATAAAAGTTGTAAAATAGTTGTTTCAGAAATCGTTGGTAGACAGTAAAATTTTCAGAAATTGATTTTACATACACCGGGTCGTATTCTTTTTGAGGCACGAGAGAACGTACAAATACGGAGAATTTTTACTATGAATATTGACGGATAGTGACTCAATATCAATAAGTTCTAGAAATTCTTGGTAGAGTTTTTGTATATCTTTTTCAATGTACAGTTATGTTATAATCTGGTGTACCTTCATGAGTACAGTAGACAGTTCACCTTTCTCCGAGTTTCCCTATCTCGTGAAGGTCAATGTTATTAAATTTTTATGTTTTAGAGTCGGTGTGTGTCACGCTGTGTATATAGCTGCCTACTCATTTGTGCAGAAATGAAGTCGATGTTGCAACGCACAGACGCCTTCGTGCTCATACGCAGTGCACCCCTCATTAAACTGCAGTGACCCCAATCAATCGATCGATCATTCATTACAGAATAATGAAGACTTACTCCGCGGTTTCATTCGGACGGTTTGATTTTCGGGTGACTTCCTCACGCTGCAAGTGCCAGTACAGCCCAAAACACTGTCGCCAAAGGTGCCGTGCAATAAAAAGCTACAAGATGATGACACGCTGCGGCAAAAGTAGCAATATCCAGGCGTTCCGTCAGTGAATCTTGCGGGTGAATTTGCAGTGTTCTCATAGAAAATTCAGCGTACTGCACTAACGTTACGTGCACGCTCACCAAAAGACAATGGAGTTCGCTGCATGGGCTAACTTTCAGAAACCACACTGCATAGGCCTAAAGTGTGACTCGTATGAGGCACAATGACGCCTCCACGTAGTAGCGCCCCTAAGTGTGCAGTTCTGGGACGCTCTAAACCACAAGTTCGCCCAGGAAGTGCAGTATGCAACTAGAATCACGGTGAGGGCTGTCACGTCTCGTCATGGGATAACTGCGCCGTTCCTTTGTGACCAAGCTGCGAACTCCGACCTGTAAATGAGCATGCTATGAAGTTTCCTTAAGTAAGTTCCTCCAAATGATCTTCCGCCCAATGCATGCCACGTCAAGCACACGAAACATTTCTTGCACTTGCTCCACACCTCTGATCCACGTGTGATTTCTGGTCTGTAACCCGACCGCCATGCTTGCCGTCGGATCTGATCAACAAACAGCCTGGATGTTAATCCCTACATCTTTCTTTGGGTTATTCGCGAACGATAAACTGTTTTCTAACAAGCAGGCCTCATTCATGCAGCACAGGGCCATGGTCCTGAAACTACGTCTGCAGATTATTTGTGCCGAGGGGGGCGGGCGCGCGGGGGGCGGGATGCGTGGATGTGGCAACCACGTGGAACATATATACTGCTACGGATAACTCTCCATGCCGTTATGCTTGTGTACACATGCAGCTTGTACCATTATGTAATGGGTACAGCTGTATGCAAAGTTGAAATTGGGGATCACCTCGCGCGCCAACGTGCATACGTGCATGCACGTCAACACACGCGTGTCCTGATTGAGATTCTAACACGCACTCTCGGTGTTCTAGTGGCGCAAGAACACTAGCGCCTCAGAAAGCGTTACACAGCGAAAGTCAAAACACTACAAAAAAATAATTCCAAAATGTATGCAATGTATCCTGTATTTCAGGATTAGACCTATACGTCGACTTGACACTGATGCTGTACCTGTTCTGGGGCCATGATTCCCTGTAGAAGTGGGCTAGATATTTCGGAAACCTTCCTGCCTCCAACTTCAAGAAGGAACATGGGGTAGTCACATCGCCGTGAAGATGGACACAGCAAGGTTCTCCAACATCCCACTCCTACATGTTTTGGACCCTGTCGGCCCATCATCAGGGAGAACACCAGACGATATTGCACGACACAATTATACCTACATAAAAATACCTGGTCTGTTGCATATGTACATCTGCTGGTAATTATTCGTGTAGTGACCTGTTACACTGGAAGCAGCGGATTAAGGCTGCGTGTGTATGATATGGGGGTGTTCATCCAAACGCTGCCTTTATCTACTGCTTCCACTGTAACAGATCACCAAACGAATAACTACCAGCAGATCCACACATACAACAGACCAAGTACGATTATATAATTCTTTTATGCAATATTGTCGATGTTCTTCCTGGTTATGGGCCGACAGGGTCCGAAACATGTAGGAGTGGAATGTTTTTAAATAAATTATGAACCTGTGACAATTAAGCGCATTTTTTGATAATATTAAAAAAACGTTCTCCGAAATGTCGAGTCCATTTCTATACAGTACCATCACCTTCAAAAACAGTGTCAACATCAACAATGCATCAAGAGGTTATGAGGTTCTACAGTTTCACACCGTCCGTACTACCAGAGCACATACTTCAGAGTTCGACCGAAAGCCCTAAAACATCATTCTGCCAACGTTTGCGAGTCTACTTGAACAACCGTCCGTGTCAGATGCCATATGTGTAAACACGCCTGTCGTTCAACTGTCTCTAGTTCCAAACGTAGACAACACCAACTGAACAAACCTGCCATGCGCTGCAATTAATACAGGCATTTGAACTTAATCGCCCGTGTCAAGTCCTGCCTGCGATGGCAGCGGCAATGCGAAACAACAAAAATGGCCGGAAACGCGTTATTCCAACACCGCTAATATCACATACCCAGTTGGCTTGACTGTGGAGGTACAGGCTCCAGTCTTTCCTACTCCTCGGAATTTGACGGACGCTAGAGGTTACCGTCCTGTAATGGCCGCTCTACCTCGGGGAAGCAGTCAGTATCAACTGAACGGAAGACTGCATGGGCACCAGAATCTGCATGGAAACAGTGGCGAAAAACTTATTGGCAACCACAGGTAACAGAACCGATTCGCCAGTCGTCCCCACCCAAGTTACCGTACTAGCTGAACTACCATGTACATAGCAGGAGAATGAGGAGCACGAGGAGGAGGATAAGAAGAAAGAGAAGAAGAAAAAGAAGAAGTGGTGGTGGAGCACGTCGGAATGCTCAAACCTGTTACTATATGAGCCAGGACAGCGCAGTCGGCATGGAGACTAGGCCATAGGCTGGAAGATAGAAGAATCGTGGTTCGATTACCGACAGTGTAAAATGATTTTTTTCTGCTCCTGAAGCGCCCAGACCAGCTCTGGGGCCGGGGACAAAACGGAAGGGGGGGGGGGGGGTGAAACTGACCGCGCAATTCTAATACCCAGGATAAAAGAGTGGATATAGGAGCTACGCCTTCACTCCCCACAGGCGCTGATGAGGTGCAACTTAACCACTTTCGGCGGACCGAGGCCGGCAATAAACCAGAACTGCTGACAAGCAGGTCGGAACAACCTACTTTACGGAAAAGCCCTGTTCGTACACGTTACATGATAAAACCGCCCGAAAACAGCATGTACGTGAAAACTGCAAGTAAAGTGGAAAACATTTGGAATCAGGACGAATCCGCCACAGTATATCAAAAAATATGCACACAGAAGACTACCGAGCTCCTTTAGCGTTCATTCAATTACTTGACCAACACAGCTGAATGACTGCCTTCCATTTCCGTTCGCACTGGTTAGATCACAGGCCAAAAGTGCATCTAAAAGTCTGTGACACAGATGTCATTAAACCGACACGTACACAGCACGGACGGACAAGCACGTCGCATCAGGCAAGAGCGTCCACCCCACACATTTTCCTATGCATTGTGTGCAACCCCCGTACAAGGTCAGAGCAGCAACGAGGGGCAGCCTTGCCTCTCAAAACAAGTTTCAGTAGCGCTCCGACTGAAAGCACGGAACTCACACGTGAACATCCATCTCTGTCGCGATTGCCGTAACACAATCCACATCTTAACTGCTAGGTGTGCAAAATTACAACATGTAATCGTAAATCTTTAACTTCAACAAGAAAACACGACATGAAACTGTAACTGTAATGTGCAGCTTTGGGAGGTGCCCTTTTATTACTGTGCGTATCCTGAAGCAGTTGAGACCACTTTACGTTTGGACAAGAGAGAACAAAGATACAATAATAATTCATAATTTCACGCCAGCGAAACTCACACTATACTTAATTTAATATTTAAATTCTGAACATATTTCACTTTATTGTAATAGTTTACTTTTAAAGTAAACTGTGAAGTATAGCGCTTAGGAATTATTGTCCCGCAACTTTTAAAAAGTCAGTACTTCAAAACGATGTTGAGCAAGAAAACTACTAACAGATAATGTTGGATAATAAGAAAAATGTTAATCGCATTTGCCCCACCCACACCGCCAAACGCGTCAACATGCAGTACGTTCCTGTTGCGGTTACACATCCTTAAGACGTGGCAACTGCCCTTATTTACCCCATTTATATTGGCGCGTTGTCAGTCGTCTCTTTGTGGTTAAAAAAACTGTTTCGGAAGCCAGCTCTACTTCCGTCATCACGCAAAAACGTGAAACCTAGCCTGCCGGACCAACTAAATGGAATGAATGTCTATTTTCGGGGATAGAGATTAGCACCTCCTAACGGATCTTGTGGCACGACAAACTTCCTAAACGTCTCTGTTTGGAAAATAACCGATAGCCAGTATGTGTCGTCAGGAACGCAATAATGGCGTGGAATTCGCCCCACACTCAGAATCACATCGGTTGTGAAGGAATATCACTACACTAAGCTCACTTTGATCACACTTTCCTTTCTTAAAAGAAAACCAACGACCCGGTCTTCACGAAATCTGGTACACGTCATGCCCTGAGACGCAAAACTTACTTCTCAGTTTCCTGCAATTGGTAATAACACGACGGAGATAAGAATTACGGCCGAAATACCCCTAGACGCACTCAACGTTGGATCCTGGCGACTGTAACGTAACTTCCAAAAATGTATGACTCTTTTAGGACCACTTTTTAGAAAGCACAGCATGACAGTTGCATCATGTACCTACATTTACCTGCCGGTCTGATTATCAGTGATGAACCACCAGCGCTATGCATCCGGAACAGGGCTGTGGGGTCGGTACACAAAACTTCCGACACCGACTTCTCAATTTTTAAAACTCCTACTCCGCCTCCCTCGTAAAATCTCAATACGTATTAATAATGGTAAACCTGTAAGACATTTCATCACCACTACGTGAAGCATCAGGCTGCTTTGTTGACTTATAACTTATTTTTAAGCATAAGTCTAATGGCTACTGTAGCTATCAGGGCTCTGGAGTTGGAGAATCTAGTTAAGATTTTAAATTGAGGTCAGAGTCGGAGTCGGTACATTTTTACCGACTCCGACTCCAAGAAATAAAAACAATCTTTAGAAAGGGAAACCAAAATAAAGGAAACTCATTCATTTTCACCTTCGGAGTCGGGACATTTTTACTGACTCCGACTCCACCTAAAATTCCTACCAATTCCGACTCCACAGCCCTGGTTTGGAATTCAACAGGAAGATAGACACGCAACTACATCACATTCTGCCTGGAATATTGTTTATCCACCAAGAATTACAAACCTGGTGACGGTGCGAAATTTTGAGATTGTTATCTCACAAACTTAGGCAGACGTACAAGTTGTCCGAACAATTGTACGATTAAGCATCAGGCCTTCACGACGTATGTAGGAGTGGTGGTACTGCTCCACGCATTCTTAACCTCGGCATTTGGGTCACAACCGGAGCTGGAGAGGAGACGACTCAGTTACGAGAGGCCACTTCTATTACAATGCAGCCTGGACCAGCGACACCGACTTCTAAGGGGCGCTAGGACGCTGTCTGTCTGCCACCCGCAATGAACGAGTTGAGATTCCTTACATGGTCAGACCTCCCCAAGTAAAAAATATAGGCCTATGTAGCTACACTTTTAGGAAATTATGTAGATAGTCCCACTCCAGTAAATCAATTTCATGAGAAAATATTTAAAACAACTGCGTATGTAGATTCCAGACTAATTAACCCTTTCAGGTATACAGATCACTACAGGTACCATATGCTCTGACATTAACAAACTGCACTCTGGTCATTATGTTTCATACGATTCCAGGCACAAACGGTCATTTCCTTAAGCAGTACTTAAGATCCTGCCTAAAATTCGGCATAAATATGTCAACGCTTCCATGCATGCTACATGTTCCACCCATTACTATTTAGCGAACAGTACAAATTACCCAACTTTCTCCGTCTTCCCGCGCCTTCTTCTAAGTTAGTTCCAAATAGTCTCCTCAACAATCCTGTTAAACTCCCTATATCCACGTTCCTCTAGTGGGGGAGAAAAATAAATGTTCATGTGCGTGAATAATATACACAGGAACACACAGAATTCGCCACAATAACTAAACAATATCTCAGCAACACTGATTCGCTCATGGAGAACCGCGTCAACACCATCTGCATTATGTCATGCAAAAACGTCGCTGTTTACTCGCATCTAGAAGAACACACGATAGGCCTACTGTTTTGCACGCAGCTTCCCTGTATAAACGATAAACTACACACACTCCTCAGGCCGCCGCGTTAGAATCGGAGCCTGGGATATAACTAGGAATACTGCGTCCACACAGAGATCACAAGCAGCACGACCTTCCTACCAGACTCCTGCAAATCGCCTAAGTCACCCGAAAAAGAGTACAGCCATTATTACCTGATACGGGGTTTCTTCCTTCAGGAATTAAGGCTAAATCAATGCACGTCGTGCAAGTAGGTTCCTTCAACCGTACGGCGCAACAATGAAATCGTGCTTGGTACTACAGAAATCAAATTTAAAGCTAAGGAAATCTGTTACGTGCCACGTTGTCTACAAAATATAAGACAAGGCGTAACGTCCACACTGCCACTTGCGTTTAAATGACTCAAGTCAACTGGGGTACAGCCAGTGTACCGTACTACTCAGGGCGGTATTTTCTATTGTCTCGTACGGTAAAACACTGACGAACAAAAAAATTTTAGTACAACGGTTCAGTGGAAATAATGAAAAACAAAATCGCTGACTGCCAGCGAATACGCATCTGAGGTTATGTCAACACGCCGATCAAATATAGTTGGTAAAGCACGCACGCACGCGCGCACACACAGGTCCATGACTAATTCCGAATCACAAAATACAGTCGAATTCGGTTACGACGACATGGATTTAAGCGACACCTCGCCTACAGCGTCACATATTCTGTGGTACCAATTAATTCCACACTGTTAACCAAAACATTATGATACTCGGTTATAACGACACAAAAATATTCAGTCCCTGCCATGACGTTATAATCGAGTTTGACTGTACATAAGCCTACACATACGCTCGGAACTCAACGCACAGCCTAATTGAAAAATGAGATAATGACAAAATCTTCAACTCTTGTAGAAATCAAGGGAACTCTCTTTAAATACACGGATCGACAGCAGAAGCAATGGAAATGACTCACATACCTGCAGTACATAATAATTCGTAACTGGAAAAATCTCGGCTAAATATGCGACAAACATCCTCTGACAATAACCACCCACGACTACAGTTACCACATTTAGCCGTTCCAGGGATCCACCGTTACACATTACAGCCCCCGAGGGGCACAGCGAAAGCACGGTTTCACCGTAAGGACGCTAGGTAACGAGTGAAGAATGGCTATGGTTCTTCTGCCACCTTACGGTACTGCTCGTAACTACTACCAGGGATCCATACGCCATAACACGCAAATAGCCACAAGCGGCAGCACATACGCGCGCGCACACACACATTAAACACACTGATATATTTCGTTCCCAAGCGGTCGATGGGTCCACGCAGGTTTATCAAACGACTTCACTCGTGGCTGCAGCAAACCCCGAAGCACTAGCCAACCTCTTCTGCCTGCTCAAGGCGTTTTACAAATTCATAATGCACCTTCAACGCTGGGCACAGGGCATACACTACAGAACATATTTCAACTGTCAACAGACAATCAACAACATACTGCACATGCCAGCATTACGAACCAAATATTAGTTTCAGATACTTTGTGCCTGCCCCGCTAAAAACTCTGCATATTACGGTGGCAGAGCTGGGTCAGGCCGTAGGCCTATGTATTTGAATACTGCTGGAACGGGCCATCCTCAACCTCAGTAAAGCCCTAACCAGTTTCCGTTTTTGAATCACCGTGCAATACGTACTTTGCGCGATGTCCATTGAGACAAACACGTTCTGAATTACTGACAGCCACCACAAATTAAACGACAATCGATACAGCAATATGGCTCAATAAATATGCATTTGGTGCCAAACAACAGTTCCGCTGTTTTGAGGCAATTTCAAAGAAAAATTATATCTACAATACTTTTCAACCCAACGCTTCTTTCAAATCGTTTTACGCCAGCTCACTGACATAAACATCGCAAAGGAGAAGACTGTAAAACCTCACGCATTACCACCTGACCTGCGATACGATTATACATATAGGCGTACACACTTCTATGTATACTGGAATTGCAATGGACAGGCTACCGAACGATTGATTTTAAAGTAATGCCGACAAGCTAAAAATAACGCCTTAAAGCAAACGGAAAAAGTGTGTTTTAAATTCTGCATTTGCACCATACCACACAAAAATATGTTTAAAGATACGTGTGCGTGAATTTCAGAAAGATGGTAAACATGTGACTATGCATGGATAGTCACTTCGTGATAGGTCCCCGATCGATCGATCGATCGATTTCGTGACCACGAAAGTGAGATGCACGCGTTCAACTTGTCAGTTCATAACGTTTAGAAAATTACGTACAAAGCTAGCTGTAGATACAGGCTTGGAAAACTACATGAGACGTACTGCGAGAATCATTAAAACTCATTACATGCATTTAAAATCTTATAATCAAGTGCATATTACGCACTGCCCTTGCATTAACGTCACTAAGAAACACAATGTTCAAAGCGTTGAGGTTTTCATAGCGGTAAGTGGTTCCCGGCGTTTCCTTAATCTTAAGGGCTCATGGTCCATGTTCTTCGTGGACCTTGAACCCTTGAAAATGAAAGCAACATGTTACCTCGGCAAGTCGGCAACCACTTGTTCAACGACACAGCGGCACATCACAGCAGACCGGAATCCTTAAACCACTGTTACCGTGTGCGGTAAGAAAATCACACAATAAATGCATCGTCACCAACAAATCTTACGCAAAGTTACATGAAACAGCTACGTGCATTCTACAGTTTTATGACAAAGGTAAAGTTATCAGAGTATATTTATTCCTATCAATTCTACAGTCAGATCCAACACTTCGTTTTAATAATACGTTTTTTTCTGTTACCAGTTTCGGCTCATAAGAGCCATCATCAGGCCATAACAGAAACTAGAAGCTGAAAACTCTGTATGTTTTGTGTGCAGCAGATCTCCCTCTTGTACAATAGCAAATAGATTACAAATATACATAATACTGACATACTGCCTACGTAAAATATTACAATTAAGTAAACAATTAAGATACTGTCGATGTAGGTCAAAAAAGGCAAGTGATATCTAACAGGTAACGAAGAAGTAAAGTTTATGCCAGTGCGGCGCGGAATTGAAACGAAGTGTTGGCTCTGCCTGTAGAATTGATCAGAATACTCTCTTGTAATCTGTACGCCAACGGGGAAGTCTGGCATTAAAACTGTGAAGTTACCCCTGGCTTAATCACACACCATGCCACGAAGGCTGCGTGAGGGAGTGGCGGTACAGCTTCATTCATTCTTAGCCTAGACGAGTATGTGGTCAGTTTCATGCCCCGGCCGCTTTACCCCCGGGGAAAGGGTGAATGACATCCATTAAAAAGAACGCTGGGGGGGGGGGGGGGCTGGGACCGGTATGAACGGCTTGGAGAGCAGAAAAATCACTTTGCCCTGTCGACAATCGAATTACGATCCCTCAGTCGCCCAGTCCGTAGCTTAGTCTGGGCTCAATCTTGTTTATTCTCCATCCAACAGTGCATTACACATTGTACACATCCTTCACGATAAACGGAGAAATCCCATCCCCTGCTGCGCTACAGTAACATTTCTTTCTGCCTGAAACTTATGGAGTGAATGAATACAAACTAACAACGCCATCAAGATATATGGGCGTACGGCCCCGGGTTTCTCATATTTCGGCTCCGTGTAGTTTCACCTTACAGAAATACACGGATTTTCACGTCCCAATCCCTTGGATATCCCGGAAACTACACATGTATGTTAGCCACGTTAGCATTTGTGGACCCTGAATCTGTATTGAACACTGTGTTACTGATAGGTTGAGACCAGACCCAGAGGGGCGATCTCTGGTTCTCAAAAGGCGATGTGCTGTCCACATTCGCCCCTATTAAAGGGGAGAAAGCACACTGTACGTGCCTGACGTCACGCTGTATCGATTGGCAAAACAATAACACAGGCCTAAATCTACACTTTACATATTAGTTACCACAATTACTGCCTTAACAGCATGAAAAGTCTACTATGAACTTCCGCAATAATAGGGCTGTTCACACATCGAGAATTCTCGAAGTCACCATGATCGTCGTTGTGAACGTATTAATGTAACATATTCATAAAACACAGCCCACTTCAGAAACGTATGCATGCATCGCCGTGATACTGCTTACTTCGGAAAACAGTTTAAAATGCCCACAATTATATCGGGATTATACCCCCTGGCGCCAAATCCATCATTTCCTGGCACAGCCTAGTAGGCCTATCTACTGTTCCGATCAGTGGTTGCTTCACTCTTATTTTACCAGTCTAAAAGACATAAACACCACTGACAAGATGGGACAGCCTTACAATCGTCACATAAGATATACAGTACTCCAAGCAATTTCCGTAATCTCACCAGCGTATAACGTCTTGCATATAGGGACTTGAAACACACAGCCACGTTCAAATTGGCGTCAAAGTTCGCCTGTTTGCGTGAACAGCGAAAAGCGAATATTAGTTCCCTTACGTCTGACCCTCTGTTCGCACATAGGCTACCAGCGCTGTTCACACGGGACAAATTTCCGTGAAACTGGGATTTTACGAAATTCCGTCGAGAAACACCAAATGTGGTTAAAATCTGACAACTTTATATGAAGACCTCAGTACGTTTGCATTGTTTTTTATAGAACGGAAAAAGAAAATCATTAACTAGAGTCACAATTTTTTGGCGAGTTCGGGTAAGTCACGTAGATCACCTATTAGCTTCGTCATGTCCGTCCGTCCGTCCGTCTGCATGTATCAGCACGGCTTCCACTGGACGGATTTTCATGAAATACGACATTCTAGGCTTTTACGAAAATCTGTACAGAAACGCCAAATCTGGTTAAAATCGGACAAAAATATCGGACACTTTACACGAAGACCAAGTGTAATTCATACTGTTGGCAGCGACATACAGCGCAACAATACAATATAGTAACAATTTCAATTTGTATTACTTTGTTGACAGAAACATATGTACGTCAAAAATACAAAGGTAACGCACTGTTACGCTCCCACTGCAACAATGGTTACGCGAACGCGTCATAATATAACGTTCATACGTATGTATATTACCTACCTTGTTCGTATCTAAATATTCCAGACACCTCCGCCTGCGATGAAAAGTCAAATACGGTACAAATGCTGCCTGACGCACAGCTGCTTTGTAGTATATGGTGCTGTTCGACGAACCAAATATATCACAAAAAAAACTGTTCAGGATTTGCATCGAACCGGAAGGACCAACATATCAACCCTATCAGACACAACGGCCACTCACGAAGTCGACGCAGCAACACGATATCGTAGAACGTCCACACAGATGCCACCGAATCAAGGTTTTCACAAACAGTCGCTGTACATTAAAATATAAAAAAAAAGGCCGTCTTTGTTCTGCATCTACAAAACTCCAAAGATTTCACTCTTTTGGGGATGTTACGCCGTGTAGACGGGTAAATTAATCAACGTCACTTCGGAGAATCCTGGTTCCTTCCATCCAGGGCTGTGGAGTCGGAGTCGGAGTTGGAAAAATTTTGGGTGGAGTCAGAGTCGGTAAAAACGTACAGACTCCGACTCCGAACGCGATATAAAATACTAGCTACAGTAACCATTAGACTTACACTTAAATGTAGGTTATAATTCTAAAAAGTTGCCTGATGATTCACGTTGTGGTGATGAAACGTCTTATGACACAATTTCCCATTTCAGTAGATTTACCATTATTCTATAATACATATTGAGCTTTTATGAAGGAGTCGGAGTAGGAGGTTTAAAAATTGAGGGGTGGGAGCGGGAGTCGAGTCGGAGGTTTTGTGTACCGATTCCACAGCCCTGCTTCTATGCACGAAGTCTTCTCAAGGCTGAACCACCCTTTGAAAGGACAGAACCTTTTTCCCAATCGACAAAGCGTTAACATCCCAGAAGACCTGAACTTTCACCGAACTTCTACCTCAACTCAATCGTACGAGTACCAAACTAAAATTTTTGAAAATTAAGGCGGTCCGCACGTCACTGTAAGCAATGAACAAGTTAAACATTTTGCTCAAAATTAAACACACCATTCAAAAAATTCTTGCTGTTAATAACAAAACTAAAACGCATTAAAACTATCGAATTTTAAATTTTTCCTCTGTACTATCTTTCTCTGGGGTATGTTGTACGTTACAACGCAAATCTCTTTGAACCTTTTACGGTCCATGACGAAAAACATTTTTAAATCTTTAAATTCGGAACAAAATACTTCGAAGACGTTGCACGCCGAATCCTATAATCAGAAGAAAATCAATGCCAAGCCGCATAAAATAAACTCGCGGGCTGCGTGGCCAGACCACGCGCCGCTTGTTTGAAGCTCCTGGTCTAAAACGTGGAACAATCAATCTATTAATGATACTTCTTTCTCCAATTTTCAATGTCCCACACTCTTCTTAAAACTCGATTGGCACCTGTTCATTATTTCCGTTTACAGGCTCAGCACCTGTCACCTGAACCTTCAACCAACCTGCTATCTGATGACTGCGAACTTTCGTATCCGGATTCATATTCCGCCCCCTCCACTGTTCCCTCGTAGCTTTCAAGATACAAATTTACCAGAAAAAAACTTAAAAAATAAATTGAGAAGTAACCTGAGTTCCAATTTCGCAACGGAATTTCTTAGGCTCGACACTGTATGGCACAACTCTCTTGAACAGAGTTGGGTGCCGGAATTACCCCCGTACTATGCGGAACGCTACGTACACTGTCACGACTGAGTGAGTACAGCCTCGTTGTTAGCGCGCATAAAAGGGGTAATAAAAGATGATCGTGTTGCATTGGTTAGTATGATAAATGCGTATTTTTTAATATGGCCGTAAAACATCAGAACCAGAAACGCTATACAGGTAGCACTTCTTTAAGGCCTAGTTTCGTTCCTGAGAAAGTGGGCGTAAATCAGAAAGGTAAAAAAAAAAAGGTAAAGCAGTCCCATTACAGGCCTGGACAGGCCCACAGGGTTCCAGGAGGTTGAGGCTCCCAGATTTCTAGACAGTCGGCACATGAAGGTGGTAAGGTTGTCAGCCCTACGCACCGGCCGCGTTTACCCCCCAGGAAATATTCCTGGTACTCATTTCCGTTAGAGGCTGAGTCGACCCCAGGGCCATAGTGCGACCGACAGGATTATGCCAATGAAAAATTCCACTGACACCATCGGGAATCGAACCCGCGACCTGCCGGTTTGTAGCACAGTGCCTCAACCAACTGCGCCACCGCGGCCCCAGAAATCAGAAAGGTAGAAATACGAAATGACATTCCAGTAAAAAAAACAACGTAGCACGAAGGGGTTAGGGGCAGTCATACCAAAGACATCCTGTTCAAATGCGGTATACCTATATGTACAGGTACTTATCATATTATTACTGTTACATAAAATAAGCAATATTAACTTTTAGCTCACGTGACTTGCAAAGGAATTTGTAAACAAACTGTGCACCCTCGTCATGGATGCTACATGTTCCATATTTTCACCATCATCGATGACTACATTCATTGTCACAGCCTTTACATCTCGGTCAACTTATTACCATCGTTAAAGTACCTGCAGCGGTTAGGTAAGGGTTTCGGTTCTGCCAGTTTAATATACGTAAGTATGCTGGTGGTTCGGTTAGTGGTTATGTTATTCGCCATGTCAGTTCTTTGTTCCAACCCAGTACGCAGTTACTAAGCTTGCCACAGATGGTTGATCTTCCGTATCGTCGCTGTTACAGATATTCCACCACGGATAACCAAATTCACTCTCACAGGCTGTACTGCACTGTCAGTTTATTACCCACAGATCATACATATTAGTACCGTTACGATCAATGCTGCGATTATTCGTCGTCGTGTCAGCCCCCCCCCCCCCCTCGGCTGCATGTGTCATCGAGGATCGAGGCGTTTTTAAGTGGAACAGAAAAGCATTAAGTAAACGTAAATAAATCACGTGGCATCAACTAAACGGCGAGCGCACCGTGAATGACGTAGTTCGCCGTGGGCGCCCACACTCCCAGTTGTGTTCTGCTCTGTGACTTTCGTAGACTCCCGACAGCATCCTAATGCGCAGCCAGGCAAAGGGCGTTAAACCGAGAATGAGAGTGCAAATTGCGTAGTAAATTCGTAAAACAAACCGCACTAAAACAAGGGCTACCAGTACTGACAATGAGTAGAGTTACCCAATGCGTTCCAGAGGTTACATGGTCAGGGTATGAAGCGGACCACTCATCTCCAATCAGAGGTCCGGAAAGCGTGGATATATAAGCCTTACTTTCACTTCTCAGTTACGTCTAAAATGCGAAAATGTCCTAATGAAGTACACGAACAACTCTGACTTTACACCACTGTCACTTCACGTGTCTTAATTTTGCTAGACTGCCCGCCACAAACACAAAACCCTGGGAAAGAAACTGGCAATTCGAAGTGAAGTCGAAGTAAAGTAGAATAAAGTACATTTGATACACATAAACTAAATACACCAAAACTAAGTCAGCTGGCAGGACTGCCAGAACAGTCTCCAGACAGCACTTGTAGACTTTCGCTGACGGTCAAACTTCAGGGCAGAGTACCCCGAGTCACATACGCAACAGATCCGGCAACTTCTATCATTGGCCTTATTCTCGACATTCAATCGCTAACCACTAACAATAGGTCAACTTCCGGCATGCGGGGAAACTTGCCAATATCCATGAATATTTACTGTTAACATCTGAACGCAACCTCCACAATGTCTCAGCACCTTTATTTTAAAAAAGAAATGCACAAACCACTTTGATTCCATTGAAGTTAAAAAAGGCAAGGCCGGCTCGGAGCGTGAAGGTCGACAGGTGTCTGAAAGATATTCACCTAACTGTCCACGTACTTCTTTTTTTTTTTAATTTAAATTAAAACACACAGGTCAGCTCGCATACCGTACCACCATACCAACGGACAGCGGCCAAAACGAAAATGAGAGTGAAAAACAGGACACTACTCGCGACAGCGAACAGGAAATCTGCCTATAAAATATTTAAAAATATGGTGCAAAATAATTTGCGCGGACTTTCTCACATCCTTTGCCGAAAAAAAAGTGGTATTGATATTTGTGATACGAATGCTTCCAACGTTCACACAGTTCCCTGCGCTATGGTATAAACAGATAATCGCCGGATTTACTCGTTTATTCGTCTATTTAACGACGCCTTCAACTCACATTAGGCTATGTACCGATGAATGCCAAAATTATCTGAGAATGCAAAATCGGACAGCAGGTGGAAAGAAGGAAGTGCGTTAATTCAAAGTCACTATATGTCGGCATAAGCCTGTCTCTGAGACGACATCAGGAAAAAGAGACCTCCCGATACTACGAAAGCATTAACTAAAGACTGCTTGCGTGTGCGTATATGAATATGTGCAGTCTACAAATCACGTGCACATTCAACGAAATAAAAGAAAATGCATTACGGACTTACTTCACAAAAGTACAGAGAAAGGCAAAGCGGTAAAGCTGTCCCTGTCCACGCCATGACGGTATACAGGAGGAGCTGAGATACAGCTCCCAGCTCCCCCCATCAGACGCAATGAATGGACTGGCCACAAGGAGACGATGTCGCTTGCCTCCTTCTCAACACAGTTTTAGAGCAGATGATTAAGGACTCACGCATACAAACTAGTGGACATACCTTTTACGAAATCGATAGGCCTACAGTTGTCTATGCGGCTGATGTAGCGTTAACAGCTAGAACAAGAAACGACCTACTGGAAGAACTTTGTTCCCTAGAAAATGCAGCAAATAAGCAAATGCTCAGAATACATCATAACAGAACACCATATACGTGTACGAATGCAAGAAGACTGCCCGGGTCATCTTGGAAATAGGGACATATACCTTTGAACAAGCACATAGTTTTACCTATTTGGCTACAAATATTAACAAGGAAATGATACAACAGAAGTTAGGAGCAGACTGGCAAGAGCAGATAGATGATATTTCAGCATCCAGAAGCATTTTCAATCTAATTTCATATTTGGAACGATAAAGAATGTGTAAGACTTTAGTACGCCCCATAATACTGTGTGGGACAGAGTGCCACACGAGAAAATGGTGGACGTGTTCGAAAGGAAAATTTTACGAAGAATATATGGCCCTATTAAAGGCACAGCTCAATGGAGGCGCCGGTTCAATGAGGAACTTTACGACCTCTTTAAAGAGCCCAGACAGTTGGCAGTAATTAGAACTGCTACGATGCGGTGAGCTGGTCAAACTGCAAGAATCGACGAGATCTGTATACCAAGGAGTCTGATGTATATGCGACCTAAAGGACTAAGGAAAGTGGGAAGACCGCGCGCCAGTGCAGAGACTGAGTGGGAAAGGAGGCAAATATGCTGGGAATAAGGAGCTGGTGGGCAGCGGCCATAAATCGAGTAGAGTGGAGGAAACTTCTGCAGGAGGGCAAGACTTTTTGTGAGTCGTAGTGCAGGTGCCGATAATAGTAAATAGCTCCACTCATTCTTAACCTCGGCACTAGATAGAGATAAGTGGTCCACTTCACGCTCCGGCCGCTCTACGGCCAGCAAAGGACCCCGATACCCACTAAATATAAGAACGAATGGGCCTCAGAGACGGTCCGGACGGTTTCTGGAGAGGGGAAAATCTCTTGGCCCTGCCGGGATTCCAGCCCCGGGACCGCCCAGCCCGTAATGAGTCGGTGTACCGACCATGATATTCTGCCTCCAACGAAGGTACACGTTCTAAATGAACATACAACACTGAAACCTGTGCCCCAAACCAACTTCTAGGTGTGCACTAATGAACGCGCCTTTCTTAGGACGAATGTTACTACACAAATACATATACAATGAACGCCGTCCTCACAACTTATTCTTTGTTCATCAAAAGTTAAAAATTGGCAACATGTTTCGACCAGCCAGGCGGTCATCATCAGGCCAAAATAAAAATGTAACACCTAACAATTGTTGTCACTGAGACTGAGATCTCAATGGCAACAATTTATTCCTGTTACATTTTTATTTTGGCCTGATGATGACCGCCTAGCTGGTCGAAACATGTTGCCAATTTTTAACTTTTGATGAACAAAGAATAAGTTGTGAGGACGGCTTTCATTGTAGCTATATGTATTTACTGTACTCACAACCGTATGCATACTGTAAAAGGTTACTACATAAACCTCAGCCGAATATTCATAGTATCAGTGACACCTCAGGCACACATTCCCGTGGAGCTGACTCACGCGCACTGTCGCATGCAGAAAGTTACAAGTCGGTAATTATGCCTTACTTCATATTATACACTTTATCAGTGTACTAGTTTGACGCTTGTCAGGTGTCCTTCATACTGATGACGCAAACGCCTACCCGAAAGTTATCTTCCACAGTTAACACGATGGCACACTTGCTTCGGCGTTTTCTTCAAAAATGACACACTAGATACTTTTAAAAAGTTTACTCGTACGAGTAGGATACACGCCTCAGTAAACGTCTTTCGATCTGCACTCCTCACCAAACATTATTCGGGTCATCAAACCACAGAGGAAACAGGCAGGGCACATGGCACGCATGTGGAAGAACAGAAATGCATACAAAGTTTTGGTGGAGAAACCAAGAGACATCACTTGGAATGCGTAAATGGGTAAATATTAAACTGGATCTTAAAGAAGAGGGGCGGAAGGGGGTAGACTCGATTCGTCTGCCCATGTACAAGCGTCGGGTGCATGTAAGCACGTGGGAAATTTATTGACTACCTGAGAGCTAGCTTCTCACAGAGGAATCGGCACTACGAAATTAGTTAGCTGGCCAGTTAACTAGCTAGTTAGTGTTGGCCAGTGGGTGAGTCAGTCGGTGAGGCTTGTCAGTACAGTGACCGTCCTCAGAAGCTGTGCAAAGTTCGTGAATTACCAACTTGCCAACTGACCTCTATTCCTTGACATCATCACCAAAATACACGACAATCAAACAACTACGGCAGGATATTCCTTAACTTCATCGACGTTCATTTCCCTGAACGGAACCAACAGACACTGTAAAGATCACTAGGCGGCCTGCGTTCGACTTTCGCACGGCCCTCGACATGACGGTTGGACTTCAGTACAAGGTCTGAGGCAAGGTACTTAAGGCAGTGAATAGCTACGATTTCGGTCTGCTGGAATATGGCACCGTGTCGTACGTACCAACATTTCGGAAGAACCTGCTGCCTCCATTGTCAGTGTATGCCGACAAGAGAGGTAGCAGGATCCATCGCAACGTTACTTGTGCATACCCCAACGTAACAGTATGGTAAAATTTAGACTTTTCAGTTCCCCCTCAGTCCATGTTCACCTGTTATTCATAGAAGTGCAGAGAATAAAATATGGCTTGCGGTTTCCGAAGAAAAAGGCAACGGAGTGGGGGGTGGGGGGTGGGGAGGGAGAAATCCAACTTTCCCACAGTGAAAAGTGCCATTAAACTGAAATGTCACATCGTCTCGTTTTTCCGTTTAGGAAGCACAGCACTTCGGAACCTGGTTCCGCTTTCGTCATCACGTAGAACTATAAAGCATACTCTGTTCGGCGCATCAAGTGATGCCAATCTCTACCCCGGAAAGTTACGTTTTACTTCTGCCTACGATATACTGTCTCGAAATGCCTGCACATATGGACAAGCCCCTGCACAGCTCAGACATGTTTTGACCACTGAAGCAAGATATCAAACTTCGGGAACAGCGGTTAGGTCTTAGGCGCCTTCGTAAAGTTGCGAACAGCGACTATGATTTCCGTCACGTCTGTCTACCCGCACGCAGACACGGAACAACTCGGCTCCCACTGGACGTTTTTCGTGCCAGTTTATGCGGATTACCTTTATTCAAACCTGTCCAGAAAATTCAAGTTTGGTTAAAACTGAAAGAAAAATAACAGGCACTTTGCATAAAGGCCTAAGTAGTTCATAATTCATCGTTCAATTCTTCCTGAAAAGATAAAAGTTCCAGACAAAAGCTGTAGAGAAAATCAAAATACACATCTTTCCAAATATTTTTCGAAAAATCGCGCTGCTTACGGGACAATTAAGAAAAATACGGCACGGCCAGACCGCCCATAAATGACTGAACTATTATTATGGTTCGAACTGCATGCCGGTTAATTAAGACAAAAAAAAAGCACAGAGCAATAATGTCTAACACTCACTGCTTGCGACCGGATGAAACTTCAAGTTAAGATTCTTTTTGCACAACGGATAATCAATGCAAGAATACATACTGTTATAATATTTAAAAGATATACTTATTGCTGTTTACTTTACTATAATTACTCGTACATAATAATATCAAACGACATATCGTAGCTGGAATTTGTTGTAGTGTAATGTAATAAGCCATGACGCTGATTTCGTGTGGTAAACTCACATCCCTGTGTCCGTATCGACTTTTTCTTGTCATTTACATGATGTATAATTAAGTCAAACAAAAACTGCAATCGTAATATACAATACGTAGCGCGTCCAGAAACTAAGAGCCGGTTGGCTTTTAAAGAATTTTTTAAGATATCCTCACTGAAACATACTGGTACCTGCATTGAAACTACTTCTCTACAGTCACCACGTAAATTAAGGCACCTGTCATATCGTAGGTCTAGCTTCTGTACGCCTTCGTTGAAAAAGGTTGCCGAAAAGCCTTTCAGCCAGTCCTGCACAACGGTCTTTTGTCCCTTGGTCACTCGTCACACTGTCCGGCCAAAAACTTCCTGAGGTGGAAAAACCAGTAATAACGCCTTGGTGCAAGGTCGGGACTGTATGAAGGATGATCAACAATCTCCCACTTCATTCCCTCCCATTCCCTTCGTTCATTTCTCCTTCATCACACACTTCAACGGTATGCCTGTGAATTCCCGTCGGATGAACATTCCTAGCGTTTAAAAATCGTATCACCGGCCGCACCTCACACAGGTAGCGGGATTTTCGATCTTAATGTTCATCTTCAATGAGAACAGAAATTGGGGTAGAAAAATAATACGACAACGTACTGCGCAATGCATGTCTTCCCTTTGACATACAGAAGCCGAATGACCTTCACAGAAACTGGGCGAGTCACCTGCATGGCCTCTATGCGCAATCGGATCTTACTTTCTGGACGCATCTTCCGTTTCAACATGAAGTGTGGTACGTAAATACAGTAGAGTCCCGATTAACCGATGCTCGTTTAACCTAGGTTCCGCATTATCCAAGATAAGCTGTCGAAAAGTTGTATACGCTGTGTCATCAAAGACAAGAGCACGTAGTTCAGTACAAAGCAGGAGGAACTCAGTGATGACTCATGTCCCGTGAGTACCTGGAATGCTGTGTTGCCAGCAGAACCTTACTCCTGCAGTACTCCCAAACGTCAGTCGACTGTTCCAGCTGCGCTGATCTTTTGCGTTTGTTCACTTAGTGACTTTAGTGCAAGCACTGGGTGGAAAATGGAAGCGTGTTGTGTTTTTAGATATGAAGATGAATGCAATCAAACGCTTGTATCAAGGAGAAACAATAAAAAGGTGGCTAGTGACTTCGTCGTTGGTGAAGTGACTGTAGGGGACTGAAGGAGAAAGAGAGCGGGAAGTGAAAAATTGTTTTCATAACGAGCATCTGTATGAGATAGTGAAAATTTGAATTCAGTGTACATCACCACGTTAATACATTCAAATCCAGTTTATTTAATGTTTAATTTAACATTTAATAATTTACCAAACCTTCGGTTTTATCAGACTTCTAATTATCCAAGGTTCCCTCGGTCCACTACCTCGGATAATAGGGACTCTACCGTAACTATGAAAATACGTGCAAGTACAAATGAAACGAAAACGATGTTAAACATACTGGTAATGTAACGTGTAAAGAGCAACGAAATTATAACACAATAATCCTACAAAGCATGTAGGGTCGAGGTAGCCATAACGTGGTAAGACAACGCCAAGCCATTGATTAAGTTCGCGTATGCGCCCCATCGCTCTGTATTGTGCCCATTCGCATACCCCTTTACAGCTGCTGTCCCGTCTAAAGCATCAGCCTGGGCTGGTGATTCACAACTAGTCTTGAGCTCCGCTGAAAGTGAAGCACATCGTGTTTTTCTCCCGTGCAAGGCTTGCGTTGGACCATGCAGTTCCATCTCGACATTCAGTCAATGGCGCATATTAAGCTAAGCCGTTGCATTATAACGTGCGACCTGCCCTTCGTCGAAAACAGCCACAGCTGCCGCAAGGTGGCGTCGTCTTGCTTCAGGACAATACCTTTTAGCCATCGTGACGACCATCTGCTGTAGGATTGAGACGGGGAAATATTTACACATTTACCATACTACCCAAACCTTGAGCCTCGATATTTCTTGTGTTTCCTACCGTCAAGAAAGACAGTGACAAATTATCCGTCAACAATGCAAATACTGAGGGACAGCACGCTCCCACGCCACACCGATAACAGGCACGTTATCTCAACTGTCTAGCCTCCAAACAGGAAACACTTATCACTCAAATCATAAACACTTCGCAAGACTTTTTCCATCGTCAACGCAATTTTAAAAAATTACAACATTTCGGAAGAAACTTCTTCCGTCCTCAAGTGACCACTAAACCCAAGAAACACATGCTAGGTAATACATATATAACGTCACCACAAACCATCCGTGAGAACTACAGAACCAGACATCCTCAAGAAATGTGCCATCAACATAAAACTGAATCTTACAAAATATGATCTATACAACAATAACATCCAAATATACAATTAAAACATAATAAAAATTCACAAAAATTAACAGAAGATATTACAAAAAACAGAGTAAAATTCACCAACATTAAAAACAAACAACGCCGTCTGTTGGAGACATAACGTTGACGAATTTTAGTCTCTTTGTTTTTTCTAATAACTTTTGTTGATTTTTGTAAATTTCTATTATGTTTCAATTGCATATTCGGATACTGTTATTCTTTTATAGCACTTTTTTATGATTTAGTTTTATGGTGATGGTACTTTTTTGAGGACGTCAGGTCATGTACTTCTCACGCATGGTTTGTGATGAGGTTATATATGTACTGGCTCGCATGTGTTTATTGGGTTATTGGTCACTTAAGGATGGAAGAAGTTTCTTCCGAAACGTTGTGATTCTTTACACTGTGTTGACGATGGGAAAAGTCCTGCAAAGTGTTTTATTGTCAGCGAAATAATGCTCCCGTGGAACTGGCACCACATGCAGCCCCACCCCATCACAAACCATCCGCCTTCTACGGCACCTCATGGTAGGAACCTTGCTGATCATCCATCTCGGTTTTGCATATGTCGCTGTATTAAGCGTACAATTTCTTCGTACTGCATTCTCGATACATGTAAGTCGCTTCCTTTCTGTTTATTTCTATACCAACCCCACTAGCGCCTCTAAGAGACGCCCTGTATTTCTCTTTCTTGTGTTCGTAATTTCACTCAACAGATTAACAATATCGCAACAAACAATGTTTTCTTGGACATCCTAACTGCGAGTCTTCAATCAAAATCGAAAAGCAATGGCAATAATCATATCCCCATTTCAACCTGCTTTATACAGTCGCAATAAAGCATGGCGGTGCATTTCTATTAACTTTCTCGTCCGTCAGTTCAACCTCCCGAGTTAGAGACTGCTGGCAACCGTCACACAAAATGGAGTACAGAACACTTCAACAAAACGAAGATGCGTTCTTAGTGAACCTGCTTGGCCTTAAAATTTTAAATCTAATATTTCACGCGTCAAATATAGAAATAAATAACTTCGGACGGGAAAGGCCTCCACATTATGGATTTTGAGCAACAGCCGCATAAAAAGACTTGGTTTTCTATACCAAGTCCCCGTCCTTTAATAATCAAGATTACATTGCCTAGCAACAGTGTCAGTGTGGAAGTTGAAATAAGCCAACACGACAGCACCGCGTGTGGCAGTGGCGGTCGCTTTTTTTTGTCTACTCCGCTTTACACCATTCACTCCTTCAAGGTGAATTTCTTTCCCTGTCCTGACTTTCTCCACCACTACTCGCGCTGCACGGCGTGTTCCAGGAACTGACTACCGTGACAACCAAGTTCTTTCCTTTACTCACAGTAAGCAATGAAGACAGTTTGTACCCAGACAATGTATAAATAATATACATATGTATGCAAAGACTGTACAGATGAAGTCTGAAGGGATAAATCTTGCGAGACGAAATTCTCACAGCCGTTTCGACAAGACGCAGGTCTGCTAGTGCAAGAAGCTGTGTCGACTGAGTTACCGACCTTTCAACAAAGCTAGCTGCCTCCATCCTCGGTATTTAGGCGGTCCAAAAAGACTCCTGGCCAATCAACGTGACATCATATCGCAGATGACTTTAATCTTCAAAACAAATCTTCGGCACTTGGTTTCGCTCAATCGATCAATAAACGGGAAAACAATCCTTCCGAAACTCGAATCCATATTACAGTGAAATCGGCCTACAATGAAACGCCAAGGGGCTGAAATTTGTCCTTTTGCAAGCAGATTCCGTCCCATGCAGGTACTGAAGTTTAGATCCTCCGCACTGTAAGGGTTTTCCGCTAAAGGCAGGTTTCCGTTACGCCCACGTTCCGATTAAAACAGGTTCCACTATATTGAGGAACTTACAGAAGGCAAGCATAATCTGCGTAATATTCGTAACCTGGTGAAATAATCCACGTTTAACGAAAAATTACAAAACGTAACTTACTTCTCCTTAAAAGACAAAACCAATACAACCATACAGTTACCTGGCGAACTTACAGGTACATGCTGCTAAAACATCTATCCTACGCAACTACATCCCGTTCTGATATCACAACACGACACTGTACGTACTTGAGGGTCTAAAACATTCAGTACTACACAGATTCCGAAACTGAACACGCTTTGTCCGCACGTTAACTGCTATGTTAAAACAAAATTCCAGTACCACAAAAATTGTAAGAGTGCGGAAATACCCAACAGACTTAAATGCCGCCGACCCAACTGCATAAGTCACGGCCAAACAGGCCAAGCCATCCTTTGTTTCGTCTGCAGCACGACGGCTCATGCGCCTAAGAAATATGGCCGGTTTGGACAGTGCACGTCTTACCGATTATTACGCGGTTCCCACTTCATTGTTTCATTACTGGTAACATAAACTTATTACAGTATGAGTTTAAACTGATAAGAGTGTGGATATTGCAAATTTCATACAGGTTATTTACACCAACTACTGCACACCAATTCTATAGCTGCTACATGTTTCGGTTGACTTTTCCAGCCATCATCAAGGAGTCATCATCTACAGACGTACAGAACTTGGAAACGGACTTTTATTTTTACGTAATAACGCACTGGATTTCATCATATATAATTTACACCATAAAATAAGTGACTACGGCTGTGATATATGTGCATTTTACCATTCAATGACGCGCTATACGCTGCGTACGTCTGTAGAGAATATAACCCTTATATGTGTTTTACTTAATTTTACTAGGTGTCAAAAATTATATCTGGCAGATGGAGCACGTTTGGTTAGAATTAGTAAGTTGGTTTAGGATGAAAAGGAAATTGTAAGAACTATAAAATATCTTAGAGGGAACAGAGACAATATTAGGTCGTGGATAATAAGCTAGCATGTTCACCGTTTGTCAATGTCAAAATTAATGGTTTTGGGAACTCTCTCGAACACTCGAAATTTTACGTTTTGACAGCTGCTGGACATCTTAAATCTTGTAAGGACGGATTCGTGTTACTCACGCATGCACCTTAAGAAAAACCGGCAGGACATGTGTAGGGGTTTATACGAGTCATGGCACGGGAAACAGAGTTACGTCATTAGTAGCCAATGATGATAGGCTATACAAAATTTTGTTTTGTATCACGTTGGTAGAAGGCCGCAATGTATAGTACACTACTTCTGCTACCAGAACAGTGAAGTTAAGAGTGTGTCTGCTTAAAAGGGACCGTGTATCAGCATTTATATTAAATACAACTGACAATCAAATATTCGCGGAGTGGCCGCAACTACAAAGTGCGCAAACTTTCAAAGTCGCTTCCATTCTTCCACTAACATGTATACAGTCAACCTCGGTTATACCTGCCTTGGTTATAACGGACTTCGGTTATAATGGATCGTTTTTCCATTTCCCGGCCGTTTCCCCATGCTTTATCACTGTAACTACCTTGGTTACACCGGTCTCTTATATATCGGATCTTCGGTCACATCGGATTTCTCCGACATTCCCCAACACTTGATTTTCTTCGGCTATACCGTTTTTGGCAAAATAATGGCAATTTCACAAAGGTTACAGTGTGTTCGAGCGCAGGGTGCTCACTTGTCAGGGCAACATGCAGACTGCAAATGTAATTTGATAGCATTTCGTACCCGGAGACGCCGTGGAGACTTGTAAATTGTGCAATTCGTTTGGCTTTGCTAAGGACAAGGTCAAACCATTAGCGGTTATAATGAATAAGCCAGGGCAGTCTCTACCTGTGTCTGTTATTCATGCAGCAGGGAGAAAGTACTGTAATTGTCACATGCATCTTTATGGCACTTGGGACAGAGTCCCCTGTCATACATCAATTACGGCTTGACTTCGGCGCATTTACTTGTAACGTTTTGGATGGCGATTCTGTAACACTTTTACTTACCGTAAGTGGACAGAATTCTTTTTTCGGCAAAGTGATATGTGTCAGTACGGGCCAACCAACCAGGTGCCAATACGTAAAGAGGTAAAAACAATCGGCACATGAAGGTGGCAAGCTTCTCAGCCTTACGCACCGGCCACCTTTACTCCCCAGGAAGTATTCCTGGTACTGTTTCTGTTAGAGGCTGAGTAGACCCCAGGACCAAAGTGCGGCCGGAAGGATTATGTTCATGAAAAATTCCAATGGCACCATCGGGAATCGAACCCGAGGCCTTCCGGTTTGTAGTGCAGTGCCTCAACCAACTGCGCCACGCGAATATGTACAGTATTTAAACATTCTGGTCAATCCTAGTGGCCGCGCGGTGTAAGGCGTGGGTCTGCCGACGTTCGCTTGCTGGGATTGTGAGTTCGAATCCCACCCGGGGCATGGATGTCTGTCTCTTGTGAGTGTTGTATATTGTCACATGGGGGTCTTTGCGTCGGGCCGACCACTCGTCGAGAGTAGTCCTACAAGAGTGTGGTGTGTCTGAGTGTGATCGTGAAGTCACGGTAATGAGGGGGCCCTCACCCACGAGGGGCTGTTGCGCCAATGGGGGGGGGGTTTAAAATTTTGAGTGTGTTGTACAATACAGTAGGTGCGTAAAGGAGGGCAGCATTCAGCCATCTTGGTGTGCGGTGCTGCCATCTGTTACATCAAGGGTTCACGAATGTAGTAATGTGTGATTTTGTGTGTGCAAAATGTAGCTGTTCATGTCCATATGCAATAAAACTGAAAACAAGCGTAACTTAAGTGGTATACATTTAAATGTTATGCTAAAAAGTAATTTAAACGAACCTCGGATATAACGGACTTCGGCTATAACGGGCATTATTTACTCCCCTTGGGATCCGTTATAACCGAGCTTGACTGTAATTAAATAGCGTTCAAGAAAATAACAGGAAATTCTACTGTGACTATTTACTTCTACACGGTATCTGCGCCATTCAGAAACACGCAGATTCCCTGAGGTTAAGACACGCTCAACAACAGCGAGCAAAGGTCGGTAATAAGGATGACTCCCTGATAATGGCTCAGAAAGTCAGCCGAAACATGCAGGGGCCTACAGAATTGGTGTGCAGTAGTTGGTATAAATAACTTGCATATGTAAAACTGCACGGAATATTTATAATATTACTTGTAAATTCCATTTATAACTACTATACACACATACAAACGTGATTTATCCCAAGTGTCAATTCACAGTCCAATCCACCTTGCTGATTAGACAATCTCACCAATCTTTTTGCTCAGCAGCGCAGCTCTAATATATATATACGAAGCCTGCTTCCGCCGAGAATTTAGCCTCCGTTACCGTGAACTGCAACCTTTACATCTATGTTCATATGTTGTTAAGACAGGAAGCAACAATTTTTCTTTAAATCCAGGCGCAGGCTCAAAAATTTAAGAGACAGACTTTTCTTTCTTGCGTGGATTTACGTTGTGACGAGTAATGAACTTACGCCTTTTACTACTGGTCTGGCTCGCACTGTGTGTAACCAATCACAATATAGTCCATGAACTCAGGAGATTCTTCCGAAACGAAACACTTTTTATGAATGTACTAACCAAAAACATCCAAAAAAAGGCACATGAAATCAAAATGAGAAGTAAAAAAATCTCTGAAATGCAACAAAGGGTCTCATATTAAAACTCCCCATTCCATACTAAAATACAAACACAATGAATACGCAACGTATCAAAATCCTTCAGGTCCTGCTCACTTTATCTCTCGTTCCGTCTTCTACGCCGATCGCGACAAAGACAAAGACTCCTGGAGTTCCTTCGGGCATTATCATATTACGCTTAATTGATTTTAGTAGGTAAAACTATTCGTTGGCGGCGATGGGCGAGCTATTTAGTAGAAAAATTACTGTTGACCAGGGATTTTAAAAACACATTAATTTACAACAGATGCTTCCGAAAATTTATGATCCACGGTAACCGGGGGTCTGGGATTCCTCGATCCCCGTTTTAAATAATTTTTAACTTCCTTTCCTTCCACACGTGTGGTGGTCATCGCCATTGGCTGCGTTTCTGCTTCCTGTAAGGAATCAGTATTAGATGCAAACCTCACTGTAGTCTGAAATACTTTTCTCGAGTACTACCGAAGCTTTAGCCAATACCGCACAGTAAGTTTCAATATGAAGATGTCTGCCTGCTTCCAAAGCATGCAGACAACGAAACATGAAAATCCAGTTACATCCTTTGTTAAAGTCCACGCTATTTTGTTTCTAATCGAATTCAAATTTGCAGCAGCGAGGACTCAGTAATCCAACCACCATACGCCTGTGGGCCTTGATTTCCACTCAGAATTCCAAGGCATCGATTGAAACAGGCTATGGTACACACGGGCACAGGATGTTCTTTCCCCGGAGGTAAAGTGGCCGGTGAGTGAAGCTGACAGCTCTCCTCCACACAGTGCCGTCGTTAAGAAGTGGAGCTACACCTCTGCTACTTCTATACACCCCCATGGCGTGCACTGTGACAAATTTACGTTCATTCTTTACCTTGGTTAACCTACATTCGAAGGTCCGTAAATTTTAAACAGAATTCACCCACGTCACACTTCTGTTGCCATTACAACGTGCACTTACGGCATGACGTAATACAGCGACGCAGAGCCATTAGGCGAGCATGAGTTGCGATGTAATGACAGTGAGGATGCACCGCAACGTCAGTGAGAGTCCTGTCAAGCAACACATACTGCCCTACATCACGGGACGACGAATGTTTCTTCATCGTTTATTAACCCCTTTCGTCAATGAAATAGTTACACAGCACAAACCGAACACCACAAGTGAATGGTTAACACGCCCGCTTCGTCTTCTAAAGATCAATGTCGGACCAGAGACTGACTACTATCCTGCAAGTGTTCCATGGGTTTGCTCGGTCCTTCCAGGCAACAGCAAAGGTCGTACCTAATAATGGGCCATACTAACGGCGGCCTTCCACAATCTTGCCAGTTAGGGCACTAACATTAATCGTCATTATGTGCATGACATACCACCTTCAGTTACTGAAAACCTGTTGCGCAAGAACTACGTTTTACACACAGCTTGAAATACACACATACGTATACACATACTGTCTAATAAAACCGTCAGGCTAATCTGTTGGTAGAGTGGACGTAAACGTACGTATTCTTGTTACTAAACCAGACGGTCATCTCCACTATACGCGGACGCTTTTACTGTCATGGAAGACGCCTCGCGCGGTATGTTGCCACTGATGCTGCTGCTACATCAGCGCTACGCATATCGATAATGAAAGGGCATTAAAAATTAAGACACGTTGGTCTCAGTTCCCCACTGCTACACAGAATGCTCTGCATACGGTTGCCAAACTTAAGAATGTTATTATATGAGTCACTGCGAGTGAAAAATGCTATACGAACATATGCCCGATTAGCAACAGTTAGGCAACTATAAACATTTTAACGTACGAACATGATTATATCCAAAACTTTTAATACGTGTGGTTTATCACACTGTGCAGAAACAAAAACGTTTTGTGTCAGATAACAAAAGAAACACCCGTTCAGTCTTAACATGTCCAGTAATAGATACCACAAAACAAAGCCGGCAGTTAAGGTCTTACCCTACTGTACGTGCACCATCAAACAAAAACTGTGTCACATAACAAACACAAAACAAATACGTCAACTTTAGATACTTATGGTACCCAGCTGGTTGTATTAGCTTATGTAGTTAGCTTACAACATGGAAGAATATAAATCTTAAATGCATAATATCAAAGAACGTCAATTTTCAATTATGTTACACTGATTGCTGTTCAAAATTATCTCCACCGTTCTGTATCCACAATTCTGCGCGTCTCCAAGAGAATCTGCTGCGCTTCTAATAATTTCCTCATTTCCTTTTATGTGGTCAGCGGACTCCATGATGCATTGCAAGAGGTCTTGTCTTGCCTGGAATTTCTGCGGGCGGACCATGTCCCTCAGCGCCCCCCCCCCCCCAAAAGAAGCATTCAACGGGCCACAGACATGGTGACCTCACAGAACAGGCCTGTGTACCAGAACTGACGAGGTACGGGGGAGTAGCGTTTGTCGGAGGCAGGAGTGACAGTCAAGGTGGTTCAAAAGAACCAATACCGTACTGAGTCGTACATTATCTAGAATACTACATGCCCGTAACGATGTAATGGTTGATAAACGGGAATATGACAATACCGCACTTTTTTACTCAAAATGACTCACGTAACATCCTGAAGTTTAGCACACCTTCTGCAGAACACTTCGTATACCTTGACTACAAAAGCCTAACCTCCAGACTTACTCTGCGCGTAATTCCACAGCGTTCTGACGATTTAGGACTACTCCGCTTCCGGAATGTATCCGTCGTCTAGTGTTACAAAAATACAGAGAAGTGACACAAGGGCCGATCAGCCTTTGAAGATAAGCCGGTACGTTCGTTCGAAATGTCGGAAATAAATAACCCTTTTGTTGCTCAGCATAACAATCCATACCACCTGAATCATTAACATGAACGCTGTGGTAAACAGGGCTGTGGAGTCGGTACACAAAACTTCCGAATCGGACTCCTCAATTTTTAAATCTCCGACTCCGTCATAAATATGTCCCAACAATAGCAACCCTACTAAAATGGTAAATGCTATCATAAGACATTTCATCACCACCACGTGAATCATCAGGCTACTCTTAAAGAGTCATAACATATATTTAAGCGCACGTTTAATGGTGTTTGTAGCTAGTATCTATTTAAGATTTTATATCGAGGTCGGAGTCGGTACATTTTTACCGACTGCGACTCCGACTCCAACACCACAGCTCTGGTGGTAATCACCAGTCTCGTCTGAACTCGATGCGGCAAAGTGCCTGAACGAAATGCAGTGCGCAGCCTGGTATCACTCATGTATAGTTCTAAATACACTGCCTGAGTGCATTTAAAATTAAAATTGAATTAAATGAAGCACAGGAGCAAGCGAATACGGGTAAAATGTCTATAATGCTGTGTTAACGGGCAAGTAATGTACGCTGTCATCGTGATCCAAAGGCAATCGCGGTCACCATCACACTCCTTCCGATAAACACCGTTACGAATTTCTGTAGGTCTATGGATGTGGTAGCCACACAGGTAGCGATGAACCAAATTTCATACACGTGTTACCAGAACCTACCAACATCAGCATCCACCTACTTCGTACTGTCGCATACGTGTCAAGTTTTATGAAACAACAACACCCACCTGAAGGCCACCGAGTTGCATAACCTAACCGTGTCTTGACCTTCGCTGTAAAACATTTGCCTGTACCTAATGGATTCTAAAAGCTGAACCACTTGTTCGCCACGCCTTGCCCTCCAGAAATTTAGTTTTCTGAACCGCTGCTGTTCCTGAGTGAGCCGAGACACCTTAGTGTGTACAGACTACTGGCTGGGCGTCCGATGAATCGTTGTTCGAGTCCCAGCAGGGGCAAGAGATTATTCTCTCCTTCAAAGCGTCCAGACCGGCAATCCACCACTTGGGCCCACCCAGCCCTTTATTCAATGTCTACTGAGGGCTCTTTCTCCGGGAATAAAGCGGCTGGAACGTGAAACTGACCACTCACCTCACACAGTGCCCAAGTCACGAAGGAGTGCAACCACATCTGCACTCCTCCATATCCCATCATGGCGTGCAAAGTGACAATTCCACCTTTACTGTTTTTGACGGAATGATGGGTCTGTCACACCCTTATGTCGTACAGCTTTTGAAGCAATGCCACTGATGTCGCCCGAGATATGTCATGCAGCGATCGGCTATAGACTGGACGACTGAAGTTCGACTTCCGAAAGAAGCACGTATATCTCATCGCTACCAGGTTCCTTCGTCTCCGAGGGCCAACTAGCTGCATATCAAATGGACACAGCACAGTTTCTACAATATAAAACGGCCAAGACGTGAAACCGGCCACTGACCTGAATCTAATGACGATTGCTCCACACCAATCCTGTATCCTTTCATAGCTAAATAATTAAGCACAGAAGAAACTGTACCATGAACGCAAAATGCTGAGCCCAGGCAAGGTCTCCACCCGCACAGGATGTGTGCACTGTGGGACTACCATAAACAAAAATCAAATTAACTTAAACTTAGCTACCAACGCCACGAATTTGTGTCAGAACGGACAGGAGCCTAAATGAGGTTATAAAATTTAGTTTCTTTTGGATCACCTTTACGATTATATGGCACACCAGAAATACCTCATTCCGATGCTTAAGCACTAGATAACTTGGGCATACGGGGAAAGTTAAACCGTGCATTCTTAGCTCTGGCACTAAATGAAGGTCAGATACACACTACGTCCGCCGTACTACAGGGACCAGCGCCCTTTGGAAACCAAGACTGGGTGTGCCCCAGAACCGTCCTTGGTCAAAAGAAAAACTCCAAACGACACATTTACCTTCTATATTATCCTTCTCTCCTCATTCCATGTGCGCCCTGTTTTCGCCGTAAGGGAAGGTAAGCTCGTGGATTCAACTATGTCCGCCTGTCCGACCGCCCTATCAATTTTGAGATACCCGAAGAATCTTCACTAAACTGTTACAAACATGTCAAGAGTGGCTACATCACCTCTGTACTTTTCCATTCCCTCCCATTAAAAATGTCGAATAGGGGGGTTCAAAGTAGGAAACAGAATGAACTGAAACCGAGAAACTCCAAACAAAACTTGTAATCATGTAAAATAATACAGTAATCCGTCGTGGTTCGAATCCGAAAGCTCTCGTCAATTTCCAATAGAAAATAATGTGATATTCTCCCGTGTGATCCTGGCAATGGTCTGGGCCAACCGGGGCAAGCCGACAGAAGACTTACTGAGGAGCCCCTGGCGTGGGTGAAACTGTAAGATGCAGCACGTCTTTACTACTATTACCACCACCACCACAACAACAACAACAACAACAACAACAACAACAACAAACTGTTAGGTGCAAAACTCGCAAACAGGTTCAATCCAGCGTCGATTTGGCATTAATGCTACTGTCACTAAAAGGCGCTGTTAACCGAATAACACTGACTAACAGCTGGAAGTCACCAGCATTCCACTATTTCGCACATCTGTATAATGTTCCACGAATCAAAACGCCAAAAAAATATACGTTCCATCTATGCCGTAGAAGAAATTTCTTCCTATTTAAGGGTAAAGTTGTTCCTGGGCACGCCATCAGGCGCAGGAAGGAGTGAAGTGACAACCGCTCATTAACGTCGACAATGCACTACACACAGCCAAGTGGTCAGCTTGAAACCCCGTACGTTTTAACCTCGGCACCCATTAAACAGCAGGTTGTGTGAGCCCTAGGGCAAGTCTAGGTGCTTTGGGCAAGACAAAAATCTCTCCCGCCAAGAGTCGAACCACAGTTCCCCGCCTATCGAGGACATAGCCTTGTCATTATATGTCTATGCGATCTCGGGTTTTAGTATAACCATGTAAGCCAGCATTTCCAAAACTTCCCGAAAAAGCTGCACCCAGCGTGGGTCTGAGAATGTTCTCTTGTTACCAGACGTGTTGTTAACCGGAAGTCTAATACTGATAACAGTTGGAAGTCACTCACAACACAAGTATTGCACACAATGTCAATGTCTGAGTCAAAGCGCCAAGAAAATACACACGCTCGGTCCATGTCGTGAAAAATGGTTCTTCGTACTGAAACAAGATGACGTTTACCAACTCTTTTAACACAAACACCAGACAGTTTCACCACAAAACAGCTCTCGGTATCAGCATAAAACCTACTGTTCTAAATCATATGCTCAGAACTTACTGAAATTCAAACTACCACATTCTGAGAATGGGAAATCCGGTTCTGCTAACGATTATTCTGCTTCAACTTTGAATTTCCAAAGCTCGAACATTTAATAATCACAACGGGACATGGTCTAAAGATTCACTTCTTCTGAGATGTTACGCCACGTCAACTGGTAAATAGTTATCGATGTTTCGGAGTGTGTAGCCTTAATCTTCAGTGTCTAAAAAGCCTAGGCTGCTAGCAGAACACGAAGGCACTACAATCCATCAAACGCCAGTAACCCTTTTAGCAGACGATACAGCGTACCTCCCAGAACTTGAATTATCCCCAACACCGCGGTGGGAACCTCAAATCTCACACTGTTCATTAATCGCCGCAATACCAGACTTACTGATGGCGTGATTAAATAAACGACAAATAAGTAAACAGGAACACGTCGCAACAACAGTAGCACAACATTTTTCTCAACCCAAGTTAGAACGGCACGGTTGACAGTTGACCAAAACACTGGTGTTGAAGGTTCAACAAATATCCACTTATCGGTGGTCCATATCTACAAAAGTACATGCAGTCGTCCTCTATTCGATGGGGAACAGCAGGTCGGAGAATATGCAAGGCACATGCACAGAAATACCGGGAGGCCCACACGGTACAGCCCATTCTCGTTAGAATTTGATCAGATAGCTTGACAAATACGAAGTGAACAAACAAGAAACAACGAAGGAAATTTATGCAAAGGCAATACAGGCTACAATGCTGTGAACAACGAATATCTGTTGTCAGTAAAGCGTGACAATTAGTTAATCCGTCAACAAGGTTTTGTCAACATGTATCAAAACAACTGTACTGCATGCACCAATGAAATACTACCTCAACCTCATAATTTCAAACCACCACCATCTAACATTTTTCAAATGTGGTTTGCTTTTGTATAAAATGTCCGTAAAATTGTAAAAACTGGGGCTTATAAAGAACTCTGTGAAAATCTTGAACTAATGTGATGAAGGTTTCCTCTACTTTCCAAGCAATTTTAAGTTAAAGAAGGGTTCATTGTCGGCCCGCAAATTAGAAAAGTTATGTCTGACGAAAATTTAAAAAAGAAATTGAACTCCACTGAACTGGCTGGGTGCAAATCATTCAAATCACTGGTTCGTGGCTTTTGGGGAACAAAAAAGAGGAATATTACCCCCAAATCACACAACGTCTGCCACAAAAATAACCGAAATTAGCATGTCTGATGTCAATGAAAATCCACTTCTTACACTCACACCTCAGGTTCTTTCCTGAGAACCTACAAGCAGTTAGTGATGAAAAAGGCGAACGGTTGATCAGGATACACAGTAGCCAAAACGGAGCAACCGTATCAAGGAAGGTGGTAAGCGGCGCGATTGCTGCTGGTTTCTCCGCAGGCATATCAAACTTCGCATAAAAAACTAAAGCAACCGGAAGATAATAGAACTTAGCACTTTTAAGCACTTCCTTTTGAGATGGTATTTGAATGAGTGCAAAATATGAAAAATATAATTACGTATTTTATAAGTACTGTATTATTAAAAATTGTTAATTTGTTATCGCAGTGTCTTAAACATGAAATATGAGCTTTGTCCTCTCAAACTCATGCAGTAAGATCCACTGTAAACAATGTTTATGAATTCACGGCAGATGTCCATTACATAAAATCTGTATCGGTTACGATATTTTGCTAATCATTTTCGCTGTTAGCAAAACTAATTTAGTAATAAAAAACAGATCTCTCATGTATGTTGTCTACAATATCTGGAAATTGTTGATTTGTGTAAAAAATTATTAATTTATGAATACTCTTTAAGATTGTTCTAACCGTTTGCAAGCGTGAAATATTGGCTTTGTACTCTCGAACCCTTTACTCCTTCAATGTAAGATCTATTGCAATCAATTTTTATGAATTCGTGGCAGATCCCCATTACACTGTGCCGTATGTATTTCCCCTCCCCCGGATGGCACTTGTGTCGCTCTTGCCCTCCCCTCTTTTCCTTTTCTTTCTCCCCTGCTTTTCACTTTCCGTCCCTGTCACTGACTTCGATCCTGATTGCAGACCTGAACACAGTCAGTCACTGTCACTCCGGATCGGAGTCAATGACAGGGACGAAAAATGAAAGGTACTGGAGCAAGGGACGGAGAAGAGGAGAGGGCAAGAGCGACACAAGTTCCATCTACATAGAAGAAAGTTACATACGGCACGAGGCATGGAACAAAGGAAAGGAAAACAGGAGAATGCAAGAGCAACACAAGTGACATCTAGAGGGGGTGGGGAGTTTAACTAACTAACTAACTAACTAACTAACTAACTAACTAACTAACTAACTAACTAACTAACTAACTAACTAACTAACTAACTAACTAACTCGATGGAGCAGAGGCCTTCTTGAGAAGCTAGTAGTTTCTCAGCTAGTCAAGAAATTTCCCGCATTTTATGGAACCCGAAGGTTCATTACCGCATTCACAAGAGCCCGCCACCTGTCCCTATCCTGACCCAACTCAATCAAGTCCATGCCCCACATCCCACTTCTTGAAGAACCGTTTTAATATTATCCTCCCATCCGCGCCTGGGTCTCCCAAGTGGTCGCCTTCACTCGGGTCTCCCCACCAAATTCTGTATCCACCTCTTTTCCCCCCATACGTGCCACATGCCCCGCCCATCTCCTTGATTTGATTACCCGAATAATATTTGGTGATGAGTACAGGACACTAAGTTCCTCGTTATGTAGTCTTCTCCAATCCCCTGTCACCTCGTCCCTTTTAGGCCCAAATATCCTCCTCAGCACCCTATTCTCGAACACCCTCAGTCTTTGCTCCTCCCTCAGTGTGAGAGACCGAGTTTCACACCCATACAAAACAACAGGTAAAACTACAGTTCTGTAAACCGTAATCTTTGTGTTTCTGGATAGGAACCTGGAACACAAAAGATTCTGCACCGAATGATAGCAAGCATTCAATCTGCTCTTAATTTCTTCATGAATAGAGTTTTGATTCGTTAGGGTTGCTCCCAAACATTTGAATTCTTCCACCCTTCCAAAGGATGTATTATCTATCTTGATGTTGTGATTTTCAACTGCATTCTGATTTCAGTACATGACAATCTACTTAGTTTTCTCGGCATTTACTTCTAGACCAATCTCCTTACAAGCAATCACTAAATCTTCCACATTTTTCTTTATACTATGTATGCTTCCGCCCCATATATTAACATTATCACCATAAACCAGAAGCTGACGTGTACCATTCAATTTCAAGCCCTCCTGATTTGCCTGAACCCTCCTAATGGCATATTCTAAAGCAAAGTTGAAAAGCAATGGCGACAGAACATCTCCTTGTTTCAAACCATTCTTAATAGGAAACCCGAACTCTGCTATAGGTTTCACTCAGACACATTTTTATTAACCTTAGTAGTTTCATGGGGATACCAAACTCAATGAGAATATTGAGAATCGTACAAGACCTCTCTCCTAACTGACTCACAGGCTTTCTTGAAGTCTATAAATAGCTGATGCACTGCCTCATTGTATTCCCACTTTTTCTCAAGTACTGGACGAACGCTGAATATATGATCAGTAGTTGACCTGTTACGTCAAAATCCACACTGATGATACACAATAATTCCCTCTGCATATGGAGTTAACCTTGACAAAAGAATGTTGGATAGAATTTTGTATGTAGTTGACAAAAGCGATATGCCTCAATAATTACTACAATCTGTTCTATCACCCTTTATATAAATAGGCACAATGACTGACTCCTTCCATTCCTCAGACAATTCCTCCTTATTCCAAATAGAAATAATAAGTTTATGGATCTCAGGCCGAATTATCCTACCACCTGCTTTAATCAATTCTGCTTGAATTATCAATACCTGGTGATTTGTGTCTTTTTAGCTTTTCAATAGCCATCTCAACCTCAACCGCACTGAGCTCAGGCATTAGTGGCTCTGCCATGTCCTTCAGTCTGCCTAACATCATTAACCCCGTGTATATTCAACAGCTGGGAGAAATGATTCCTCCACCTAGCCAAAATACTGTGGGAGTTTGCAACCAGGTCACCATTCTCCTCCTTTACTACGTTAGTTCTAGGTTGGTACCCCCTCTTAAAGTTACTGATACCCCTATACAAGTCTCTGATATTCTTGTTCTTACTGTTTGTTTCAAGTTCATTAATTTTAGCTTTCAGATATTCCTTGTTTCTTATTTTTTCCCCCTCCCAGAAATGTCTACTAGCTTCCCGTCTTACGTTGTGAAGATTATCTCCATTATTTTGATTTGGATTCTGAGACCACTGAATTTTTGCCTGCTTCCTTTTATCTAAAAATTCTGCACATTCTGCATCAAACCATGGTTTATGCTGCTTCCGTTCATGCAGACCTAGACTCTCTTGAGCTGAGACTTTGCTTTCTCTTTCATGTTTTCCCAAGCCCTATTTATGTCCTTACTAACATTTAAGTTTTCCAAAGCTGCAAACCTCTTTGAGATCTTAAGCTGATACTCTTTCCTACCCTCTAGTTCACTTAGCTTCTTGAGATTAAATCTCTCTGCATCAAACTTCTGTGCTACTTGTTTACTTACTGCCAGTCTTTCCCTAACTTTTCAACCACCAGATAGTGATCAGTATCACAGTTGGCTTCCGTGAAAGATCGCACATCGAGTATACTCGAATGCCATCTCATATCTATCAATATGTGATCGATCTGATTGTGAGTCTTCCCATCAGGAGAGGTCCAGGTGTATTTATGAATGTTTCGGTGCGGAAACATAGTGCTCTTAACAACTAGATTCTCTGATGTGGCAAAGTTTACTACTCTAACACCATTATCATTACGATCCTGAAGTAAACTCTCATTCCCAATACTCGGTTTGAAAGTATCCTACCTCCCCACTTTTCCATTAAAATCTCCTAACAGAATTTTCATATGGTACTTAGGAAAATGATTTAAAAACCCCTTCTAATTCCCCATAGAAACCGTCCTTCGACTCATCACCTTTCTCTTCTGTTGGTGCATGAGCATTCAGAACAATGATATTACACCAGCGGCCTCTCAGCACTATGTATGACATCCTAGCACTAACAAACTCCACTCTCTTGATTGCTGATACTATTCTCTAGTGTACAAAAAAACCTGTTCGCAATTGATGATTTTCTTGCCCTTTGCCATAGAAAAAAGTATACTTCCCGGCTCCTAGTCCCTTCTTTGTCCCACCTAACCTCCTGTACACCCACTAAATCTAACTTATATTTAGCTAATTCCGTGGCCACTGTCATAAGTGACCCTGACCTATACATGCTCCTCACATTCCACGTTCCAAAACTCATGTCCCTTTTCCGTAGCTGGGGTCGTACCAAAGAATCGGTCCAGGTCCGAAGCTTCTTTGTCTGATTCGTAACATAATTTTTTACGGTGAGTTGTTAGCACCTCGCCCAACCCCCCAAGCTGGAGGACCACCCATTGTCGGCTGTCCGCGACTGCTTATTCAATGTATTCGCAGCTACCCTCCATAACTGGAGGACGTTCCTCCATCCACAACCTGAGGACGCGCCATGCCGTGGTGACAGGGACCCATTTAACAAGGGGTGGGGGGTTACATACGACAAAAAAGGCACGGGAGAGAGGAAAGGAAAAGAGGTGAGGGCAGCAGCAACATATCTGTCATCTGGTGGGTGGAAAGGTACGCACAACACAAAATCTGTACGTGCTACGGTATTTTGCTTGCCATTTTCGTTCCCAGAACACGTGATGTAGTAAAAAGCTAAATTTCATCCACGCTGTTGGAAACTGCCGACCAGTACTCCTGTTAACAGAAGGGGTTCACAAATTTTCTAAAAATCTAGCAACCACCTCAACATTATAGGCACCAGAAGGGTGACATAAAGCAAGTTAACCTAAGACCCCCAAAATATTAGGCGCCACCATACAAAACGTGGTGGTGTGGGCGACCTAACGCCCGGAATCCATGCACCCACCCACAACACGAAATAAGCACTCACTGCCTGGCTTGGGGTGTAAGAACTGAAACTACAGGACCCTACCAACAGACAACAATAATGCCTAGAACGAAACGTCCCCGCACCATTACCTGCACACTAGACACTCGTGCAATATTTGACACTTCAAGTTTACACAGCCTGAAGACTCAATATCGCTAAAACTGAAGCAGAAGACTGGACTCGCGCATGTCACGCGTCCCCTTCATGTTAAATGCCCCGCCTATCTCAATCCATTCCGTCTGATCACCGTAAGACAGATCAACAAGATCACGGTAAACAGTACATACTAAATTAATTACGACGTCCTGAGTCCGAAGAAAAAATACTGATGACGTCACTGTTTAAATAAAACTCATCACCACTGTTCACACACGTTTAGAAATGAGGCATCGCTTAGCAACTGTTGATCTAGCCACTGGGTAACCCTCTTCCTAGCGCAGAGATTAAGTGAGAATGCGTGGAGGATACTTCCATTTGCCCGTATGTCTTCATGGCATGGTGGACAACTTCACCTTTAGTGACGGGTGGCAGTCCTAGACAGTAACGACCGTAAATCACGCGAGAATATTATTTCATCATGGTGAATAAAAGCAAATTCATTTAAATAATACTATCATTTTCAAATGTGTAGTACGTGCTACGTACGTCCCTATCTTGCATATCACTAAAAATACAGAATAACATAAAACCGTCGCGTGTTACAGCCTTTGTGACCGGCTGACCCAGAACCAGCTATATCATACATGTTATCTGCATCATGTGGAAATATTTGTCATGCTATCGTGTATTGGAGGTCAGTGAACTCAGTTCACATCACTACAGCCCACTTGGCCCAGCACAATGTAATATGAACCTACGACCACTTTCGTGTTCATGATGTTCCACGGCCACAAATTTTGTACCAGATTTTAAGTTCTCTTGGCGGTGGCTATGAAGACTGAGATGACTTCTGAGATGTGACGCCGTGTACTTCCAATGTACTGCCATCACCTTCAGGGCTGAAGAACGATAGTGACAGCACGACCCCAAAAGTACCTATGTGGCAAACTATACGGCGACACACTCGGTAAGACAACAGTCTTAACACGTTGCGGCCAAAATAGTCGTCCTGAATGTTCAAGCAGCTGTGTGTTTATCACGCACCCAAGTGTGTTTAATGCCGGAACCGCCAGCGTCTTTTCAACAGGACCATCATCGCATTACACACCCTTAATTCTTTGCATGATAATCTGTGCACCGAACACTGTAAGCTGTCAGCTACTGGACTTCATACTGCATCACGCTCATCTGGCTTGACAGGAAATGAACGTCACAATTGTAATATGAATTGTATGCGTTATGCTCTGTTTGTATCGGCCATGACAATATACTTGAAAAACACTTTTACATTCGCACTCGTTTTGGAAGGCGGTTAATTCCAGTACATACACAGGTACTGGTAAATGGAGAACCCATGCTCTAGTTAACTGTTTATTCGTAAATGATGATCTGGGAAGAATTTATACTACAGATATGCATTCTAAAGCTGGCAAAAACAGCACGTAACAAATACACAATTAGTTCTCCGTTATCATCCAGCCAACAATCAATATCTGAGTATACACCTTACTTAAGTCACAAGCAAGCTGCAATCTAGTCACCATTGTACCTAAGCACTATCTGCACCTGTCGTAATTCAGAAACACGTATTTTTATACAGAAACACAAAACATTAGGGCGCTTGTGGATTCAGATCCACAATCCCTATAATTTAACTAAAAGATTTGTTTTCTGAAAATAAACCGATATCAACATCAGTAACATTCTTAGGACACGAGTACACTACTTCAAAACATTATACATCCAAAATGAACAGTCCTGTAAAGTGCAATATGCGACAGTTTACAACTAATAATTGGTCGTCTCACAAAGTCCTCAGCAAAGTCAAACAAACAAACAAACAAACAAACAAACAAACAAACAAACAAACAAAGCAACTGCTCTACAGCCAAACACGTTACAGGGATCCATCATGCAACATTGAAAGTAATTCTTATTAACTCTGGTATCCAATACAAGTGCAAGACGCACAATTTAGGATACAACTGGTGGCATTTTGGGGTGAACATTCTTAATTTTCTCTAGAACTCCCTACCACCTTGCAATTTAGATAACAAATTTTCCGTTTCGCACAGAAAAATGTCAATAACTTTAATTCATAAGCTTTGTTTTTTAAAGTTAAACTTCCCGTCAGCACAATGCAGCTCTGGTTACCAAAAGGACAATATAAAATTTGCGCAACTTCATACTTAATTAGATCACCCTCGTCCTGAACTACTCTGAAGACAGACACAACGAAACGTTCGTGACCATCTACCGATCTATATACGTGGCAAAACATCCCCGTAACACGTGAATTTTCAACACCACAGTCAGTCTCCAATCTCATCACTCACAACCCCCTGCCAGCAAGTCTCATACAACCTGGTGACGTGTAGCTTCCCTTACTACAAACATGCGTCAAATGATCGCCCGATACACTACTAGAATCTTCCATCACAAAGTGACATTTAAAGCCTGCTACATCAGCTCTGACAGGCAATCGACTTAAAGCCAAAACATTGGCACAGGTTATGAGTAGTACACATGCAGCCACCACACAGTGCACATCTCTGCAGGACACCAACAGCAAGCTGGTGAGGATGGCAACTTCAATGAACGAAAAATTACTTCAGCTCAGGAGGCAGATTATGTGCACAGTGCATTCTGAATTCCCAAATGTGAAGTCGCCACTACGCCCCAACCCTCGGCGTAACAGTAGCTAAGCAATCTCATTTCTCACTCAACAGAAAATAGCTTGTTTTGATATATGGAATCAGGTGCGCACTCAGAATTTTTCCTTTGGGGGGGGGGGGGCTGTCCCTGAGGCTACATATAAATTATGTTTATGTTATAAAAATCATGTAAGTACAACATAACACTGTCTGCAACTGCATTTATATACATAAAAATACAAAGTGTCTCGTCTTTTTTTTATTTTATTCCTTTATTTTTCAAAGGTCTAATGTCCTAGTCATCAGCCAATTTCAGTGGCTGATTTCGGCCGAAGAAGAAATAATGTAAAACTTCTGATATAATATCTACAAAATCTGCTTTTTAAATTTCGATTTTGGGGGTTTGGGGGTGGCTGCAGCCGGGCAGCCACTCCCCCCCCCCCCCCGGGTGCGCCCCTTCATAGAATGATGCTGAAGGAAAACCTGGAGTTTCTAGTGCAACCTGTAACTCTTGGCTGCTACAAACAATACGCAATTAACGATGTATTCACATACTATTTGCTTACAGTACGCCAATATTAAATTCAGCTCATGAGTTAGCGTGTTAAGCTCGTGAAAATGATCACAGGGTCAAAGGCTAGTCTGGTCTGAATGTGTTGTTGCTTGCAATTGTAAATAGGGTACAAAATAACCTCCACTGTTAACATAACCATATTATTCACGGCTGCTAAGCTCTTTATGATGTGTATACACGAATCGGGGGGGGGGGGGGTGCGCCATTCCGTATAAGGGCCAGTACAAACCTTACCACTTAATGGTTACAAAGACAAAGCACAAACAGTATTAGACGGCTGCTCAGACCTTGGTACTAATCGCACGAAAACTATCCCCTGTGGTTATGGAATTCAGTCACATTTTCTGCATCGTGAGCATCTAATTCACATCCTCAGAACCTACTTCCCAAGACCCATTTTAATATTATCCTGTCCATCACATTTCCAAAACGGGTTCCTTCCATAAAATTTCACAATCAAAATCTTGCACTAGTCTCCACGTACATGCCACATGTCCATTTCATCACACTACATGATGTGCTACCTCATTTAATGTGTTACGAATTTCAAACAGGGCATGGGATAGCGTAATAGGTATAGCGACTCGCTGCGGGCCGGACGGTCTGGGGTTCCAAACCCAGCGGAGACACATTTTCTCTTCTCCACATCCATCAAGACCAGCCCCGGGACCCATCCAGCCTCCACTACAGTGGACACCGGAGCTCTTTACCGGGGGTAAAGCGGCCGGGGCGTGGCGTTCACCCGTCACCCCTCCACCTACAACTAGCCTTAAAGACGTCCCTTACACAATAGTATTGACCGCCTAGTTGTAATACTGAAGGGTTGCACAATATACCGAACAGTCTGTTGACAGTATTGCGCAATATTCAGTTACCGTCTGTCTGCGACCAGTAAACATGTCTCCAGCACAGTAACTCCAGTTGACTGTGAAGTAACTCTTACGAATTTCAAGTCTTCAAAATTACTTCCAGTGGCCAAATAGTGTAGCATATTGGATGAACGCTGACTGTAAGTGTCTGCTTCTCGCATGTTAGTATTTCTTCAGCGACTGCAGGGGTAAAAATCTTGAGCATTCCATCAAATGATGGATCGTTGAATTGCAAAAATAAATTTTTTTTGTCATCTGGCTCACTCAACATTGCGTCTGCCATGATATTTTCATGTGTGTATTGTGGTCGTCGTTTGTACCACTCTTTAATCCGGCGGCAATTTTTTTCCTGTTCTAAACACGGTTAAAACAGTGGCCACACAAGCAGCATCTGTAACACTCAACATCTTTACTCGTTGTAACCCACTAGAAAAATGAAATATTGGACAATGATATTGCGTCGTCTAAGGGGAAACATATTGTACAATATTAATTCAAGGCAATAACACTGAGCAATAATCACGGCCATCTAGGGGCCGCTTTAAGACGAGTACAGCTATACTCCTACGCCCCCTCTGTGCCCCCTATGGCATGTTACGGGGTGATTTTGATAAACCTGAAACACCATTTAACATGTCACTGTTAGCTTACAGTAACTTCATTATCAGTAACATTTCTAAAATAACGCACTGTACATTTAAGGGTCATATCTTGCCATCCAAACTAGCCCATAAACGAACATCAAGCACTTTTGAGATATGTGTCTGTACTGTATCATGCCTCTAATCCTGAAACCACACACACCCCGTCTCATGAGACTCGATAATACGTCGAATAGTCAAAACATCCCAAGCAACAAATGTATTACGTATGTTTCTGAACAGCAGAGAAGAGGAACACACTCTAATCCTGCATACTCTGAAAGAAGAGGAACACTTGCCAAATGTTAACAGAAGTTCAGTAACAGACTGAAACATAACAGTTTGCTCAGTTTCAGCTTATAAAGAATACAGCACAACTGGTACAGGGTCACCAATTACATAAATGGCGTAACACCCCTGTTATTAAGCAAGTTTGTCCCAGAATTGCAAGTGTTCAAATGCAAGGATATTTTCCACATACCTGTGGAAGACCCCACTTCGTCATATACAAAATCTCACAAGCTTTGTTCACTCTTATACTTCATCACAGGTGTTCTGGTTCTCAAATTGTTCTGCTACATGGATCAGCAATGCAGCAGCATTATGCTGAGGACAGGTACCTGAGCTGATTCACACTGTACAATACAAAGTCTACAAATCTGATTATCACTACCACGTTTACAGCGTCACCTGCAGATAGTGTCAAAACTGAATTGACACCACAGTCACACTGAACATACACAACTGATCAAAAGTGGTAGGACTTTAATGACCCCTGAGTACTAATCTATGGTATTCTGTACACGCTTGCAGTCCAGCACTTCAAAAGTAACACAGTCTCATGCTGTATGGTCCTTTTACAGTCACTGCTGTATAAAAATTGTGCATGAGGGTACGTGAAATAGTTTGTTGTAATAAATCTTCCATACTGTGAGACCAGTAAATAAGACAAACGTAAACCTTACACAACTTAGCTAGTGAGAATCTCACAAACTAGCAACAAGACCTATACCAAATCAATTAAGGAAAACCAAACAAGATTGGCAATCCACATATAAACGCTGCATTGTGGCGAGTTCAAGTCACCACTGTTGCTGTAGAAAGGAATAAGTATTACATATTCCGAACGTGTGTCTGTAGCCTTAGTTATGCAGCATGCAATGCACATGCGCCCTATTATATTGTCATCTGTGGCCTGTCTGGCTCTATGCAGGATAAGTTACGGGAAGTTACTACAGCAATTACCACTACAGACCACATGAGGCTGTAATAGTGATGGCAATATTAAGTTCATCACGTGGGCACATGAGGTCTTTGCTCCGCTGTGATACTGTGCAGTGCTGATTGGTAGTTACCAACATTTCAGGACACATTATAGGGTCCCATATTCAAGGGTCAAGAAGTCCAAGACTGTACAATATCCCAAAAAAGTGGACCACATTTACATCGTAGCAGAAGCCTGAGACCACGCACATGGGCACATATCGGAAAGCGCAGTTCAGTGACAACAGCAGCAAGACTTGAGGCTATTATAGTTGTGATGCTAAAGATCAAAGTCTGCTGGGATGTTACACTGTGTAGATGAATAAACAGTTTCTTACATTTCACTCTTCTTGGACTGCTTAAACCTGGAGATGGAGGCAAAATGTCACTACATATTTACCAATCAACATGGTGTAACATCCCAAACGACTTAAAACTTTGTCAGAGAAAAATAAGTCTGACAACACACAGAATAACTGAGGCACACACTAAGATAACCTCAGTGACCACACCTACAATGAGCAAACATGCAACCATAACTATTATATTTTCACTGTCCCCAACATAACACGTAACTTTCAGAACATAATCAGTACACACCAAATTATAATATAGTCCACTCCAATAAATATGATCATAACTGACAGAAGTTAAAAACTATACTATGTCTTAAACAATCTACGGAAACTGAATCAGTTCACCTAAGCTACATTTCTAACATGACAACACCGACGACAACACCACTGAAAGTTTCCAATGGATTAATTTCAGGCTTCTCCCACAATGTTGATGAGATCTGTGCAATTCTGGGATATTACGCGGCACTGTGTGGTAACTGTTTACCACATGACGCCACATAATACCCCAGAAGAGTGCATATCTTTCCAAAGCAAGGATGTCCATCAAGAAGTATACTGATTAATTTGCTAAGCATTGTAGCCTGCCTGCTGCCACTAACTATGCCCAAACTAAATGTCTGCTTGTTCTTCAAATTCAGATACCCTGTTTCTTGAATTTCAGAAAACAAAAAAAGTTTACCAAATCACACAGTACTGACTTTCTTTAACCCTTTAAAGACGAAGTGTATCTGTTTTACATAAGGACTCAGTGCGTACCACACTGTAAACACTCTCCCACTTCGGTTATAAAAACCAGTCTCTTGATGTTTTATAAAGCAAAAGTTGTTGTTTGTTCTGAGATCCACACAAAACACATAACTGCAATGTGGGCACCATCTAGAATTTTTTAATGTTAAACCTGGTGGTATGTAAAGTTACCGCTAGGCTTTAAAAGGTCAAACATGGTTTAATAACACTGTCAGTCCCTCATATTACACAGCATCAAATGGTATCATAACATGTAAGTAATGAACTGGACAGGACAGTGAAAGTAGTAGTCACAGCCTAATTTGAAACAGTATCCTGACACCTGACTGGAGGAACTAGGACAATCACAAACCCTGGGTCAATATTTAAACCCAGAACCTCAAAACTATGGATCAGATGGGCTAATCCACTCTACCACACGATACAAAAATGACAGACTGATATTTTCATGCTGCATTTGCACCAAGAATGAATACCATAACAAATACCTTTCCATGCCATACCCACAAATTTACACATGCTCCCACATGAATATTAATGCAAACACAGCGGTGGATTGTAAAAAAATTGAAGAACTTCATCACTCTATCCTGTGCAAAGGGCTGCAATATTAATGCAGGTTTTCCTATACAGCTTTTAAAGAGGTTACTTATTTAATACACTCAAATGTTTAACCCGTGCAGCAAGCACTACTAGATTCAAAATTTCATGTCAGTGTCAGAAGCAAGCACATAAAGAGAAAAATGTCTTCAAACATCCCTCCTCCCTAATCATAAATCTGCGCATATACATTCACAAAAATTTCTAATCCATGAAACCACATGTTCCATCATTCCCAAAGATACCTCCTCTAATGGTGCAAAAGAAATAAAGAACAAATGCAATCCATACAACCGAACCCCTTTTAGCTTCAACGAAATTACTGTTACTCACCTATTCTACCCTGCTGCTGGGGTTGCAAAACTCTCTTCTCATTCGAATTCACAGAAGGCACAACCACATTTGTTCCAACCTGAGGTTTAGTCTCAGGTTGTTTCCCTGTTATCACTAAGGCAGCATTTTTATTCACTGTCCACGGATTTATCTTTGGCAAAGGTGCTTCCACGTACTTCTTTTTTTCAGGAACTTTATCACAAACATTACCACCTTCGTCATCAATGGCAGAACAAGTTTTTCCATCACTTTGTGACCTTTCGGGGCACGATGCATTTGTGGGTCTACTGCTCACTTTAACGTTGGTTTCCACTTTTTCCGGTAATCTCCGCGAATTCCTACCTTGTGGAATAATCTGGGGAAAATCCTCGTTGCCATGTGCACTGTTAGGAGCAGAGTTACTCGTAGCATGCTGTTTAACACTGTTTTGCAACGTTGATTTACTTCTCGTGGGAGCTTCTTTCGCACAGTGTTCTTTAGGCACCGTATGCGATACCGCATTTATATTTTCTTTATTACTATCCATGTTCTTAAAATTAAGTACTGCATTCGCATACGACACTCCAACCGTCTCTCTGTTTTTAGAACCATCACTAGACTGCGCGACTTGAGCCGCCATTTTGCTCACTATAATACACAAGCGCAGTTTCACCACGAGGCGAGACGCAATTTATTTTACTGTACTGATACATCAATGTAATAGACAATCTAAATTAAAATTTCTTCTTCGCTAGTAGTCCTAACGGCCATAGAACAATAATGCATTCTAATTCGAGACTGATATATGGAAAAAAACGAAATTACTTCAAACAATATGTTAACCTACGGCCACGCTGTTGTCCATGTTACAAGCATGGCTTGATCTTACAACGCGCTGACGATGCATAATACCACTCACTGATCACTTAGCCTTGTCTCAGTTGAGATCAATCAGCTTTAGTACTGCCGTATGTTCTGCCACGTAAATGAAATATTCCAACCCGATACTCTCAAACGATGACTTTATCACGCACACAGACGCATGCTTAACAAATGTAGAAAAAAATGCAATACCATTCTGCCATACTGTTTACGTAACTTATGCCAAAGATCCTCTGCGCAGTTTTATGCTTTCTGAAACGGAATGATCATCCAGAATTACGGAGGACCTTCTCAGTCTATGCCACACACATTTCGCAAATCACGCCTCTCATACCACCATACATTTGCAAACCCACATGTTAACTGACGCTTGTAACACATTCGTCCAGAGATGTCTCCGCTATCCAGCAATGCATGTGGATACTACATACAGCAGTACTTTTAAAGCCTTGACGCAACATAAACACGCGTTTAATTATTGGAGATAAGTAAATGAACATATAAACTCTGTAATAAATATATAGATATTCGCTTTTGAAAATATATATTTTTTACATTAGCTCCCCCTCCCATCGGCATCCGCCACAAAGTACGTGACGAATTGCCGACGTCACAGATAATTTGTGGAAGTGGACGCCAGGACTGAACTCCGATCAAAAGCACACACAGACATCTGTCGTCATTTTTGTGCAACAACGGTTTAATCCGTGGTCAATGCATCAGAGATCATTGATCCAATACTATTTTACGTATTCCGTGCAGCAAAAAGGTGAGTGTACAATCAACGACAGCGAGATTTTATGTAGATTGATGCACCCTCCTACCCTCCTCAAAAAAAAACGGTATTAATGATACTGATATATGAGTCGGCATTACAAAATATAAATTTCTAAACACTTTGTTACTTGATGACACAAAGCTGCAGGACCTTCTTGTTTTCTGGAAGAGAACTTATTTGTGAAACACATAAAATATTACCTGCATTCTGACAGGGCGCAGAAGTTAATGCTGAAGGCAAGAGGGCACACATAAGAGAAATTCTGGAAAAGTAAATATTATAATTGGAGCTGTGAGTAAAATTCTTGAGATTTTTGAGTGAAGAGGAGGCTTCACATAATTATGAAAACTGACAGACCTTGAACCAATTTGCGTGAAAAAATAGTTTAAATGAAAGCAGCAAAGTTGCTTCTTATTCCCCCATTCAATCCAGATGAATGCTGAAGTCATTCTACTATGACCAGTTCAAAACCTGTTTTAACATGACAAAATGTAAGCTTCCTCATCTCTAATTGTGTGCCACACACCTTCTACTGTTCATGTAGCATTATTAAATTTCATTTACATATCACACATCATTGTGATTCTTCTTCTCCTTTTCATTCACTATATTACATTGATGAATGGTGGAAACAACCACGCATACAAAATTCTTCTTGCAAAACCAGAATTAAGACATTATTAGCGGGGTGAGATGTAAATGGGAGGAAACGAGGGAGCAGTAAATGAATTAGCTTCACTATTTGACTTGTGGGTTACTGTATGCTGCTACTGTGAAATCACAACAACAGTAAACACATTAACGTCAGTCTTTATTCTCGTAGATATGTACAGGTTATTGTTATGGTCCCACAGACTAATCTGAACTTCGGAGTAGCCAAGGATGCAGTTCACATCGAAACTGATTTACTTGAATGGTGATTTATCACATGCATCTTCTATGCACACCATCCATTAAATCATGGTATAATTCACAACTTTTTATCACTACATTTTTAACTTATTTTTATAATTATCTTTTACTTGTGAATGAAGACCTTGATTTGAGTTCTGACACTTTTCTTGTAACTGTATTCTTGTTTATACCTGCCTGAAGGTGGCCACATAAGTGGCTGAAACATATTATAATAAAACTACACCAAAATACTACTGTACATTTGTTGGTATTAATATTGTATTCGGTTAACTGACAGAGACTGCAGCTCACATTTTTCTACTGTAATTAGAATGAAATGCTGAACCCAGTGGCTGTGTGGTCTACAGTTTGGGTCTGCTGCCACAGGCTTGCTGCAATTGAAGCTTCGAATGCCGCCGAGGGGACGGATGTCTGTCTGTTGTGAGTGTTGTATGTTGTCAGCTAGAGGTCTCTGTGTCAGGCTGATCATTCATCCAGTGGAGTCCTACTGACTGTGCGGTGTCTGAATGTGATTGTGAAGCCTTGATAATAAGATCCTAGCCCACTACGGGCTGGTGTGCCATGGCAATTAAAAAAGTGAATGAAAATTGGAATGAACTGCATTAAGGTTTCACATTCTCATGCCAGTTGTTGTTCAAATGATGATCACCTTTCAGGCTTTTACAACACAGGTTTAACTGATTTGGTAACATGTCCAGTGGTGGCCATTGTTATTAGTGACTATAAAACTTGTAGTTACAGAAGTGAAGCCTTTGTTATGTATGGTCTGTTGCTCGCAGGCTTCAATATTGTCATTTTGTGCTCTTTAAAGCATCTGAAGAAATATGCATTTAAAATTTCCCTGTCAATGAATCAAATATCTTGCGCACATTATTCAATTATTACAGGCATGCTGGTTATTACAATTACCAATGTAAATGACTTCTGATGCTGCAAGTCCACAGAACAAAGAAAACCCTCACTATATATTAGATGTCTGTGTCTGTGGTTGATACATTTGCTCCATCACATGCTGATCCTGGTACTGCAGCTTATGCCACAGATCCAGCTAGCAAGGCGCTGAGATCAACAGTGCACCAGGCAATCAGTACTTAATTTCAAAATACAACGCCAGTACACAGCATGTCTTGAAACTGACCATAGATTTTATCACGATCCTGATAGTATCTCAAGTGCCAAAAATTATTTTGGACAAAACACCTATAACACAAGTTACTTCAATAGTGGAGAATCTGACTCAATACTTGAGTCTAATATCAGTCAGTGTGTGGTTTTCCTCATTCATGTTACGCAAATGCTGGGATAGTACCCAATACAGAAATGGCTGTGATCAGCTTCCTGTCCTTTCTTTACCCTGTACATTATTATTGCATGATAGCTTATCCTGGAGTTCAGTCTGGTGATAAGGCTGTCATCTGGATGACAGAGGTGGTGTTTAACTCCCAGCAGGAGCAGAGGTTTCCCTATTCTTCAAAGCATCTAGACTTTCTTGGGGACTCACCCAGCCTCCCAGTTCTACCTAGGGCCAATATTAGCAATGCATGGTGTTATGCCTCCACTGCCTCTTTCTGTATGCATGTTATTTAACATCACTGCCAACTGCGAAGATTATACAACATCAATGACTGAATGAGAATGCAGAGTAGATAGAATGACACTGACAGGGGAAAACCTAAGTGTTCTGTGAAAAACCTATCACAGTGCCACTTTGTCAACCATAAATCCTAGAGGAACAGGTCTGGGATTGAACCAAGCCCTACACAGTGAGAAGCCAGTGACCTCTTGAGCTATGGCATGGCCTAGTCCCCCATATATTTGTATGGTGTGGTGCTTCTTTTGCGCAGGAACATTAAATGAAACCTTCAAGACTCGTTGCCAGCGAAAACTTCCTGGCATATTCCAGATGCTGTGTATGCATACCCTCCTCACTCATCACACTTGCACCTGTCCATACCCAGGCCAGCCATATCTTGCTGCTGCCCCGCTGGTGGTGGCTGTGTTGCAAGTAACATCTTCCAAATTCCATCTGGACTGGATTTATAAATTTGGTTTTGGTCCTTATGGCAAGCTGTGCCAGTGTCCCTGCATGGTATCGTACACAGATTATGTTTGGTTTAATTTCCATTTTTTTCGGTGTGCAATGACATGCAGATTACTTTGTCCTTAGCTTCCATCACTACGTGGTATAATGGGGCCATGGGCATAATTCCTTATTTCTTCCTTTTAACCCTTTAAAGACAAAGCGTATCTGTTTTATATAAGGACTCAGTGTGTACCGCGCTGTAAACACTCTCCACTTCGGTTATAAAAACCAATCCCTTAATGTTTTATAAAACAAAAGTCACTGTTTGTTCTGAGATCCGTACAAAACACATAAACGCAATGTGGGCACCACGTAGAATTTTTTAATGTTAAACCTGGTTGTATGTAAAGTTACCGCTAGGCTTTAAAAGGTTAATGTGCACAAGAGCAGTGAATGCTAAATATTATCACTTTGGGCTCAGCAGTATGTAAGTAGGCATTATGTGTTTTGGTTATATTATATTGTTAAACTTTATCTATCTTCCCCTTCCACAGGCCATTGAAAAAATGTAGACTAGAGGTGGTACGACTTCACCCAGTGTTTTAAACTACAGAATCTTTCCATAGTCTCACTGACTGGATAAAGCACAGACTTAACAAACTGCTCCCTCACTCACCTTCCAAGTTCGTCTTGTGCATGTACTTTGATTGTCATTCACAGATGGCCCTTACTACGCAACTGTTAAAGACTTCCTAATACATAAAAAAATTCACTGCTTTAAACTCAGAGGGAAGCTGGGGAAGTAAGTGGTCTTTTGAGTGCAAATATTTATCCACAGAAACGTGTGATCAAAGATAGTGGCATCAACATCAGAAACAGTTAAAGCTGCTAGGAGAGTAAACGCCCATTCACATTACCATCACATTTCTGTTTTTCATCATGGAACAGCACCATTCATTAAAAATTTGTCACGTGTAATTAAGTGGGGTTGCTCATATTGACAGGAACGTGAATGTTGCATCTCACATCTGTCCTATCTCCATGGCTGATGGAGAATATTTGACATGACTGAATGGGTCCAGACGACACAATGAAGGCAGTTGCAGAGAAAGCGTCATTTAAAAACCACTACTTTAAAGAAGAATCTTGTGCAGAACCTTCAAGATTTAAAACATGTACACAATCCAGACAATGTACATTTCCTGGGAAAGGAGGAAATTGAAGTTAGATATAATTGCATTTCCTAAAAGGACAGGATATTATTACAATGGAAAAATGAATGTGGAACAAGGACAGTCTATCAGTAGTGTCTACAATAATACAAAATAATAAGCAATTAAAATGTGTTTAAATCATTTTATGCAAAATATCATACTGGCCCTTCAATAAATTAAAGTCTTCCTCCGTTTTATTGACATAACTATAAAACTTCAGTGCATTATAATTAGAAAATTTCATAATATCTATACACATCAATACTTGTGCTAATGCATCACCCCACTCAATTTTCATTTCATTAATTTCTGACTTTTCAAAAATACTCGTATTTACTATATAAACATACCAAATATTTAGTCTTCCATTTCCTGTACAGTACATATAGCCCTTAAAAAGCCTATGGAGCAATACATTACTATTTTTCAAAAACTCTGCTTTGTTCTATGTTAACAAGCACACGCTCACCATATGCTAAAAATACTTGCCCAGAATTATGCCCAACCTTGTACACTACAACTGACAAGCAGATGTTTCCCAGTAAAACATATCACCACAAACAATGGTGTGTACAGTACTGCTAAATTCTTTCCAATAACCCACAAAATGAACCCCTCCCTACCCTACATTTCCCCAGTCCACAGAACCACAAAACTATGACCTAATCGGAGGTTCGGAACCTTCTTCGATATGAGGAACCCTTCTTAACTTCAAAAAATTTCATGGACCCCCACATATTAATAGTTTTACCTTTTGGCTTTGTTAATTGAGAAAGCACACACTGACCAAAAAAATTACTATAAAGTCTGTAACCACTGTGAATAAAATAACATTTTATTTTTCACAAATATAATAACAGATGGAATGAGTTACTGACTGAAGGACCAAAACATGCTGTGGAACTGTGTGAATTCAGACAGACCCTGTAAAAACCCCATGGCCTCCACGGGGTCCACAGCCCACAGGTTACGAACCACTGATCTGACTGATATGCGCATTAAGAACAAAACAGTTCACCCTATGCTTTTCAGGATTATAACTCCTCACTGACATACTGTATGTTCCGTCTTGTTTTCCAGCTGTGTGTCTACGTACTTCCTCTTCAAACGCTGAAATGATTCAACGATAGCTGCTCTGTAAAGGAAGAAATTTGTTTAAAGAATTCTGAAAGAAAATACAGGTACATACCATATTTCCCACCATGTATGATGCTATAGGTGATAAGACACACCCTATACTTGGAAAGGTACCTTTGCAGATTTTTAATAGCCCACTTATGTAATTTTACCTTAATAAAGGTTTACGCCAAGGTTGTTTAAGATCTTTCTAAATGAAGCTTTGAAGAACTGGATAAGAAAATGTAAATATATGGGCATTAACATCAATGAAGGTTATGTCTATACACTTTTATTCGCAGATGATCACGTAATTACAGGTGAGGATGAGGATGATATGAAGTACATGATGAGAAAACTAACTGAAGAATACAACAACTGGGAGCTAGAAATTAACTTTGACAAGACTCAATATATGGTAGTAGGAGGTCAAGAACAAGACATAATAACATTATGGAACCATCAAAACGAGTCAGTACAAATATTTGGGAGTTACTCTTACATCAGACGGGAGAGATGATAAAGATATACGCAACAAAATAGTACAAGGAAAAAAGATCATAAGACAGCTACACTCACTTTTATGGAACAATACAATTTTGAAAAACACTAACCAAAAAATATTCAAATCAATAGCAGAGCCACCAACAATATATGGTGCTGAAGTATGGGTCATGAATTCAAAGCTTTCCAAAAAAATTAATGTGGTAGAAATGAGTTTTTGGAGAATATGCTGTGGACTGACACCAGAAGATCGCGTAAGGAATGATAAAATTAGGGAGATTATGGAAACAGAGGTGACACTGACAGACACTATAGAAGCTAAACAACTTAAACGGTACGGACACATGAAACGCATGGAAGAACACAGACCCCTAAGAAAATATATGAATGGACTCCAATAGAAAGGAAAAAGAGAGGAAGACTGAGAAATATCTGGAAGAAGAAAGCAAAGCAAGCAATGGATGGCAGAAATCTACAGGAAGAAGACTACTTAGACAGGAATAGATGGTGACTAGGACGTGGGATAAGGCCACAAAGACCGTAACAACCCGCTTATATATATAAGATATGGGGCGAATAGGGACATTTTTCAGGGAAATACGTGGGAAATATGGTACATGGTGTCAGTGTCCAATATGTCTTAACAATGTCTGTAAAAATTTATGAACATCCTTAAGACTAAAGCAATGGCAGTGTGGTCAGAATCACAGCATTCATATTAAACACAACAAGAAGAAAATACAGCAGTATTTTAATGATGGCCACAATTTATAGAGAACTGTTAAAAAGTTCTAAACAACTGCTGTTACAAGACCTGGAGAGTATTTCAGGGGCATGGAGCAAACAAGACAAAACCAGCAAACTATTACCAGCAGGACAACCCCACTGCTCCAGAAACATAAAACAAGGGAGCCCACAAACAGAAAATTTTTGTATCCCAGGAATAGTTCCTAATCATCAACACACACATAAAAGAATTCAGACATCTGTACATCAGATTCAACCTTCTGACACCTGCAATCTGATAAATTTAAAACGAAACATATTTTTCAGAACACTTTTCTTTATATTTCAGAATATTCTTGAACTGAAATCTTAAAAATCACATTTGTAACCTGTACAGGTCAAAAGCCCCAATCAGTAAAGCTGATAATTACAACACATCTTAAAGATGTGAAACACCTGTCACTACCATCATTTATACCATGCATCTTTATTACTGAGTTACTGTCTAAAAGCTTCCAACACTAATACACCTGTAACTCAATAATAAAGATGCCAGGTATGAACAACAATGTGAAGTTTGTAGACACTCAACAACAAAAATTATCAACCTGTCATTACAGTTACAGTGGAAAACACAAATATGGCTATCAGGTGTGCACCCAGAACTTGCCCTTTGGGGGGGGGGGGGGGGGCTGACCCTGAGGCTATGAAAGATTTATGTTTGATTTTAAAAATCATTTTACAAAAATCATGTTGTATGTACAACATAACACTGTCTGCAACTGCATTTATATACATAAGAATATAACTACATGTTCCATGAGTCAGTCACAATGTCTTATCGTCTTGTTCTTTTTTTTGAATTCAACTTACTTTCCAAAATTCTAAAGTACTACTCATCAGCCAATTTCAGTGGCTAATTTCAGCTGAAGGGGAAATCACGCAGAACTTTTGATATCATAATATCTATAAAATAAGCTTTTTAAATTTTGGTTTTGGGGGTTTGCGGGCTGCAGCCCTGCTGCCTCCCCCCACCAATTGGGTTCACCTTTGATGGCTATTGCACATAAGATCTTAAAACGTTACAAAACGGATGGACAAATACAGCTAGCTTCATGTAACTCGGTAAAGCAGAGATCATAAAAGAAATTTTGTATGAAGCATATCTTTCATGAGAAGAATCTACTTGATGATGGTAACAATTTTGAAGTCACTATTCACAGAAGACTGAATCAGACAACTTGACTGTGCCATGTCTAAAATGATCCATTTGCTATTATAAGCACCTTGCATTCTACATCCTTCAATACTGCAACCAGCTCTTTAGATGTGGAGACAAAGAAATAAAATACATGAAGAAGAACGAATGCCATCGGCTGGCAAACATGGCAATGATGTAACCATTACCTACAAACTTTGAAGTTTACATGGCAGTACCTAAGATAATCTTCTAGGATGTGATGTCACATAGTCCATTAGGTTAATTGCCACCTTTGTGGAGACCTTGCAGCAGATGATGGTATCAACAATTTCCACTAAAACATCAGTAATTAACCTACCAGACTTCACAGCATCACATCCCAGACAACATTAGCTTCACAGCCATTTGCTGTTCTGAACTTCTGCAGTGCCAAAATGGGCTGGATTCACATTATAGACTGAGAAAGAAAACTGAAATTTCTAAGGAACTATTCTAGTTACACAACATCACATTCAAGTGAAAAATGCTGCCAGCCTTGTAACAAGAAACCAGTTACTACATGAGTTTATACAGGACCAGTAACTGAACAGATAACAGTTTTGCTTTTCTGTTTCCTACCAAAGGCCTACCAGAACACCCAAGCATATGAAATTTACTCCGTACTATTGCCAAGACAAACAACAGCCACTAAAGAGATAAGCAAGTTTTTTGTATGTTGTACACCACGCACATTACAAGTTAATTAGAAACAAACCAACAATTATGTACAAAAATCCACAAAGTTATATTTATGACTTTATCCCTACATGTTTCAATGGACATGCCATCATCACTTTATATCCCCTGAAGATGATGGCATGTCCATTGAAACATGTACGGATATAGTCAATGTAAATATAACTTCATGGATTTTTGAGATCTGTGCTCTTCTGGGGTATAACGCAGCGTCGAGTGGTAATCCTTTACCGATATTTCGGGACAATGTATCGTTCCCATCTTCAAGGGTCAAGAAGTCCAAGAAGAGTAGAAAGCCCGCAAGAGAAACACGTGGTTTATGTAGGGAGAGGCGTGGGTGGGGACAGCTAAGTGAGTGCAGAACAGCCAATGGTGATGCACCTGTGTGGGAGAGGGAAGGGGTCTCAACCTGAAGTTCAGGTGCAAGAGGCAAAACTGCCCTTGGCAGTAAAGTACACCCCAGTGGCAGAAGGCAAAAGCATGGGCAATTTGAATCATGTGGAACAACAAAGGAAACATACATGGAGAGAGATACAGAAATACAAGCAAAACTGAGGGACAGGGAAGGAACCAGAGGAAAGAAAGAAAAAGTGAGGAGGATGGGGAGACAGGAGTCCAGCAGCAGCTTCCACGAAAAGCAGCGCTGGAGTATGGAAGTGTGTGGAGTGAAGGGACAGCATGGTCCTCACAAGGACCGTCAGCTAGTCACCACTGGTGAGGGGCCGTTTACTCTCTCTAAGGAGGCGAAACAGAGGTTTCCATGACATGCTTAGAATCAGGCCATCCTCCCTGTTCATATTGTTGGGGTAGAGCTCCAACTCAATCACCTCCCTGACAAGTCAGTCCATGTAGCCGGATTTAGCGAAGACGATTCGGGTGTCTTGGGAAAGTATGTGGTGCTCATGGCTCATACTGTGTTCTGCCACTGCCGATTGTTCAGGATGCCCAAGGCTAATGTGCCCGTGATGCTCCTTAATTCTGGTCTCAATGGATCGACCAGTCTGTCTGATGTACACCTGACCACAGTCACAGGGGATGCCATACACACCAGGAGTCCTCAGCCCCAGGTCATCCTTCACAGGCCGTAGGAAGTTGGAGATTTTCTTCGGCGGCAAGCCAACACTCCTGATGTTGTGTTTGGCCAGCATTCTGCTAATGCGGCTATATGTCTGAACATATGGCAGGAGGGTGACCAAGGTGGGCTTGTCGTTCGACTTAGAGGCTCTCAATGTAGGGACTAGGGCATGTTGAATCTGCTTCAGACTCTACCATTTTCCCTAAAAGTGGTCTTGAGGAACTCCAGCTCATCATGGAGACTCTCCTTGTCACACACAGCTCTGGCCCTGTGCACCAAGGTAGAAAGAACAGCCTGTTTGCTGGAGGGGTGGTGATGTGAAGCCAGGTTCAGGTACAGGTTAGTGTGCACAGGTTTACGGTAGACCTTATGGCCCAGGGAACCATCCAGTCTCCTATAGATGTCTACGTCCAGGAATGGAAGATGGCACTCTTCCTCGGTCTCCATGGTGAATTAAATATTCCTGTGCAGGCCATTCAAGTGGTCGAGAAACTCCTCCAGCTTTTTTGGTCCATGCGGCCAGATGACAAAAGTGTCATCCACATAACAGAACCAGCAAAGCGGTTTGTGGGTCACTTGTTGTAAGGCCTTCTCCTCAAAATCTTCCACAAAGAAGTTCGCGATGACAGGAGAGAGTGGCGAGCCCGTAGCCACACCGTCAGTCTGCTAAAAAAAACTGTCCACCAAAGACAAAGTAAGTAGAAGTGAGGACATGCCTAAACAAGGCCAAGATGTCCTCAATGAAATGTTGAATGACAAGGTTAAGGGACTCCACAATAGGAACCCAGGTGAACAGGGAAACTACGTCAAAACTGACCACCAAGTCGTGGATTTTTGTGCATAATTGTTGGTTTGTTTCCAATTAAGTTGATGTGCAAGTACTAAAGAGTTTGTGAATGCAATTCCTGTCCTTATACCCCATCATTTTTTTCTTGATTATAGGAGTAAACTTTAATTCCTTACCTGAGTACTATTCTTTCTTCAAAGTTTTGGCAAGTACTGTGAAAGTCGCTTAAGAAAAACCTGGTTAAGAAAATTTCCTGCCTAAGAAGTCAGGATAAAAAAGCACCAAAACTCTCCCATTTTATTAAAATTACCCTTTTAAGAAACTTCCTGCTTAAGGAGTAGGATTTTCTTGGAATTTTCAAAATTTTCTTAACAGGGTTTCACTGTACATGCTGTGATACTGACAAAGAAAGTAACAGCATCCCACGCTAAGAACAGGCACTTGCAAAATTTCATATAATTGAAACATACTGTTACACTGAAACACTGCCAGTAGTTATCAAGTCTGCGACAGGACTGTATTGTATGGTGAGGTCATATACACTACATTTTGTTGAAAGACAAAACCGCTTCTTGCCTTCTTCATGTAACTAACTACATGCAGCTGAGTCCTCCTTCAGCAGCTAACACATTCTCAGCAAGTCAAAAAATTCCCCCCATTGATCTGCCAAAGTCCAATGCCCTGCATAACACTTTGTTTACATGCTGGTTTTTTCATGGTGAGAAGTTGTTAGCCCCTCACCCACCCCCAAAACGGCAGACACTTTATTAGCTGTCTGCAACTGCTTATTCAATATATACACAACTACACCCATATCTTAAGCCACCTAGTTGGAACATATCTAATACCTGTCAACAGTGTAATTACCTGAAAGTATGTTTGTGCAGTAAGTATGCACTTACGTGCCCTGCATCCAGGAACCGCACCTCTGCACCAGGCCATATATCTGTAAGATCCGCACATCCTTCCCTTGGGACATATGCATCATCCCTTGCACAAATTGCTATGATCAGGGATGTGTCCACAGGGACTGTGAAGTTTCGTAAATGGGTGCATTCATCCATGATTCCATGCATGAACAGCACTGCTTCATCTTCACGCCAACGTGATACACTCTCCTTGACATTTTCTGAATCAGAAACAGATATTACACATATTTCTCACAAAGAACCAGTGTCAATGTGCTATCTCAGTTCTCATACATAGTTTACACAGACTCCACAAAATGAACTCCACGGAGCATAGTCCTTCTAAGAAACTAGTACACCCTCACTTGGTCAAGAAATTCCCCACATTTTATGGAACCTGGAAGTTCATTATTGCGTTCACTACAGCCTGCCACTTGTCCCTGTCTCAGCCAGAAGAATTCAGTCCACACCCTCCCATCTTGTTTAAAATTCATTTTAATATTACCTTCCAATTTATGTCTAATCTCTTCAAGTTTTGCCACTAAAAACCTGTATGAATTTCTTCTTCATGGTCTGACCATCTCATCATCCTTGACTTGATGACTGAAATAATATCAGGCAAGTACAAATCATGAAGCTCCTAATTCTGCAATTTTCTCCAGCTTCCTCTGACCCAAATATCATACTCAGCACCCCACTCTCAAACACCTTGTCCTAACATGCAGCAGATTTTTGTACAACACAGCAATATAAGACCTCACATCAGGAAAGAAACTGCAGGCATTCACCACCTACATTTCAGTGTCTTAAAACACCCACCATACAACCCAGACACAGCTCCACGAGCATTCCATGTCTTCCCAGAGCTGGAGGAGTAATCAAAAGGATGCCATTTCCTGTCAGATGACAAAATCAGGACAGTGGCATGGCTATGGTTCTGTCTAAAAATGTATAGTTCTGGTTCCATAAACAGAACATACACCTGTCATGATGACTAATGAAACTACATGAAAAATGATGGAAGTGTCTGTATTGCAGAGGTGACTGCAATCAGCAGTTAACTGTATAAAATTACAGAATGAAGTTCAAGGAAAGTAACCACATTTGTTTCAATAAAACATCTAATGAGTTGTCGAAAAAAAATTACAAGGCACTAATTTTCAGCACTTTAACCAACGTTACTTACAATTCAGACATATAAATACTTGCAGCATGTTAGAATTAGCTGTAACAACATTTCACTACATATCTTTGCCTGACAGCTTGGCAGGGGTAAGAATGTGTAGCTAAACAACAGCCATGAAGTTCTGATATTTTGTTTCATTTGATGACTACTACAGATATAATTTGGCAACAAACTGTATTTCCATTACCTTTTAGCTTATTGACTCTTTCCATGTTCTTGCCCTCCAAATCCTTGTTTGTGACACCTAAAATCCTTGATTTTGATTCACCAAATTGAGTTAAAACATTTGCATCTGAATGCTTTTGTTTAACCAATAAACTTCCTAATGTACCACTCTTTGTCACCAAATCTGCTATACCTAATTTTGATTCTGTAGCAACAATTTCAACTTCAGAACTCAGAGTTCTGTTTGACGCTGGACTCTGCACCTCACAATTAGAAGATGCACCCATATCGGAATTATTTATGACTGCTTGACACTTGGATGGAGATAATTCAGTTGTCTGCTGGTCAATGTTGCTGTTATTGTTTTGTATTTCAATCATGACAGTCTTAGAGTTCATCTGAGGTGCACTGCTGATATCCTTTCCTTTGTTCAATTCATGCTTCTCCCTGCTAAGTCTGCGAATATGATCCATGCTCTGTGGAAAATGTTTGGCAAAGTGCTGCCCAGCTCGGAATGCATCCTTCAGCCAAGAAAAAAAAAAAAGAAAAGAAAAGAAAAATCATGGAAAATGTGTAACCAAATGTTGACAATCAATGTAGACATCAGAATAATACATCAATTACTGACCAGATATTCTGCATTCACCACAGTGAAAAAAAAAACTGGGAGTAAAACAGTGTGGCTATTTATAATTTGCAGAAATCAGTTATAAGGGACATGTAACAACCTCAATGATTTGGTGCACAGTCTATAATAAATACGTATCTGACATAGAAAAATGACAGGCTGCTATGGGTTCTAATATTAAAATACACATGACAGCTGTTTACAGCATTTAAAGAGTCTCTGTTCAATGGAGTAATTATGACAAGCATTAGTCACTGTACCTTCTACCTACATAACTGACAAAACATAACATGTCAATGTGGCACCAAGAAATTGATTTTAAATCTTTATGCAAGACTTAGAATGCAAGAAACAACACCACATGAATTCAGGGAAAAATTAAATACTGATCTTTGACACAACTGAAAACAACAGATGTAATACAAAAAATATAAAGCTGGTGTTCATATTGAAGTCTCACAGTATAGAAGTCTCATTCTGAAACAATGACAATTAAAGAAACTACACTCAAATCAAAGCTAAAAAATCAGCTACACCTTAATGGCAATTTTTGCACTTTTAAGGCCAACTGCGTGGTTAAACAATCCATTAAATTTGGATTTTTTGAACTGTTCATTCCTAATTATTGTAGTCAGATATGTTCTGTAACAGAATCTGAGTTTTGTATTCTTACTCCTCTTCTTGCTACAAATTCAGCTGTTGTCTGAACTCCACATACTTCCCCTTGGCCTGAAGATATGCCATTAGTCAGTATTCACAGACCAATCCACCACTGTACAGTGTTCAACTTACAGAAACAAGCTGCTTGCAATAGTGCATGGGTACTTTACTGTGCAAATGTAGAGGGTACAGCATAAAGCTTTCCCTTACAAGCACTACTGACTGCCCCATCAGTCTCCACTTACAAAGAATTTCATAACAAAAACTCACCACACTTTATAGTAAGTGCTGTAAATGACCCCCTTGCAGCATATAAACAAGTTCCATGACACTTTATCCTCCACAAGTGAAACAGTTACTAGTGTCATACCACTGGACACCACTACTAACTACAAGGGTTATTCTAGTACACTTTTCCCTTCAAGTTCATCACACATAAAAATGACAGCATCTAAGATCACAGAACACAGACCAGAGTTCCTTGAAGACTATTCTGTTCTCCCAAACATTCTGTACACCAACCATGGACTTGTGTGCAGTATCATGCCGATAAATGCACATACTGTCTTTCTTCAGCCATCATATGGTTGAAGAAGGGATTAAATGCATCGCCCATACACTGACTGAATACACACTTTCAACACTGCTATATTCATGAACATAAAGCCATTATTTTGGTACATGGGTGAAGTTTTATTAGTCCTGTGTTTGCAAACACAGACATTTCAAGAATGGATTCTTGTTGGCATTCAGATGTCTACTTCCAAATGAACTTTCTTTAGTGAGGAAGATATATGTCTGTCAATCACAACACACTTGTTTCGTTCTACGTTATTTATACATACAGAGAAACCCTGTTAAGAAGGTTTTGAAAATTCCAAGAAAATCCTACTTCTTAAGCGGGAAATGTCTTAAAAGGGTAGGACCAAAAAGTTCTATTTTTTAAATTTTTTTGTGAACTTATTACATATGTATGCTGAATTTGTACAATTTGCGGCTGTCTTAACACATTCTCACTTGTATCTGACCATTTAACCATTTTGTCTGTAACCTTTCATTCACAGTTTTATTTACACCTTTACCTATAGTGTTACTGACTTGTCATTCACAAGTTCACATTTCATTCCAGATGTGTACTTTTCCTTGAAATATTTTTCAAGCATGGGTTGCTGCTCTTTTTTCAAAAACAGTAGCAGTATACATCTTCAGATTCCATATGTTCACTTTTAGGTAGACCATAAGGGGTGGTCAGTAGTTCCAGTTACTTTCACTAACTCTGCAGTGTCTTGAATTTATTTTCTGGAATTCCTGATATAACTTAAATGTTTCACAACACACAACACGACGACGCATTTATATAACCGCCGATAAATGACATTTAAACAGTTGTCGCAATCGATCACCCACTTATCTTGCGTCAAACCACTGTCCCCCAGCAACGTGTGAGTCCCACTAGAGTGCGCATAAACTTCTTCAAATGTTATTGGCTGCCTTAGTTTCCACCTAGTCCCAGGCTGTTGAGCAGCAAAACGTTGCCAAACACAGGCTCATGCAGGTCATGAAACAGCTAGGATGGGTTTCCAGCCCCCCGATACAAATTTTTGGTAGTTAGGACAAGAGACCGAGTAGTGGGGAGTGACTCACTGCAGTCTCTGCATCGTGGAAGAAATACAACACCCCCACGATGGCCGTGAGGTTGCATCAGTCTGCTGTGTGAAACGTGGCAGAAGTGACCTTGACCACGCACCATTTGAACGCTGCGTTTTGGAAACTCGGGGAAATTCCTTAAGATTTTGAAACAGAAAATGTATTAAACAGGTAAAAAAATTGTTTCATCATGGAATTTGTTACTTTGTAGGTGGGAAATTTCCTTATGCAGGGATGTATTAGAAGGGTACCCTGTAATGTTAATCAAATGGGGGAATTTTCGTGCTTTTTTTATCCTGACTTCTTAGGCGGGAAATTTTCTTAACCGGGGATGTCTTAAGCGAGTTTCATTGTATATACAACACGTGCTGGCCACAGGGGCCATCATAAGGCATCACCATAAAAATAAGCAGAGAAAAAATTAGTTTCAAGTATATAACAATAACCTATATCAAGAATGAGATCTCATCCATTCAAATGAGGTTTACATTTTATAACGCCACAAATTTTCTCAACATCAATATCTTGTAGCATCTGTGATTATGCTCAAGTTATGTAAAATTATGTTAAATTTACTTCACTTTTTGTACGTCTTTTATCCTATGAAGAAAATGACTGGGAAAATTTTACCACTGCAAAGTAATGGAATTCAGACCTCAAGACAAGAAGAACTAAGAAAGAACTATAAATCAGTACTGTAGTCATCACAAACTGTCTTTTGACTGCAAATAACTTGTCATCTTGCTAGAAAGTTATGCACTGATCATGGCTGAAACAATCACTGTATTCACAGTATTGCCATGCCTCTTCCTCATCTGAATTCTCAATATAATACTTGAAGAATCACCTTATCAATGTGAACGAACTTCCTGATTTCTTCCCTGTAAACATCATCTGCGAAATACTGTGAGCCCAAAAGTTCCCAGTTTATAGAGTTACTCATGACTCCCTGCAACAACACATGCAAATTACAGTTCTACAAATCAGTAAGTACCAACTAAAGCTAATGTTTTATATATAGTAGATTTTAAAATTACAGGTGATACAGTATCGCCAATGCAAATCACGAACTCTCCAGCAGAGAGTCTCATTTATCACGTCACTGAGCACAGCAACTTTCTTGCATACAAAGCCTGCATCTGCTGGGATATTATATGACAGCTGCCATGCTCAAGGACACAATAAATGTGAGATTCTGTACAAAATTTCCACAAGTAAGCAATTTATTATCAAAACCCCAACATGTAAATGTTGTTGTATTTTAATGTCTGAGACTTTCATTGGTGACAGACAGTACAACACTATGGAATGGGAGTGAGAGACAAAAGTAATCATTAAAACACATTTGAAACGAAAAGTAAACTGACGGCATAAAGGCAGCTCTATTCAGCTTCAACAGCTGATGATTCATTCTCTGGTATAAGTTGATGACTGATGCACAGGCAGTACTTACGAGTCACTGAGATTTGTTATTGTACCTCAAATTCCTTCCAGTTATCCAAAAAGAGAGAAATATTATAAATATGCTAAAGCAAAATCCTGCTAATTTAATGTCTCAAAAATTAAGGCCAGTGCGTGGGATCCGAGGTTCTGAAAGTCGTGACTGCAAAGATCATCTTCTTGGATGTGGCACTGTGCACTCATCCGGTACTGTGTATACAGGCAGAGACACTCCCTGACTTACACAGCAGTTATGCACCGTAACGTCTGGTGCAACTTGAACTTCGTGCATGCACACGCACACACACACACACACGCGCGCATATACAGAAGAGTCTAGATGAAACCCACACTTCAACATACCAAAATGCAGGCTGCCGCAGCATGACCACCGATCCATCTGCATCACTGCCCAGCAGCATTCTCCCGCTGCATTAGTCTCACTGCACTTTCATTCCCACAAGGAAAAACTCAGTGTGCATTTCAAAAATAGTATTATTTCAATCTGTTTACAGAAACTGCATTAAGTCTGAAACTGCATAACTTAAAACTGTGTAAGTTGGGGAGTGTCTGTACCAACATTTAGGACCAACCTGCTGCCTGCTACTTCAGGCAACAAGATTATGATATACTGGAAAAAATGGTCTGTGATATACTCACTGCATGTTCACTGCAGAGTGGAACACGTGGTCTATAGCTCAACACTAACTACAGCTAGTAATCAAGAGGCTTTGAGTGGCATTAATTTGTTGTTTACAAATCACTGTGCTGACTGCCAAATGCACAAGCTATAATACTTACAGAGTGTCACAGAACACCTGTAACTTCAACTAAAATGAAATAGGTAGTGTACAAATAAACATTTGTGACTGGTGCAGCATAGATTTGAAGCCCCAAGCTTAATAAAAGCCTTTGGGGTGGCGAAGTGTTAGAATTCCTACAGTTAGCAGCTTAGAGTTGACCAGCTCACATACTTGATGGGAGAGCACACCACTTAAACTGCCAGAATAATGCTACGTGACAAGCAGGATAAACTTCACTAGTGTGATGGGCATTTTCCATCCTCTTGGTTTTACTGTACTACAGCATTCTGAAAACTGTGCCTCTTTTCATATTTAGATGCAAAGGAGAAGAGAAGGGTGGTAATTTGGTGGGCCTCTTAGAAAAAGTCAATCTCTATCACTGGGCCAGTAGCAGCAGCTAGGTCTTTTGAACACCATCACAAATCCAGTGATAGAAACTGGCTCTTTCTAACACTATCACTAGATGAGTCAGACATTCTGTATCTTGGACACTACCACTTAACCAAAATTGATGACTCTTTGTAGCACTGTCACAGGATCAGTGTCAAAGACGACCTTTTTCTAACACTATCATTCGTAAATAATAAAGACTAGCTCTTTCTAATTCTAGCAATGGACCACAAACACAGACTTGTTCTTCCAACACCATCAATGTACCAGTAACATGGACCAGTTCTTTCTAACACCATCAATGGAACAGTGACTGAGACTAGCTCTTTCTCACACCATTACTGGACCAGTAATACACACTACTTCTTTCTAATGAACCAGCAGATTGCGATCTCTTGCTTCTCCTTTACATGTGAAAGGAAAAACTAACCCAGTTTTTGAAACAGTGCTGTACAATAAGCCCAAGATCACGGCGAATGTTCCAAACACTAGTTCTGCTTACTGCAGCACCAGGGGACCACAAATTTCCTAAAAATCCAGAAGCCACCTCCAAATTCTAAGTCGCCAGACAAGTGACATGAAGCAAGTTCCATACTGAGGACCCACAATTCTGGACTGATCTGTGAACCTCAGTGTTATCTGGTACTTTCTGCTCAGTGCATGTGAACAGATACGCATTTTTGCATATAAAGAGAACGAGCTGTAATAATTACGCCGAAAGTAAGGTGCACCAATGTAAAAAATTTAGTCACCTAGGTGACTGACTAGGCACCTGGGATTTGTGCACTCTTGCACTATCATCAAGATCATGTAAAGGTGCAGAAAGGAGGGTGTTGGGAACAAACAGACAAGTGCAGGCAGACGTCATGGATAAAAATTTCCACAATTACATAAAAATTACTTATTCTTGGTAGTAAAATTTATGAATTTATCTGACACACCTGGGTAAAAACTGGAGTTGCAGAGGACCATGACAGACATGGTACAAGAACAAGTGGTTTAGGCCAATTTGTTGCTGCCAATGAAGCCATCTGCAATGATAAAGCAAGCCAATATAATAACAACAATTTAACACCTTGTTCACAAATACAGAAAATTCAAATTGAATGCACCTGCCACCATGTAGCTGACAGATAACAAGGTCTATGTAACATTGCAAAACTGCCATAAATTATGCCAACTGCAGTCTCCATTTAAAACTTAAAACTTAAAACACTTAGCCACTTAAAACACTCCCTCTCAACCCTGCACTAATGTGATCAGGCCAAAAGACTGCAGATGTCAAGAACACTGAGAAGAATCTTGTAAATACATTATTGGATGCATTAATCTTTGTATAGTTGCCTAACTCACACCTAGAAATATAAGGGTAACCCTTGCAACTTGTATCCTGGTATATCTAAAGCAGTAAGGCATGATTAATGGTGTCTAGAATTATATGTTCAGACTGCACACGTTGAAAATAAAGTGTGACTGCTAAGCCATCTGTTATGAAAGTCTGATCAACCTACTTGCAACAAAAGTTGTATAATCAAGAGCTTATACGATCACCAACAAATCTACCGTTAATACAGCCAACACAGGAAGAACAAGTACTTCACACAAGTCTACAGGACAACAAAAAATTTCTACTTCTTAATGAATCCAGTAGAGCAAACACGTGCAATTATGATGATGAAGTGAGACTGACAGTTCTGTTTGTGATAACAGTGTTTGGACTGCTGAAAATTCTGCAAATAATAAAATGGAAGGAGAAAAAGCAACAGAACTGATGGTAAAAAGGCCACAATATTGATGGTGCTTCTCTTCACTGAAGGGCAAAGTAAACAGTACAGTTTACATAAAATTTTTAAATAAAATGACAACAAATACTTTCCAAGGTACATATATATATACCTACAACATGAAGCCAAGTTAAATTACTATTGATAAAAAAAAAAGTATCATGGTATGATTGGTGATGAATGAAAGAAATATACTTTCACATTGGAAACATCTGTCACCTCAATTATTCTCAATTCACTCACTGGATTACACAAAAACATGAATGTGTAAAAGACAGAAAGCACTTACATGTCCTCCCATAGACATCCCAGTGACACCAAGAGGTCCCAACCCGTTGCTTTCACACCAGTGAAACAGAACCAACGACTCCAACATAAGGCAACCACCCATCACAAGGATGTCTGACACATTGTGCAGACTTGAACGGCTTTCAATAGACATAAATCAAAATAATGTTTAAAGCCATAAACAGAAATAAGTACTGCAATTTTAAGTACACTAATAAAGACGTCTGCATTCTCCACTGATCTTAATGCTTGTTTGTTGCTGATACAAATGCTGCTCCCAAAACTAACCAACTTTTCAGATACATTACTCACACACACAGGGAGAGACAGATACCTGTACGGTCTCACGCACAACCACGTACAAATACTGCAAGCTGAGCAGTACCTTAACATTATGTTTTCACCAACTGCTAACAAACAAGCCTGAATTCTACTACTCAATCTAAATTCATCCCTCCAATCACTTGACACACTGTTTACATGTTCAAACACTGTGATATTACTGAGGCGTGTGGTTTTGAATTCTTGTACTTTTCCTCAACAGATGATTTTAAGCAGTTTTAAATGCTCCTGAATAAACTGTTCTTCCATAAATGGTTTTGAATTGGTTGCAATTAAACTGGGCAATATAATATGTGTTTCAACTACCAATGCATGTAATTTATTACAGTTACAGAAGGCTTCTTGTTGATTTTTAAAACCAGATTTTAATTCACAAAATTTTGCCATCCTATATTATATAGTAAACATGGCACAATTTTCTTTACGGTGTGCTCCATAAACATATTTAACACTACAGTCTTGGCAAACCTGTGACACTGCCTTCAATTTGTAAACAGAAATATTCCTCTTCCCAATTGAACAATCAGTTTAACAATCCTTTAAAATCCAACATTTCTAAACATAAACTGTAATCTTTGGGTAATATTCACAATTTGTTTTCCAAAGTTTCACAGACCACTAAAAGAATTTAAATGAGCCACATGTGGCCCACAGGCTGCCAGTCTGAAATGCCCAATTTACAATATAAGTCAGTATATGCCAAATTAAATTACGCTACGAAATTTTAGATCAGATCACTGCAAACGGTTCAACAAAATACACCGAGTGGTCTTGGAGAATAGACGTGCCGGCAGAACAGGCCTGCCATACTGCTTGTGAACCCGCCATCACACAACATGCCTCCTAGATGTTGTCAGCCACTGTTTTTAAAAAGTTATACATTTCCAAGCAGTTTTGAAATTTGCACTTAGAGCTTTGACCCAACTATAATGTGGCTGATAGTCCAAGCATAATGAAAGCTCAAAGTCTTACACACGTTGTGATATTATTTTGTCTTATCAACAGATGGCAACCTTATGCTGGTCTGTGGCTTTCTTTGAGCAAAGAACATATCTATTTCCTGACATGCACCAAAAACCTAACATGACATCAAAGAGCAGCGACTTTAGCCATTTAACCCAGCTGGATGGTAGGCAGGGTATCATTCAAAGAAGTCTTCACACGGTTAGTCACATTTATGCCGCACTGCATATACGGAGGGTGAAACTGTGTTTGACAGACACTTCTTTGTTTTTACACATCGTGTATGTAAACTGTGTGGCAAAACTTCAAGAGCGAGTTCTTCATAATAAAAAAAATTGCATAAACACGTCCAGAAATGAGGGTTTTTTGAGTTTAACTGAAAGATTACATTCAACACTAATACAACAAAATACAATACAATAATGTAATATTTTACTTACAACTGACATAATACACTAGCAATACATATTCCCAATTTAGTAACTGTTGAGTTCTGCAATGCCATGCAATACGTGATGGGCCGCGAGCCACGAGTTGCTCACCTACCCTCATTCTTGTGCGGCTGTGCCATTCAGCTTCTCAGCAGAATGTGTAGCTCCTGGTTGCAAGCAGGCCTAGCCAGGTTATGAAAGATCGAAGTCAGCAGACTACCAACTATGAATCAGAGCAGGTCTTACTGCAACCAGGAAGCAGAACTGTGGGTGCAGCAAAACCCCGGAAAATGTCCAACACGGGGTCAGAATGGGACTTGCCAGAGGAGACTACGCCAGTCAGATGTCGACAAGTATAAGAAGACTGTCAACAGTATTCGAGCCTGAGACTGCTTCGCAGGATGGCATTGGCTGCAATCATCGTCATCATGCTGTTCCGCTGTACACCAGGTAGGACCCGTATCACTGCTGCAATCTGCTGAGGGGCGAACTGGCACTGGCCGACCTGAGGCTGAGTTTCCTGGTGAGGGTTAGGCGATTGAGTTACCTAGAGAAACATGTGTAGTTACCTAAGAGATTTTTATTTTCAATATACTGTAGTAGCAGTTAACCTGACTCCTGATTTCGAGGAATAAGTGCACCCTTGTACCCATCCCAAGGCACCAGCAAGTCTTACCTATGCTGCGGTAGTAAGCACACTACCTAACCTGGCAGGAACCAGGAAGAAGAACTAATGGGAGCTAGCAGGGTTGTCCCTCCATACACCAGTTATTAGGGTGTATCTAGCTGGGCATCACACTAGTGCCAGGGGCTGGACTGCACCAGCCTCTGAGCACAGCAATTGGTGGCATTGGCCGGATATGCGCTGGCCCTGACCACTGCAATTGGTGGCAGCGTTGTGATGAAACCAGTCACCGTGGTAATAAGTAGTGACCATGTTTCTAAGTATATGGTAGTGGCGAATTTCTTTCGGATACCTTAGTGGAATAACGTAACAGATGCAGATTAGGCCATAAACCTGGGTATGAGTGCAAGGCTTGTGGGAAGGAGAACTTTGTGCAACCTAAGCGTTAGGTCATAGCATATTTTTGGCAGTTGGGGAAGGGCGGTACGCTTGCGACAGCATAAAGGCTAGCTGCTGTGTTGAAACTACCATGTAGGCATAAGTTACGTAGAATGAATACCAGCAAGCAAAACTGGAGGCCAGGTTGTTACAATTGGAACAGTTATTCACAAACTTGAGCTTAGGGAGAGCAAAGGATTTAACCTTAGCCACCGGTTTGAAGGAATGGAATGGGGCGAAATCCAGTAAAACCATTCACGAGTTTCTGGAGCAACTCAAAACAGTCTGGCAAAATAAGTCAGCGGACAGATAGCGATTTGGTGACCGTTATGCTATCGAAATTAAGTGGTGAAGCACCTACTTTTGTGAAAGGCCTAAATGAGACTGAACTTAGGGGAATTAGCTGTGAACGGCTGAAGCAAAAATTAGTGAAACGTTTTGGTGAAATTTTACCACTACAATATTATGATAACCTGTTGCATGAGGCTAAGCAGGAGAAAGCTGAAAGCCCAAAACAATTTTTAGATTGCCGTAGAGTTTTGTGCTCCAAAACGACTAAGGCGAGTTCCGACCCAGTGGAACAGAGGATTCTGTGGGAAGAGGCGGATTGCAGGTTACTGTCAGCTTTCGTACGTGGTACGCAAGAACCCGCTGGTAGACAGCTACGTTTTAGGGGTCCGACCGACCTACAAGAGGCTTTGACGGTGGCAACCACGGTGCACGATGCATTAAAGGTACAAGAGGGGGAAAAACGGGCGAAAATATTTGCCATAAACAGGGCAGGCATTAGGCGCTACAGATGTGACAGACTAGGTCATATGCAGCGCGACTGTTGGATGACGAAATCATCCAACACGCAAAATGTGCGTGGCGGCGAGGTTAAACGAAGGGCCGAGACGGTACGCGTCAGCAGAAATTCTATGCGTAGCAAACTGCCTTGTTGAAGATGCGGGAAAGAAGGTCACATATCGCGTTTTTGTAACCGAGAGACCGGGCAGAGGGAAGGCAACACCAAAGAGAAGAAACAGGGCGGTAATTTAAACTAGGGCAGGCCTACGCCAGCCCTGACCGTAGGCCTACCGCAGTGAAGACGGAAAGGATTCCTGCAATCCATTGTCAAAATTTGGATGAATTGGTTGTGACCCTTTTCATGCAAGGTAGGGAGTGTAAGTTTCTGTTGGAAACTGGGGCTAGCGCCAGTTTAGTCCAACCGGAAATAGGACATGGATTGAGTAAAGGACCACAGTACACTGTGAAGGGCATCACGGGCCAAGAGCTGACAACTCACGAACTAAGATGCCTGGAATTTCAGCTGGGGCCACAAAAATTTTGTCATGAGTTTTTGGTGTGTGACACGCGGACACCCGATACCAGGGGCTGTTGGGACTAGATGCCCTAAGAGCTATGAAAGTTGTGATGGACTTGCGAAACGATCGCTTGTTGATCGGGAACAAATCGTATCAGCTAGCCGACTGCAGTGAGGAAGGGCACAGCGTTAGAAACCCGTGCATCGAAACCCTGCCTGAGCAGGAACACAGGACTGATCACCCTGTGGGCCCAAATCATGACGTCATAAGGGATTCGACTGCAGGAATAAAACCGACTGAGGGTGAAGCTAGCTCTTCACGGGTTCCGAGCTTACTAGACGGGCGGAACTCGGAGCACAAAAACGATTCAAGGGGGACTACGGAAGAAGTGTTGGGACTTACGTCTTCCAACATCACCGTACCGGCCAGGTCCACCGTCATAGTTCGACTGAATCTAGTGCTGGAGGATCGAACTAGGAATCAGGTAGGGCAGATAGGCCCATCGGTCCTAGTGGAAGGCGCGGGAGCGACAATTCGCGGCATATCCGCGGGCAGAACACTGTCAGATGTGTATGATAGTGGGGAGTTAGGCGACCCGAAGAGAGGTTTGAAGCCTAGACTCGATAATGTTAGCGGCTCTGGAGAGCAGAGTAACCACACGGTACCACCGTGAGAGGCAATGAGTTGTATGGGGGACGTAGGGCTCAGTGGCTCGGTAGCCGTAGTAAAGATGGCAAAGCGTGAAGCCGGCTGTGGCGAAAATTGTGACGAAGGGATCACGGAGAAAGAAGCGGAGAAACAGAGGACTCCTACTCGCGAAAAGGGCGGAAGCAAACCGAAGACGAGGAAGAAAGAACCCCAAAGGAGGACAAGCACTTGTGACGGAACATGGATTCGACATAGAAATGAATCTGAAGTATCCGCTGTGAGAGAGGACCACACGAAGGCGATGGTCGACATCGAGACTGGGAGGTCACGATCCCAGAACCGGTGTAAGGAAAAGAAGATAGACTACAGAGCTTAAGTGTATGTATTCGGGTTTAGATAATGTGGTTTAGTGGGTGACATGTTAGAACTGGTCCTAATGCCGATTCGTCACTAGCAGTTAGTTATAGGCTGTAGGGAGCGCGTCCATGACAGCATGCTTAGAATCGTGTTATAGCAAAGGAGACGTGACGCCGAGAGGATAAACAGTGCTGAGTAAGTAGGATGCGGTTACCGAGGAAGTAGCTGCGTGGGCAGGCATTATGAAATTGAACTGACATCATCAAATAAATTGATAATCTAATCCCCGTGAACATGTTTTAGTTATTTTACAACAGATTATTATTCAATTACTACCCGAGGCCAAAGTGTTAGCTCCAATTAAGCCGGAAAATATGCGCATATTATATGAGACCATGCAACTTATGGCAGTGGCAACAAAGGAGTCGTAAGACTATTGGCGCAAATTCCTCTACGAACCGAACAGAATATATATTCTCTCTATGAAGCCATCCCAATACCCACAATCCTGTCAGACATTCAAAATTTTATGCAGATAGGCAGAACTAGAGAGTGGGTTGCAATTAGTGCAGATTACAGAAATTATATGAAACTGGATTTTGATTACGTCACCTAGCGTCGAACCGGATACATTACGTTTTGTAATTTTAGGGAAGCTATTTTGGACGAAGCTTTGAAAGCTGTGTGGGAGGGTTATTTTTGGAAAGCCGGAAGTAACCGTTCGCTACTGCGAACGATTGATTGTAGGGCCAAATTTTGAGCCAAGAATGGTCAGACTTAGAGCTAACCCCGCCAGTATGGTTACATGCGGTGAACAGGATCCACACGTTTGAAACGAGGCGCCCTAATGGCAGCCGAGAACTAAGGGTTCAGATCACCAAGACCGGACTCCTAATGCAGCCAGGCTGATGCCATTTGGTCAACAAACACATGAAGTTGAAGGCCAGCCGAATCTACGGGTCACATTACCACACAGAATACGGCCAGATCATGGTACCCAAAATGGAAGGACTCTTCACTGCCCACGAGTTGAGGAAGTTGCAGGAGGACCCCAAGGGCACAAAGGCCGCCCTGGATCGGTTGGACGAGGAGTGGCTACACCACCACGGAGCGCACGTAACCACGCAACAGCTCCTGACCCACGTCCGCGAGGAGCGGGAGGCCCGGCGGTCCAGTCGATGGTTATGGGTAACCGCAGCAATTGGCGGAATCTCGTTGTTGACGACGGTGCTATGGTGTGGGCTGACGACGCCACGAAAAATCCGCGTTCGGTGGCAAGCACTGAGACAGAACCGCACCAACACGTCCCAATCTGCGAACCCCGACCCTGGCGAGACAACCCGGACACCGGAAGCCGATTCGATGGATCCTGAAGGCGTTGTACTCGTACACAATCAAGGGACCCAGGACTTTCACAGACCCCACGCTCAACTGCGTTTGTGATGGCGACGTAGTGAATGTACTGGAACTGTGAACTAGATTATAAAAGTATAAACATGAAGTGAAAAAAAAAGAGAAGAAAATATGTATTTAGTGTTACAAACACTGACATTGCACTTAATTAATGAAAGAACGTGGCCAAGCCATTGTATGCTAGGGCCAATCGGACTGTGATAGAGTAAGAACTATATTGTTATGTATCTTTTGTATGGAATGGTGCCATTTTGTTGTTGTTGTTTCTATGTTACAATTGCTTTATTGCATGTGTACGCATAACATACGAGTATGTTCAGGAGACATGTTATATATGTTAAGCGGTGGGGGGTGCAATGCCGTGCATTACGAGATAGGCCGCGAGCCACGAGTTGCTCATCTACCCTCATTCTTGTACGGTTGTGCCATTCAGCTACTCAGCAGAATGTGTAGTTTCTGGCTTCAAGTAGGCCTAGCCAGGTTATGAAAGATCGAAGTCAGCAGACTACCAACTACGAATCAGAGCAGGTCTTGCAACCAGCAAGCGGAACTGTGTGTGCAGCAAAATTATTGCTTAAAAACGCCAGAAAATGTCTGAGACGGGGTCAGAAAGGGACTTGCCAGAGGAGACTATGCCGGTCAGACGTCGACAAGTATAAGAAGACTATCAACAGTATTCGAGCCTGAGACTGCTTCGCAGGATGGCATTGGCCACAATCATAGTCATCATGCTGTTCAACTGTACAGCAGGTAGCACCTGTATACATTGCTCCAATCTGCTGAGGGGTGAATTGGCACTGGCCGACCTGAGGCTGATTCCCGGTGAGGGTTAGGCGATCGAGTTACCTACAGAAACATGTGTAGTTACCTAAGAGATTTTTCTTTTCAATATACTGTAGTTGTAGTTAACCTGACTACTGACTTCGAGGAATGAGTGCACCCTTGTACCCTTCCCAAAGCACTACTACCCAGTCTTACCTACGCCGCAATAGTAAGCACGCTACCTAACCTTGCAGGAACCAGAAGAACTAATGGCAGCTAGCAGGGTTGTCCCTCCATACACCAGTTATTAGGGCGTTGTATAGTTGGGCATCACACTAGTGCCAGGGGCCGGATCGCACCGGCCTCTGAGCACGGCAATCGGTGGCAGCGGCCGGATAAGCGGCGGCCCTGACCACCGCAACTTCTTATTGTTTATCACGTCACAATTCACAACAAATGCTCAAAATGTCATCCACCTGAATCAATGCATGTATGGACATGTTAGATCATGGACTGTTGCACCATTCAAAAGGTCATGGGTGGTCGAAAATGGTTCTGACAGGCATCAAAAATGTGTTGGTGAAGTGCCTCTTTTCAATTGGAGCTGAATACACCAGGGCTTGTAAGTGTCCCCACAGACAAAAATCTAACTGACTGAGGTCAACATGTTCTTGGACTGTACCTCGAAAACTGTTTGCGGACGTATATTATACAAACCTTTTTCCGTTTCGGTGCGTGGAACTCGCTTCTGAAGTTAGACCAAGTAGTTTCAATACAGCCTGCATAATTAACACGCCACGATAGGTCACATTAACCTTTAAGTCCAGCAGATTTAAACCCTAATGTAGTCACTGAAGGCTGGGGTTGTTCTCATTTGAAATGCCCATTTCTGTACCTGCAGATACTATACATTGTATTTCACACATTTTTAAAGCTAAGAACTGCAAATGAAGAGCATACACTTCAGAATGGCTCCACCTACTTGTTCCACTAGTTTCAAACAACCCACCTGTTTTTACACAGCTTTGTTTATGCTCTTCATTCTCACTAGGTTTTAGTGTCTGCAATTTTTCATTTCAAATAGATGTGCCTGTAAGTGGTGACACTGTGCTAGAGAATTTGCAGCTGACTGTATATATCATCATACTTTGTCAGAATTGTTTAGGTTTCAATCTTATATTGATGTTTACATTTCATGGTAGTGCTGGCTTATCTGTGTGCTGAGGCGAATGAGTTCATATGCATCAGTGGGACCGAAAAGAAATTCACAGGGATGTTACTGAACTGCTTAGTGCAATGTGGGAAAAAAGCAAATGTACTTCATTATGCTGTAAAGATTTCCACACGATTTTTGTGAATAGTAGTTTCATGCTTATGTCTTATCTTTAACTCAACAGTCCAGTCTGTTCCCTATCACACCAATATCATACAGCAGGCCAGACAACGAAAAAACTTGAATCACGATAGGGTATTCAGACAGTGCTGGGCTTGTTGTATGGCAAGCTGTGTTGAAGTGGATTTAGTACAGCTACAAAGCTAAAACTTACAGAATGAGACGTCGAGGAACCAATGTTAGAATCTGACTCTGACATAAATTCATTGCAAGAAGAAGACACTTCTCAGCAGAGTGGCAATGACAATGACAGTGACACAGACGATATTACTGACACAAACTTCACATAGTGAACAATACACACCATCACGGTACTTGTAGTTCACAGGTGTACAGGCAGCTCCAAGGGGTTATGACAAACAGAGGTACCTCGCATTAATGAACACTCTACCCCTATGAGTTTTTCATGCTCTCGTTTTCTGAAATTATACAACTGTTGGTGGAAGAGACAGATATATCACCAACAGTGCTTGGACACACTGGACGAAGGACAGTTCCCACTACCTGACATGACTGTTTAAGATGTGTATTTGTTTCTGGCAATTATGTGCAGATGGGGTACGATCTGAAAGATGCTTTCAAAGATTACTGGTTGACACAAGAAGCATTTTACATGGCATTTTATGCAAACATTATGAAATGTGACAGAGTCTTTCAAGCCACGTTAAGTAGGTCCCTGTCACCACAGCATGGCGCATCCTCAGGTTGCGGATGGAGGAACAGCCTCCAGTTATGGAGGGTAGCTGCGAATACATTGAATAAGCAGTCGCAGACAGCCAACAAGGGGTGGTCCTCCAGCTTGGGGGTTGGGCCAGGTGCTAACAACTCCTCACCGTAAAAATTATGATGTTATGAAACAGCCTACAAAAGCCTCGGACCTGGACTGATTCTTTGGTATGACCCCAGCTATGGGCTCAGGATAGGGACACGTGGCGGGCTTTTGTGAATGCGGTAATGAACCTCCAGGTTCCATAAAATGCAGGGAATTTCTTGACTACTTAAGAAACTGTTAGCTTCTCAAGAAGGCCTCTGCTCCATGGAGTTAGTCTTTCAAACACTCAGATTCCTGCATTTTTATGACAAAAAAAGACACTGACAAGAGAGATCAAAGCTATGGCCAACTGTGGAAAATGAGAACTATATTTGATAAGCTCAATGATTCATGTGCTAAATATTACAGCCCAACTGAACATTCAACAGGTGATGAAATTACTGTGCTATTCAAAGCAGGGTCATTTTTAAACAGTATATACTAAAGAAACACAAAAGGTTTGGCATCAAAATTTACAAACTTTGTGATTCTAAGCAATATGCTTGCAATATGACTGTGTATTTAGGCAAAGACAAGGAAAGCGCAAATCTTTCAGTCACAGCTACCCCTGCAACTGTAACTGTCCTGCAAGGCTTGAAAATGTGGGACACAGACTATGTACAGACAATTTCTTTTCATCTCCAGCATTATTTAACGATTATGTATATAATATGACAATAAACTGCTGTGGGACTGTTGAACCAAATAAAAAAGGGATTCCAAAGAACCTTGGAAAGAAAATTAAACTGAAGCAGGGTGACAAAAAGAATAAAATGAAGGAAAACAGCCATAGTGTGGAAAGACAAATTACAGAGGGTTATTTCTGTGACAAGCATGTAAAAGCTCTGACACTGGCCATAGTACTGTACAAAACTACATTACATGTAAGGGCTACATGGACAAAATAGACTGCATGACCAACTCTTACTCCATTAGCAGACAGACTTGGAAATACACAAAGAATCTATTTTTCCATCTTCTGCACATTACCATTCTCAAGAGTTTTATCATTCTCGTCTCTTGTGGTGCAAAGTTATCACACTGAAAATTCACATTGAGAGACCTACCACAAGAGGTTGGAAGAGTGTTTTGACCTCAGACCAGAAGATAAGGAAGACAAACCCCATCCACCAGCCAGCTAAAAAGACTTAACACAAGATACAACAAACAATGGCCTTTGGAATATAAGAGAATTTGTTGTTGTGTGTGTTCCACTAAAAACAAAGAAACAAATAACAAAGAAATTCAGGTGTCCAGAATGCAATGTCAGGATGTGTGCTTGCCCATGTTTCAAGGTACATCACACCAAACTGCACTTCGGAGGACCAACTGACACTAAACTGGAAAAGCGGAGCACACAAACATCAGCAAACCTTACCACTGCACTCGGTGAACTGACATTTTTCAGTAGCGTTTTTTGATGAGGACATGCTCTGCCTTGTATGTTATTTAATACTGCTTTGGAGAAAGCAGTGAAAGAGGCCAACTTCAATTAAAATGTATTTAAAGATGCCTTTAATAAACTTGAAATGGCAGTACAAAAAATGGGATCAATGATTATGATAAAAGAAAAAAATTCCAAATACATCTCCAGCTGTAAAATATACTAAGAAACAGGCACAAAGGCAGTACAAAAGATGAGATTAAATCTACCTCCATCAAAAAAAAAAATTTACACCACAGGCTTTTCAATCTACATCTACTTTTAGTAAATGAATCAGGAAAGCAATGGGGCCTCATACAAACGTCAATCAACACTCAACTTAACATCAAATTATACAAGATGAGTACTCCCCAAGCTGACATGAGCAATGTACACAATGGCTGTGATCAGCCTGAACTCAAGATTACAGACCTCTTCTGGGAAAACTGAATGACCATACAGATAGCTACAAAGGTGAGATATACAAACAACTGAATAACCCATCTCACTCCACCTGACTATGCCAGAATATCACATATCTATTACAATAACTATATTCATTTTAAGGTTAAATTTTAATTAATCACAAAAAACACATATAAAACAAACAGAATACAACTGGAAAAACTGAGATCTCAGTTTGGTTTCAAGCAATTGTAACAGCCTTTTAATTGCTTTAGTAAGTATTTAGCCTGATGATGACTCTTTAGGGTCAAAACATGTTGCAATAAATACTATAAATATAGCTGTGTTAACGATTTTTACTCCTTTAATTATACAGAAACATAAGGGACATCTAACTTCAAAGTGTGTGTACACACACACACACACACACACACACACACACACACACACACACACATATATATATGGAAACAACATGCAATAGTGTGTAAGTAAATAATAAGGATATACAGGAAGTAAATAAATTTGAATATTTGGGATCCATCAACACTAACAGCAACATTATGCCAGGAATCAGGCATACAATAAATATGGGAAATAAATGTTACTATGGGTTGAAAAACAGATCGCCGTCAAGGCAATTCCAGAAGGATAACAGATGTAAAATACACAAAATCCTAATTATACATATACCAGTGGTACTTGGTGGACGTGAGAGCTGGACTCTCATGAAGGATGATGAAAGAAAACTTAATATATTTGAAAGCTTTTAAGAAAAATTTATGGCCCAAGTTATTTCGATGTGGTATGAAAATAAAATACCATGCTGAATTATACAATTTATATAAAGAGCCTAGCAGAATGAAAATGATAAAATGGCTACAGGGAACTGGCTAGGACATATTGAGGACAACAAACCTTGCAAGAAGATAACACTCTCCCAGCCAGAACGGAGTAGAAAGAAAGAAAATAAAAAGAGAAAGCATGGTGGCTAGATTCTACGTTAAAAGATCTAAATACTCTAAAAGTGACAGCATGATAGACGAAAGCACAGGACAGAAACCTGTGGAACAAACTCATCAAGGAGGTCAAGGCCCACAAGGGGCTGTAGTGCCAGAGAAAATTTTCTTGACGGAATAATGGGGGTGAAGGGGTTGTGGATTTTACAGAAGGCTTCATGAACATGCACTTGGAAGCATCTTCATATGTGCCTTTGCTGAATTTTGCCAATTTATGAAAAAACTTGTGTTGGGTCATCCCATTGTGTTCAGGTTAGAAATAAAAACACATAAAACAAAATAAAATACCATCAAACACAACCTTTTAATATGTTTCAGTTCAACTGAAACATCATCACATAAAATGTACAGAATAATAAAACACAACACCCTTTTGTATATTCTACAAAGTTCAGTGAGATCTCACTAAACCTTCTGCATACTCTATATGAAGTTTAGTGGGATCTCACTAACCTTCATACAGAATACACAAAAGGATGTTGTGTTTTATTATTCCGCACATTTTACCTGATGATGGTTCAATCTAACGAAGAAATGTCATACATATAACGTACTAATACACAATATATTAAAAGGCTGTGTCTGATGGTACTTAACTGTATGAATTTATGAAGAGAAAAATAAGGACAACTGCTTGGAGACGTCTGTAAACAATTCCTGACTGCTGAAAAAATTGTAAGCATGTTAATAATAAAAATTACCACTAATTAGTGGAAATTTTACCTAGAATTAAAATTCAGACAATCTTTGGTACTTATACAAGCCTTTCAGACACATAGTGTGGATAACAGACCTGCATTTATAAATGCCAAAAATTTAAAAAATCACAGTTTTGTGCAATAGCATTTTTCCTTCCATGTTAAGACGACATTTAATTTAACCTCTTAAAGCCTAGTGGTAACTTTACATACCACCAGGTTTAACATTCAAAAATTCTACGTGGTGCCCACATTGCGTTTATGTGTTCTGTATGGATCTCAGAACAAACAGCAACTTTTGCCTTACAAAACATTAACAGATTGGTTTTTATAACCGAAGTGGAGAGTGTTTACAGCGCGGTATGCACTGAGTCCTTATATAAAACAGATACGCTTCGTCTTTAAAGGGTTAATGGAAAAGTGCTTTCCCATTTGGCCTTTAAAGGTTAAGGACAAAAATAATTTGCCACTGAATTATTTCTACATATTTTACATATTTCTACTCATCATTCTCATTTCACACTGCAGGCACTTCAGCTTTTAAGATACTGTAATAAAATTCAATTAAATTCAGCATACACTTAACAACTGTCACTATATGTTACCACCTTATTTACCTGAATATAAGACAAATATCTTTTCCCTCTTCATCATCTGAAAAGTTGGGAGTCACCTTATAACTGCAGACAAAGCTAAACATGCTCTGTATACATATTTTTCAGCAAATTTAAGACTTTGAAGGAGAGTCATCTTACATGCAGAGTCTTCCTACATGTGGGTAAATAAGGTTTTCATCACTTTTTCTATTTATATTCACCATCTCTTTCCAAACACTCCTAAGAGCAATGCACACTACTCAGTTTTAATCATTAAAAATGATGTTACTGAATATTCTGAAGTGTCAGCAATACATGAGATGAGATGCTGTTAACAGGGCAATATGCTAAAATCATGCCCCTATCCTCTATTCAGATACCAGATACAAGTAAAATGGACTCTCACACAGAAAATTTGTCACTGGCATCCTAAACCTTCACTTCAATAGACTTGCAAAGCACTTGTATGTACACCAAATTTAGTTTTTCTTGGCTCATGGAGTGGCTACCTGGTCCATCAGTTTTCTGACTTGACTACATGAAACAGCATCCCTGAGACGCTATTATTCACTGGGCTAATGACAAATTTCTACAATTTTATAATGACTGAAGGTTCGCTGTTGTGTCCACAGGAGCCTGAAACTGGTCAATACTTTACTGGCCGTTCATAATAGCTAACACTGCTTTTCAGAATTTGAAAGAATTTTTAGCCCTCTACAAAGCATCAAGCAATAATGGATTCTGCAGTCTCTGCAGCACCCAACGCTAGGCATTTATAGGGATTTCATTTTATTTTTGGATCTTTCCCTTTCAGTATCAGATGGCAGGGGCACTTTATATATCAGAAGTCTTGCAAATTCTTAACCTTGGCATAAGATGGATGCAAGTGATGAGATTCACACTCCACCTGCTTTAACCTCAAGGGAAGTGCCCTGGCATCCACCCAATACGAAGCTGGGTGTATTCCAAAACCAGATGCACCTTACCACTCTAGGCTTATTAGGTACTCTGAATGCCACAGGATCATATCCAAGATACAAACTGCACTTGGGATAGCATTAACAAGACTAATACTTTACACTTCACACCAGGTACTTACACTTGATCTTTTGGTTTACGCCGACCATAAAATGGATTTTCTAGAATTATGGACGCTATGCCTCCTTCTTTAAGCAATGGCTTTGCCATCATCTGTCTTCTCCTCCAGAAACCCTTTGGAGAGAGATAGATAATAATAAATTAATACCTACACTTAAAGTTTACATGAACATGATATAGATACTGACCCTTCAAATTATCTAAGTTTCTCCAAGGTTCAAGTGAGATGTGAGAAAGCTGAAACACAAGTCAATGGTGGAATAAATAATAAGAACAAATCCATATAAAACTAATTACAGAAATGACACAGAAAATAAAAATATGGTATGTGTATAAGCAGATAGTACCTGTAATTCTGTCCCCAAACATATAAAAATATGTCAACTTGCTTAACTTTTAAAATGACCAGGTTGGCATTTAAACTTTAGCCCATGGTTTATGAAAAACATATTTTTTAAGAGAAAGAAATAAAATTACAAAATAAATGGCACTTTGTGGACAATAAAACACACAACATTAAGGAGCATGTCTTAAAAAAGCCGTAAATTTCCTTGTTTCCTAAATACATAAATCAAATTTCTAGGTTTTTTTTGCATGTGTTCGCATATGCAAACATACATCGTTTAAAGGTTACAGCAGCAAGCCCACGTGGTCTTCCATCTCACCAGAACCAGAATGTGAGACAGGCTCTCAATTGTGAGTCGCGGACAGTGAGTGCAGAGTGTGCCTGTTTAATAAATATATTCCACTGAACAAAGTGTGTTCACTAGTTCACTAGCAGTAGATTTGGTAAGTATGTGTCATGGACAAATGTTACCAAAAGATTTGTAAAAAAAAATATGCACCACCAGTACCATGTAAAACAACAAAAGACAGAATAATGAAACATTTTCAAAAGACAGATTCAGTGCTGGGGTGGGGATACAAAAAATTATGTTTTAGAAAGCACAGACAGTATGGTGACTTGCCTATAGGCTGGATGATCCAGAATTTAATTCCCGGCAGACACGAGGTACTTACTTCTTCTCCAAGACATCCAAACCAGCTCTGGAGACCACCCAGCTCCCTGTTCAATGGTTAATAGGGGTTCTTTTCCCAAGGGTAAAGCAGCCAGGGCACACGGGTGACTACTCACCTCCAACTAGAGCTGACATCACAACTGAGTCGTGTCATACCTCCACTCACTGTATATGCCTTAATGGTGTGGGCAAGGACAACTTTACCTTTTTCTTTCAAGTTCACAAAAACAGAAATTGCAGATATTGACACTCAAATGGAGAAAAGCCCCAGAAAATCCTTGCACCAGTTGGTTGTTCAAAGTGGAAACCTCAGATCACAGAGCAACAAATGTTTAACACTAAGTTCATAGAGAATTAAAGCCGTACAACAACTATATTCCCTAGACTGGGATGTAAGAAGCCACAACAGCAGATGGTTTCAGAAGCCAGTAGCCGTGGATTCCTCAACCTAGAACTCATGTTCTCATCAGACAAGGCTCAGTTTACACCAAATGCGAATGTAAACGGTTTGTGGGAACCTTCCCCTTGTCACTCCCCAGTGCAACTCCAGCCTATTAGCAGCCCCTTTTAGGTCCCACACAGCAGCCAGCACTCCACAGTCACTCTCCTCACCAGCAACAAGCTTTGCTCGCCCATAGACAGTCCAGCCCCAGCAGCATATAAAAGGGTGGTGCATTCGGACCACCAACCACTAGACCTCCTTGTAAGGCAAAGCACTGTGACTTGGACTTAAAACCCCTACACAGTGATAATTATAGGCTGTAAAATGACAACAGGCCGTTTAAAACATTTAAGGTCCTGCGTGAGTAATGCTTTCCATTTTAGATAGCTAATCATCATAGGGCTTTCCAGAGGATCCAGTCAATAAGCAGCATCAAGCTAATCCCTACACTGGACCAGATCAAAAGCCTGCATGGTGAGATGACAACTGCTAATATGATACACCAGACAAGGAAAATGGACTAACATACAAATGTATTATCATTGATAAACTGTAATAAATATACTGTTGTTTTATCGTGTAACTGTCTTGCCAAATTGTACATAACACGTAAATCAATCTATCAATAAAGTAACAGCACACATTAGGGACACGTCATGTGATTTTCATCTTCTGTTTGCCAGACTTCTGGCTACAAGTCACGATGCAACTGGATGGTCCTGTGACCAGCCACTTTGACACAGGTCTTCTTTGCTTCCCTGTCTTCCAGCAAATGCTGAGATGAATCCCAAAATTCCACGTTGCTACTGTTTGCTTCTCATGCAGTCCTCCCCCTTTTAAATTTATCAAACTTAATCCCCTTGATTTAAAGTAAAACAATTAAATTTCCAAATCATGTCCTTTAGCATCAATGAGAAATCAAAATTCCACAGCCCTTATTTCGAACTACTACTGTCACCATTATAACATCTTCTTCTTCATCACACATTTCCATTTTCATATTACTCCTACCAAAAGGATGAGAGAGCAAAGCCTGGGAACCTTCTACCAAAGAGATACCCTTTCTCTCC
>BLKM01000783.1:800200-967206 GCA_013340265.1 Coptotermes formosanus | reverse complement strand
CCCCCCCCCCCCCCCCCCCCCCCCCCCCCCCCCCCCCCCCCCCCCCCCCCCCCCCCCCCCCCCCCCCCCCCCCCCCCCCCCCCCCCCCCCCCCCCCCCCCCCCCCCCCCCCCCCCCCCCCACATAAAAGTGACTCTCACTACCACGGACATGCATTCATGCCACCAAGCACCAACAGTACATCAACAACACATTCTGCTAAGCTGTTCTGTGAAGACTAGCAGCACTCAAGGCAGCAGTATGCAGCCTAGCAGCAGACCCAGCCACTCCAATCACCAGTTCATGCTTGCAGAGCGGACATACTACGTGACTGTCACATCTGTTCAGCTCCACACTCCCATGCAACCAAATGTCACTGAGCGGTAAGCACTTAGAAACTAGCACTCCAGTCTGCAGATCCTGTATGGTTGACTAAATACACACAGTGAAGTTGGCTGGATGTTGCAAGGTTTATTACTGGAAAGTCAAGAGCAACCTATCAGCTACCATCACAAGATAGAATAACACACTAGTGTTCCAAAAATCCCCATGCAGGTCATGAAGTCCCACTGCATGGCCTTGAAGTTGGAGTCCAGTGTAGAGGGAGTACACACAAAATGACAGCTACGCCATGTTCAGTTAATTCCTGCACCATTCTTCACACAATTAAGAGAAGAAAAAATTTCTACATTTACTGTATGCCAACACCATGACCTGCTCAATTACTACCCTAGAAGAGGTAAGTCACAGACTGTGGTTTCCTACCTCTCCATATCTGAACCTATATGATTATTATCTGAAGGTGACATTGAAAGACAGAATACATAAACAACTCACATACTTTGCAGAAACTGAAAGATAATATTGAAACAGAAATGGTAAGAAAAGAGCTCCAGGAGGTGCAAGACCCACTTACAAGCTGCTGGTTGGTACTTTTGAGAGATCTGCATGAAATACGATAAGAGGAACCACAGTGGATGAAGGACTCATCTCCCACTGAATACAGGTGTCCTATGCAATAAAGTTTCTGTGACAGCTGCTGTGCTCAGGTATACAATTAGAGGCACTGTGTTGTGTGTATGTGCGCACGCACATGTATGTGTGTAGGTAAATCACAACCCTATATACGCTAACTTAAACAATAATAAATAAAAGAATATACAACTAAAGCTAATATAGTGGTAATGAGCATACCCATAAAAATACACAAAGTAATACAGGATACATGCGAGAGGAACTCACAAAACCATAATACATGTATTCATAACATGTTTGTGCTTAAACTAAATCACTTAAATTACTATAATAATGGTTAACGATTTTGTGTCTGTCTGTGCACATGTTGTTATTGTTCTTTATCATAATCATCCACTTCCCTTACTTCACTTACAGATTATCATCATCATCATCATCATATTATTAGTAGTAGTAGCAGTAGTAGTAGTATGTCTCCAGCCTTCATAGTGAACAGACATGTTTTGTGTGTTCTGGCAAGTGGGCTACTTCCATAGGTGTATTGGTTACATTCTGCCACTAGCTCATGACAGCTAGCAAAGAACTGTGTTCGGTTTGTGAAAAGCCCTTCTATGGGAAACAAAAACATTATACACTGTGGTATATGTGATCTGTGTTTCCACTGATTGTGCATACAAATCAGTGACAGTGACTAGGTGTTTTTCACTTCTACTGGGAAATCTTCCTTCAAATATGTGGCATGTACCAAGCTGCTAAGATCCACTAGGAACGGTAACACACCGGTCAAACCTCAGTGCTCCTTGTCTGCATCTGATGCTACAATGAAAGTCATATCCCTGGAGAGGGAATTAAATCCACCAGAACTTGTGAGTAGTGAGTCCTTCAGTGTTCAGATTGAAACAGTGAGGCTCAAGGGGCAGACCACTATTAATTTGGTTGAGAAGCTCCTGGCAATGGTCACCAACTTAACTGCCAAGGCTACTCCACTTCAAAGTGACAAAGCTGTCTTGGAAGTTCAAATCTGTGAAATGCAAGACCTTCTTTCTGCAAAGTCGTGCCATATGGAACCAGCAGTTGGCACCTCATCCTCCAAACCAGGCATCATGTCATACAAAGACGCCCTGGCAAGCAATCAACATTCACACGCAAGGACTGCAAATACATCCAAAAGCTACAGGCATGTAATTAGTTCTATCCAGAAACCTACGGCTGTGAATGCAGTAGCGTAAGTCCCTACTACAGGGAAAACTGACTCTGTTGGTAGAACCATGTAACCTGGTAACCCCGCTGAAGATGGCTTTATTACAGTGGCAAAAAAAAAAAGTGGTGATTTTGGGGCAGTAAAATCTAGTGAAAATAACAAAACAGAAAGAAAATTTATGACCCCTATGTATGGGGTGCATAATTCCTCATCCCTTCCTGCTGTTTCCAAAAGGGTCAGAACTAAAGCTTTGTTTGTTTCACGTTTCTCCATGGAAGTCTCCACACATGACATTCAGAACTCCCTAAAAGCACAATTAAAGCATTCTTCAATTGTTTGTACAAAACCCATAACCAAATTTCATACATATGCCTCATCTCATGTTTGTTATGGAAGATGACTTTCCTCTCATTAACGCAGGTGTTTAATTGCACCAATTTATAGATGCCTTAATCCTGACCAATTTGTAATTCGGATTCACATGTCACATCTAGACACCCCCCCCCCCCCCCCCCCCGGTCACCTGGCGCACCCAGTAGTCTTGGCTGCCCCTACATCTGGCCCTGTTGCACTGACAGATGACGCCCATGGGGGAGGCACTAAACCACATACTTAATGGATAAATATTATGATGAAAAGGTGCATGACCTTTCCATGTCTAATACTCAATCTAAAACTACTTTCGAAATATTTTATCAAAATGTTAGAGGTCTTACAACCAAACAAACTGAACTGTTTGATAATGTATGTTCCATGGATTTTCTGATCATCTGTTTGAGTGAGGCATGGTTAAATGACATGTGTTTCAATAGCAAACAACTTCCAGATTCTTTCATTACCTTCTGTTTTGATAGGGTCAGTAGTACTAAATCTGGGGGTGGTAGTGTTGTAATAGTCATTTCGTCTAGAGTTTGTACCTGTAAACACAAGTATGATCTACAGTTTTATGAGGAATGCATGTCGGTCCAAATTTCCACCTAAAATGTCCACAGTTTACTTACTGGTAATTACTATCCCCCCCCCGCCAACACCAAACTGGATGTAATTTCTAAATATTCTTGTTCTTTAAAGAAAAATCTTGATACTAAAAATCACAGTGTTCTCTTGAGCAGGAATTTCAACGCTCCTACTTCTGATTTGGGAGAGAGGTTTGCGCCTACCAAATTACTATTTTTAATCAAAATTATAGGGTAATGCAATTTACACCTCAACCTCCCTCTTGGGTCTGAGTCAGTGCCTATTGACTGACAACTCTCTTGACCTAGTTTTTACTAATTTCAATAGTGTAAGCACATTCTTTGCTGACAATGGTGTTGTCAAGCCCGATCCCTGCCATCTGCCTACTGTCACTGAAACTCCTTTGGATTTACATAATTCTACATATCATGAGCACTGAATCATAAACATATTATTATTATTATTATTATTATTGAATACAATATTAATACAAACATATGCACAACAGTATTTTGATGCAGTTTTATTACAAGGTATCCTGAACATGTTTCGGCCATGTACAGGCAGGTATATACAAGCACACAATTATATTTACCACAGTGTCAGAACCATTCCACCATTGGAAACTGGAAATAATCATACAATCACAGTGTGAATTCACAGTTCAGAGTAGTCAAGTGTACTGTTTACATCACAACTAATTTGCTTGGATGGTGATTTACCACACGCACCTTCTACACACACCATCCATTAAGTCATGGCATTAATTCACAATAACTTTTTACCTCTAAATTCTAAAATTATTGTTATAATTACCTTTTAACTGTGAATTCATGCTCTGATTATATGATTATTTCTAATTGTCAATGGTGGAGCAGTTCTGACACTGTTGTAACGTAACTGTATTCTTATTTACATCTCCCTGAAGGTGGCCAAAACATTTCGGAGGATACCTTGTGATAAAACTACATCAGAACTCTAATGTGCATGTGTTAGCATTAATATTTTATTTGCTTGATCAATGCATAGACTATTAACCATATAAAGTTATTATTACTGTTTTGTTGTTGCTGATTTTGTGGTGGGGATAATGACAAAGATGACAATTACGATGATGATGATGTTGATGACGACAATGACAAGCATGTATTGGAACACGATGGGTGAACTTTATTCTCATTTAAGATTTTATGTGCAACTGTACTTTTAAGGTTTCATTACACTGGTGCATGAGTATATTCTGTGGTTACCCCATTAAATATTCAGACGGGGCAGAAAAATTAAAGGTCAAAGATGGGTGGTATTTGCAAATAAAACATTAAACATCTAGAAACATAACGTATCTTTGGTCTCATTCAACGAAGCAATGATGCAAGATTATTCCACAGGTTATAACATTAGGATTATCTGCGTAGTTTATATATGATATTAGACTGTGTACTTGTGGGAAAAAGTAACCTGAGGCTTACAATGAAGATGGAGACAGCAGGTTTTTTGAAACATGAACTCCCACCAACACAACACAGTGCAGATCACAATACAGCCATCATTGCTCTGGAAACCAATTTCATATGCAAGATATCAGATTGTTACAGAACATTCTGGAATGTTTCCACCATATTAATTCAACTGATCAGTCCCAATTATGCTAAGTGACTTACATGGTCACCTGTCCCAGCTAGATGCAGACATATTGGTTTGTAGTGGTCAGAGTTCCATTTTGTTGGAAGGACAACTTGAAAATATGCTGTTTCTGATTCATTTGGTACAATGCCCGGAAGGTAAGTCACAAATGGGGACAGGAACTGGCCTTCCAAAATTCTGCAATCTGAATAGACCTCCTCCTGAAAAAACAAATGCATTCTGTATGACTCATCAGGCTTACAGACACTAACTGTCAACATACTTGGTACTTACAAAACAAATACCTTCTGTGTGACTCATCAGGCATACAGACACCAACCATCAACATACTTGGTACTTACAAAACAAATACCTTGTGTGACTCATCAGGCATACAGACACCAACCATCAACATACTTGGTACTTACAAAACAAATACCTTCTGTGTGACTCATCAGGCATACAGACACCAACCGTCAACATACTTGGTACTTACAAAACAAATACATTCTGTATGACTCATCAGGCATACAAACACTGGCTGACAACATACTTGGTAAACTTTACATCACTCAAACTGTGCACTGTCATGAATTGTATAATGTTAAAAACAAACTACATGCACCATTTATATCAATCAAAATATCTGCAATATAGATATGACTTGTATCTATATTGCTGCATTATATGTGTAATCATAATTTGTGACATCCCTGAAGATGAACCAGTTATTGGTTTGAAACATGTAGGATTATAACTAAATATTTTGATATATGTAAATGGTGCACGTAGTTGGTTTTTAACGTTGTATGAAACATACTTGATACTTACAACACAAATGCCTTCTGTGTGACTTGTCAAGCACACAAATGACTGACAACATACTGGTACTTACAACACAAATGCATTCTGTATGACTCATCAGGCTTATAGACACTAACTGTCAACATACTTGGTACTTACAAAACAATTGCCTTCTGTATGACTCATCAGGTGTACAGACACTGGCTGACAACATATGTGGTACTTATAAAACAAATGCCTGCTGTATGAGTCATCACCCATACAGACATCAACCATTAACATACTTGGTACTTACAAAACATGCCTTCTGAATGACTCATCAGGCATACAAACACCAGCTGACAACATGCTTGGTACTTACAACACAATTGCTTTCTGTATGACTCATCAAACATACAGACACCAACTGTCAACACACCTGGTACTTACAAAACAAATGGTGGTCTGTATGACTCAGGCATACAGACACCAAATGTCAACATACTTTGTACTTACAAAACAAATGCCTTCTGTGTGACTCATCAGATATACAGGCACTGACTGTAAAATGTACTTGATACTTACGCAAATGTATGAAATGTTTATATGCTTAAGGTCTGTTTCTGTCATGAGACCTTTATGAAGCAAGGCGGAAAAAAAGGAACACCTTATGTGGAGACTATGTATGTCCATCTATGACAAACCAGTAACAGTGGCTACACCACTTGCCAAATTTTCATGAAATCATATATATGAGGTCTTTGCACAAAGCTGTGATGTAGGAGTGATTTTCATGAAAATTGTCTCAGGGACAGTCTTACTTTATTTAAAGGCATAAATGAATTTCTACCTGTAGCTTCCATATTTCTTGACTTACTTAGATAAAATTCAGCAGATATCCATAAAATGTTGTTGGGCAAAGGGAAATTTCATGGAAATCAGTGCAGTGAAAGCCATACTTCATTTAAAGGTGCAAGTGAAATTTTGCCCATATTTTCTGCTTCTTCTATTCACTCTGGATAAAATCTGATACCAGAAATGTCTACAAAAATTTCTTAAGTGACTGTGAATTTCATACAATCAGTGCAGTGAAAGCAACATTTCTAAGGGCTTGAATGAACTTCCATCCATACTTTCCACATTTATTTTCTGATTTAGGTGAAATTTGGTATGAGATCTGCAAATAACACTGCTGGACATTTGTGAGTCTCGTGAAAATCTGTGCCTGGATGGCTGTACTTTTCTACTGGTGTAAATAAAAATACATTTACACTTATACGCAACAAACGTATTACAGTGTGAATGCAAAGAACACCTTGGTAAAGTCTGTGTACTACACCATTGAGCACACCATTTTCAATCCTGTTACATTATTGTGCATGTGTGTGCACACACATTCATGTAAACATGGTTGTTAATTTACCTAACCAAATGCAATACCTGTTATAGCTAATGAACATACTGGAAACATTAACTGAATGATTAATATATGCTAGAATAAACTTCAGTAACATACAATTTCATTACAGTTCTCTACTTCCTGTCTATAGCAGTACAGTGAGTACTGAAATCAAATTTACATGATAAAATCATCATTCACGTTCTATATTTAATTAATAACCAAAAATGGTGACTTCTATGGACACCCATGGGGATAGGTCTATGATCTGGTGCTATGTGTGTTTACTGCACTGGTAACTGCGTGGGTTAGAAAGCACACATGAGAAATAAGAGAAATGCCAATAATTAGTTGGTAAGTGTGTGGGAAGACACAGTCATGGCTATTTTAAAGCATTATACCAGAATTTGCCTGCAAAGACTAAGTAAAACCATGGAAAACCTTCAGAATAGATGGTCTCCTAGCTCAAGGAGCTACTCAATACAAAAAGGTATGTACGTGAGACTTTCCATCCAGCTACTACAAATGCTCCACACCCAAACTGGCACTTGCTGTTTATGCCTCAAGGTGTGGCTAAGGTGGTTACAGCCCCTGGATAAAGACTACATGTAAATTCCACTGGCAACTGGGTAACAGTATTCCAGTCTATTTCCAAAATCTTAAAAATTGACAAGTCTATTTAAAATTGCTTTGCACCACAAGCTGACAATGCAAGTAACAAAAATAAATTCTACAAAATCCCTTCCATCCATCTTCTTGAAGACAGATGTTGCTTCCACCCACAGGCCAACCGACCGACCGACCAACTACATGGCATCACATCCCCAATAACATTAATCTTCACAGTGCTGCATATCACTGCCCCTCACTGGTCCACTACCAAGGAGTGTCAATAAATCAATAAAACAAAAAGAAATTACATGGATACACTATTACTTAGAACAAAATTTAATCTGCATTTACAAATGTAAGACATACAGACAAAAAGATGTGCAGAATAAAAGGCTAACTAACTAACTAACTAACTAACTAACTAACTAACTAACTAACTAACTAACTAACTAACTAACTAACTAACTGCATGGAGCAGAGGCCTTCTTGAGAAGCTAAAAGTTTCTCAGCTAGTCAAGAAATTACCCACATTTTATGGAACCCAAAGGTTCATTACCGCATTCACAAGAGCCCGCCACCTGTCCCAATCCTGAGCCAGCTCAATCCAGTTCATCCCCCATCCCACTTGCCGAATATCCATCTTAATATTATCCTCCCATCTACGCCTGGGTCTCCCAAGTGGTCGCCTTCCCTCAGGTCTCCCCACCAAAATCCGGTATGCACCTCTCTCCTCCCCCATACGTGCCACATGCCCCGCCCATCTCAGTCTTCTCGATTTGATTACCCGAATAATATTTGGTGATGAGTACAGGTCATCAAGTTCCTCATTACGCAGTCTTCTCCCATCCCCTGTCGCCTCGTCCCTCTTAGGCCCAAATATCCTCCTCAGCACCCTATTCTAGAACACCCTCAGTCTTTGTTCCTCCCTCAGTGTATGTAAAGTTACCACTAGGCTTTAAAAGGTTAAGATATCACATAATACAAAGTCTAATGAATAGCTGCAACTGAAATTTTGTACAGCGCCTGGCGAGAGCCGAAAGTTGGATCACTTAACTGTAGTTTATCAATTGCATGCCAGCCATGTGACTTTGTTTTGTCAGTTCAGTAAGTGTTTCTTGTTACATCTTGTCCTGTTCTTAAAACACTGACAACAGACTGTTAGAACAGAAAATAAACACCACATGTCTATTCAACTTGGGAGCAAGCCACCACTGACAGTTACAAAATGATATAGTAATTAAGAGAGTGGCAACAATAAAAACAACGCACATTTTATGTGTGACAGTGATACACATGACAAAAGGCCAGCCTGTCTACCACAATTGCAAGAATGGACACACATGTGGAAAAAGTACTAAGATGATGAGAAATGAATGAATGACTGTTAACACAATATTTAAAAAACTAATGATGATCACAGAACCTGTGAGACTGGCTTTGACAAAAGAGAACATAAACAATACTTATGCCACAAAAGGAACTGAAAAATCTTGGCTGCAAGCAAATATAAGAAAAGAAATTTACTCACATCTTACAGCAAGACTGTGAAAGAAAACCTAAGTCTGGAGGGGGGGGCATTGCCTCACAATGAGACCTGGCTCTTTCAGTATAAAACAGAAACAAAATGCATTCTGCAATGTAAAGGTCCAACATCTCCGATACCAAAACAAGCATGAATAACAAACCAAACTGCCAAAACCATGCCAATCTCATTTTCTTACAATGGAATTATCTATTACAAACTTCCCCCAAAACAATTAAACAAGACAGGAAGTGATCCAGATACAATATACACTGACAGGCTGAATATTTGATTGAATAAATGGATCTTTCATAATGACACAGCACTTCCAGCAAAGTGACTTTTGGCAAAATAAATGCCAATAATGGCACATCTATCATATTTGTGCAACGTGAACTCTGACTTTTCCATATTCCAAAAAATTAAAAACATTATTTAAAGGGACACTCTGAAGCTCATGAAGACATGCACAGCAATGTGGAAACAATACTGCAGGTCTCCCATAAAATTATTTCTAGCAATATATTGACAAATGGCAGAGACATCTAATGATGTGTATGAAGCCAAAAACAAGCAATCTGGAAGTTCTCACATTCATTGAAGGTTACTGACAATATCTTTTTACACAGTCAGTACAGTTCTTTGCAACAATTTCATTTCTGTCTTATAAACGTGTGTGTTATCAACAACGCATCAACTAACTAACTAATTCCATGGAGCAGAGGCCTTCTTGAGAAGCTAACAGTTTCTCAGCTAGTCAAGAAATTCCCCACATTTTATGGAACCCAAAGTTTCATTACCGCATTCACAAGAGCCCGCCACCTGTTCCTATCCTGAGCCAGCTCAATCCAGTTCATGCCCCCCCATCCCACTTCCCGAATATCCATCTTAATATTATCCTCCCATCTACGCCTGGGTCTCCCAAGTGGTCGCCTTCCCTCAGGTCTCCCCACCAAAATCCGGTATGCACCTCTCTCCTCCCCCATACGTGCCACATGCCCCGCCCATCTCAGTCTTCTTGATTTGATTACCCGAATAATATTTGGTAATGAGCACAGGTCATGAAGCTCCTCGTTATGTAGTCTTCTTCAATCCCCTGTTGCCTCGTCCCTCTTAGGCCCAAATATCCTCCTCAGCACCCTATTCTTGAACATCCTCAGTCTTTGTTCGTCTCTCAGTGTGAGAGACCAAGTTTCACACCCGTACAGAACAACAGGTAAAATTATAGTTCTGTATACCCTAATCTTTGTGCTTTTGGATAGTAACCTGGACGACAAAAGATTCTGCACCAAATGATAGCAAGCATTCCCCAACATCAATCTGCTCTTAATTTCTTCATGAATGGAGTTTCGATTCGTTAGGGTTGCTCCCAAATATTTGAATTCTTCCACCCTTTCAAAGGATTTATTATCTATATTTATGTTGTGATTGTGTCCTGCATTCTGATTTCGAGACATGACCATGTACTTAGTTTTCTCAGCATTTACTTCTAGACCAATCTCCTTACTAGTTATCATTAAATCTTCTGCATTTTTCTTTATACTATGTATGCTTCCACTCAATATATTAACATCATCAGCATAAAACAGAAGCTGATGTGTACCATTCAATTTCAAGCCCTCCTGGTTTGCCTGAACCCTCCTAATGGCATATTCTAAAGCAAAGTTGAAAAGCAATGGCGACAGAGCATCTCCTTGTTTCAAGCCATTCTTAATAGGAAACGTGTCAGACAGACGTTTGCCTACCCGAACTCTGCTATACGTTTCACTTAGGCACATTTTTATTAACCTTACTAGTTTCATGGGGATACTGAACTCAATGAGAATATTATACAAGACCTCCCTCCTAACTGAATCATAGGCTTTCTTGAAGTCTATAAATAGTTGATGCACTGCGTCATTGTATTCCCATTTTTTCTCAAGTATTTGACGAATGCTGACGAAGTAGTTGACCTGTTACAACGCGTCAACTGCTAAGAATATATAGCATCAGTGATAGATGAATGAAATATGGACATAAAGGACTGGCAGAATTATGACAAGGAAAAACAAGGTACTTGGAGAAAACTCCCAGTTGTACTTCATTCACTGCCTGGCCTGGGACTGAACCCATGCCTCCACAGTGAGAGAATTGTAACCAAGCACCTGAGCCATGGAACATTCCATGATGCTGTGTAGTTTAGTAAATGGGTATCAGTGTTTCTGAAAAACCTGCTGGCTTAGTACCATGAAAACAGAGGTAGAAAGCCTCTGAAACAATAATACCATGTACCAAATGACATAACAGACAAATGTCATTTTCAGCTCAGATGCTAAAGTGTCAAAACACATATACTGACTTCTGCTGGTGCTCCACCATACACAGGTGTCATGCTGGAACAGTTTACGGTAGGGATTCAGGGTAAGTACCCCTCAACTGTGGCATGAATTTAAACCCACCTACAGAATTTAAATGTAACCATATCTGAAGAACTTCCAAGTGTCATAACCATCGTAAGAATTCTTAGAAATCAGCCAATTCATTCAAATTTTTGGAGCTCACAATATCACAGCCCATTCACCTATATTTCCATTTGAAATTCATACTAACAGAACATTCATACAAAGTACAGCATTTATAAGAGTCCAGTGCTGTTCAAATATCTTCATTTTTTTTATTCATGACACTTATTTTCCAACACAACTGACTTCTGATTCAAATTGGTTCTTCTCTTAAATTAAGCAGAATGATTTTATCTGGACACCTTCACAAAAAGGAAATCCACAGGAAAGATTTTTATAACACAACAATTTGAAAGTACAAATTGTATTATGATGTCTTATTGCTCAGTATTTTTAGAAGTCACTAAACTGTTCTAACTCCTCTTCCTTCAATTACAAAAAACTCACCTTTGAAATTGACACTGGGTAATTATTTGGAACCAAACTGTAACATGTTTCACGATTTGTCACCTTTTCTTTGAACAGAAACAACCTGAAAATAAAGAAATACAACATGTGTGAGAGACTCTGTGCGGTTTTAATTCGACACAGTACCTGTTATGACATCAGCAGTTGCAGCCTTAAAGATTATACATACTGCACAATTTGGCAAGCACTGAAGCCAACTTAGGATATGCTGTGACAACACTAAATATCAAATATGCACAAGACGCTAGCTGTGGCACAGTCTGACTGCATCTTTGTGTGGCTGGAGGCCAGAGATGCAACTGTACCTTAATTCCCTCAACAACTGCCTTTGGTGACCCTGACCTACAAAGACTCCACACATTCCAAGTTCCATATCTCAAGTACATTTTCCATCGCTTTCGCAATACCAAAGCATCTCTTGAAGTCGGAAACCCTGTGTAACATTTTGTAACATGTACATGTTTTATGGTGAGCAGTCGTTACCCCCTTGCATAACCCTCAACCTGTACAGCCACCACTTGTTGGTTGAGACTGCTCACTGAATATATTCACAGCCACCCTCAATGTCTGGAGGCTGACTCCTCCATCCACAACCTGAGGATGCACCAAGGCTCATGAATGGAACTGTTACAATACGGTAATTACCTGAAAGTAACACTATTGAAATCTTGCCGCCTGAATGGATGTAAATGCAAATGTTGATGCACGTATCCTGTAAACGGCATTTTGTTCCAAGCATGAATACACTTTGTGATATTCTGCAATTTCATGAAATTACTAGTATGAAATTTACATCAGAGGTATTTAAAACACTGGTGTAGTGCCCACTCACATTCCAGTGCATCATCTCAAACATCAGAATGTACAGATATTCCCCTTCTCATATTATCAGAACTGACAGAAATTCTAACATGTGTATACCCCAAATCTCTTCTTCAGTGCCATTTTCACTTTTATCACCTTCAAGTAACAGTTTCAAGTTTCAGAAAAGGCAGTCTTCATAACTAGCCACGCCCTACTATCAAATTTTTGAACAATTAGAGTTGAGATTTCAACATTTATGTATCTTGTTTAAATGCAAGCTGTATTGCCAACTTTATGGAGATCCTTATGTTAGCACCTTCAAGGCAACATCTAAGTGCATAAAAGATACAACCCAGAAACAAGCAGGAGTACAAAAGCAAAAGAAAGAGGGCGGACAGTGGTTCCTATTTTTTGATGGCCTCAGCATAGGTCATAATGAAATATAAAACATGGAAAAAACATATCAGGAATAAAGCAGAAACTGTTGGCTGAGTGACAGTTAAATGTCCCCTCTGTTTCTTCAAAACATGGATGGTATTCTTTCCAATTTCACTGGCTCTTTCCCTACTCATTAATATCCCCTCAATATGGCCCTTCAAAGACCATTTTCCCATGGCCTATCATTTAAAATATATATAAAAAACAGTTTTCACCAGGCTGTGGACTCTAACCAAATAACAGCAACAGCATGGAATAGAATTTGTTTAGATTCCATAGATCCTATATAGTACATGGATGCAGAAAATATCATAGTATAAACAGAACACAGGAATCCACTAAAAATCAACCCAGTATGCACTCAAAAGACACATATTGCATAGCACACACGACCATGACACCAGCACATGCAAGATCACTTCCTCTGTTACACAAAAAGTCAATCTCCAGTGGACCTATCAATGGCATTGGTAGTTTGTAAATGTACAAACACCCACATATCAACAAGCCCCAGTAGTTAGGAGAATTTCACAGTATCAAGTACATGAATAAAGCAACGGACAAATACACTACATAAGGACATTTATATAGTATACAGTGTACAAGTGTCCATAATGGTCAATATATACACAGTAACACACAGCACACCAAATATATTTGCACATTCTAAGTGTACTGTGTACTATTTTACACAAAGCAATGCTCCCTTTCTGATAAATATTTACTCCTAAATCACGAAAATAACACATCATGAAGAGTGATGTTTTGACTCTATACGAACTTTTTTACAAAGTCTCCATCCATTTCTAAAGCCTTGCTTCAGTAAGGAACAAGCACACTTACACCTTGTTGGTACTATGCCTTGTCCCCCTCACGTAACCAACTGATACTTCAGCAAATGATTCCGAAGTTTGGAGCATGTTATACAGTTAGAATGATAATTCATATTAGCAATACTAACACAATTTAAATTACTTTGCTGATTTTTACTCTACAATGAAGTACACAGTAATTTGGGCAGTAATGTGTCCCACAGAGAAAGGCTACATACTTTACATAATAAATTTATTAGAATTTTGGCTGGTTTAAAACCTAGATATTTCACGTAAAAACTTGCAAAACTATAATCAACCCCATTCACGTGCATACACAGTTTCATTAACGAATTTAAGTGTAAACAGACTGTAAGATTTTCAAACAAATATGACCATGCACAATGTCAATATAATGAACATGTACAATCTTCAAGACCAATTGCCAGCCTTTCATGTTTTCAAAAAGAGTGCTCACTGTGGTGGCATCAAAATCCTCAGGAGAATAAAAAAGAGGCCTCTTTCTAACATGTATAGACATAACTTACTTTGATATAAACAGTACCATATAGGCTAGTGCCTCCCAAAATAAACATAATTAAAAACCATGCCTCGTTAAAACACAGACATAAAACCTTACTGAATGACAAATTTAGACATCTCTTTAATTTCTTGGTATACTACAATTAAGTGCGTCTTCAGCAAACAAGCTGAAAATTCAGTGTTATTAGCAGATGTCACTTCTAGCGCCTAAGTCACTTCGAAACAGTCACCTCCTACAAAACGAAGGACCGCCGTGTTGTTTCGCCTGAGGATGGCCCTTGGGACTGAAACATGTAGCGAACTTGTGTAGGTAATAATAGTTACTTACAATAACTGTGTTGTGGTTGACTGATTTTGTTTTAATTGGATGGGGTTTAATTGCTTGCGGCAGAAATTCAATTACTTTTAAACGGGCGGATCCTCGAGTATGGGAAAGAACAGACTCATCACCATCTCAGCACTCTGACCGTTCCAGAAGCTCTCTGCATCAGTCTAGCACTGGCCATTACACGCACACGCGTTGCACGTAGTACGCACGGATAACTTCGTAAACATGATGAGCCAAGAAGCACAAGAGACCTGATATCAATCTATGTACCAATCACGCAAAACAATCAAGTTCACAATATTAAAACTTTTTACCTCTTCAAGTTTTCTGGCTTCCCCCAGCCTTTAGTAAAGAATTTGGTCATCAAAATACTGCGATAAACATGATCCAGACGACTTCCACCAGACATTTTAAGTTTGCTACGGAAACGTACACTACTGGTACCTCCCTTTACAAACGTACAATATTATGTTATGCTGTGCTCACACTGTGGCCCATTGGTGGCCGCAACAAAACTCTTTAACCAAACATCCGAAACACCACCACCATCCTAAACCGCTCTTCTAAGGCGAGTCTAGGAATTCGATATTTTATCGATGTTATCTTCCTGCTCTGCTGTAAAAACCACAGAGATTTATACCTCGTATATATCCATGGTATAACAGTCCCTCCCCAAAGTTAGCGCTAACGAATACCGTGGAACCAAAGATTGATACCTACGTAATGTAAGCTAGTGCAATCTATGAAGCACAGCTGAAAAGAGACAGTTAAACAAACAGAGCAACGTGCTGAAACTGTAGTCAAAATTCAGTCTCTGCTAGTGCAACGGCGGTTTCAATTTACAATTAGGATAATATATATGTGTTTGTATTTATATGCCCATAAATTGATGGTGTTCATTATGTCATGAATGTTTTTACATATGGAATTAAATTTTGTCTTTGGGTATTTCAGTTAGTACATGTATTTGGAGACTGGTTCATAATAAGGAAGCCGTATTGTAGGTATTTTGGGCAGGCTAGTGGTGGGAAGTAAATGTGCGAGTTGTGTGTATTGTTCAGTTGGATTAACATTTTCCTCTGAATTAACGTAGATATTGACGTGTTCTTTCGCCAATTTGCTTTGGTGATGTCAGTGTGAAAAACAACCAATAACCGAGATTATTAAACGTAAATAAATACCTTTACAGTGCGTACGTGACGTTGAAACCCTTTGTTTGTATTTCAGGTTTGGTGTTGCCGTGAAACATTTCTAATAGCAATGCTTATCACATGTAAATGTTTAAATGTGTCAATAAATACCAAGAATTCTAATATTCAAAATGTTGACATTTCTAATCTTGGTTTATCATCCGAAGAACTCGAGGACACTTTCTTCCAGGAGGTAAGAAAATGCGTAGGCGGGGCGTCGTGTCTGTGCGAAAAGCATTTTGAAATCCTGTTAAGTGACATTTCAACTTCTTCCTAGGATATTTGCAGCGTGGAACTGGCAGGAATCTCTAAGGAACAATCAACTCTTGTTCAAGTACGAAACGTGGAAAACTGGATCATTCATCATTGTCTTAATTGCTCAACAAATACACATGCTATTCACCGAGAGAGAGGCGCTGCATGTGTCTTGATCGCTCAGTCTTTGCTGGTTCGTAATTTCTGAAAATGTAGCAGATATGTGTTCCAGAACTGACATAAGATAAATTCATGTTCGGAAGAAAGTGATGATTTTATGAATGACGTTTATTGCAGACAAACCCAGCAGATACTGCAGCGTGTAAAAACAGTGACCGGTATTCAGTTGTGTTCCGAATTCTTGTAAGTCACACAGAGAATGATCTCTCATCTACCCAGACCCCAACAAAATTTTCAGGTAATTTTTTGTTATACAAGTCCTTGTTAAATATATGATTGCTATGCTCCAAGGATGAAAACGACTATATTTCTTGTTTTCTAGTGTCACAAATGCCAGGCACTGTTCAGACAGCTCTATCAGCACTTCAGCAACAACTTGGAGAAGCAATTCAACAGGAAACGGCAAGGACTGAGGAGAGGGTGCGTGCATACTCTGAGCAGCAGTATGCTGCTTTGGAAGAGTTTAGGGAGCATGCACACAGAGACCACCGTGTGCTGGCCAGGTATGGTGTGATGCATTCTGTTTACTGTAGAACCATTCAGAGTTCTGACATTGTCAGATGTGAGAAAAGTGCATTGCACTTAGATATTTTCATCCTGAACTGGTTTGTTTGAAACGTAAGACCTTTTCCAGAGGAGTCCTCTTTCTCACTCCTAAACCATAGGGTTTCGTATCTGTGTTTAAACAGCAATTATAAATGAATTTCAAAATTATACTGGATTGGTGTGTTATATTTTTTGTATGCACATGATTGTCCGTAAAAAAAAGAGGCTTTACCCCACTCTTTGCATACCACTTGTATGTCAGTGTAAGGGTCTTATATTTGGTATTGTCATTTTTTTGTGATTGTCCACTAATGGTGTCAGTATGATTGGTCATGTTGTGGGTTGTTATTCAGTTGTTTTTTAATTCACTTTGAACATGTTATGCCTGGTAGTGTCACATATTTGTAATTGTCATCTAATCTTGTTAGTGTGGGTGGTTGTGTTGTCCATGCATATTCAGTTGTTTAGTTCTCCTCTGCTTCTCATTCTTGTGTCTGTTCACTTAGGTTGTTATTCAGTTATTTTATTATTATTATCTGCCTCTCATTCTTGTGTCAGTGTTTAGCTAGGTTACATTACATTGTATTAGGTTAGGTTGTTGTTCAGTTGTTTCGTTAGCCTCTGCTTCAGGTTCTTGTATCAGTGTTCAGTTCCAGTTCATGTTTCGGATGACGTCTAGAAATTCAGTGCATTTGTCAATGTTGAGGGCTTCACATTTTTTTTGTGAACATGTACTTCATGCCTTTTCTACACCTCCATTCATATTCATTGTCAGTTATATTACTTTTACACCATTTTGTGTTGCTGTCACATTTCACACTCTTTGTCTGTTTCTTGATGAGTGTCATGTCTAAAAAGATGTAATTGTTTATCATAATCATTGAAGAACTGCATGAAGAATAGCTTCGTGGGTCAACAGCCAATCTTATGTGTGTTCAGCCGCATGGTGACTTTGAAAGATAAGCAATTGCTTTCACTACATCTTGATGTCTCTTGTGATTACTGATACAAGGGACATTCAAATTTAAATGAGAATTCATTTGTAAAAAATTGATTCACAACACAATGGAAAAGTTTTACATACTGCTTTTCGATGTAGTCCCTGTTGACTGCAATGCACTTGTGCCAACTTGCGCCAGCTTCGTAATTCCAGTTTCAGAGGAGGTTTTCAATGGCTTGTGTATCCAATGTTGCACACCTGCAATGACCTCACCATTATTCTGGAATCTCTAGCCTCTTAAAAACCCCTTCATTGGTCCAAACAAATGATAACCAGATGGAACTAAGTCTGGACTGTGCGCTGGATGAGGCAGCACGTCCCACTTCAGCTTCAGTAGAGTTGCCATCGTTAAACCATCACTGTGAGGACAAGTGTTGTCTTGGGAGGAAGCAAACTGAATCTGGCCTCTTTCTTCATTTTGAGAATATTGCCAGCTTCACTTTTTCATTCAGGAGAGTTGAATAATACTGCGCATTGATGGTTTTTTGACCAGCAAGAAAGTCCAGGTGAAGGACATCCTTTGAATCCCAGAACACAGTAGCAGTGATCGTCCCCGCTGAAAAAATTGTTTTCACTTTTTTTTGGGGCTGGAGAATGGGTGTTTTCCACTGCTTACATGCTCTTTTGATTCGGGTGTGAAATAGTGGACCGAAGTCTCATCACAGGTTACATTTGAATCCAAAAATTCAGCTCCTTCTCTCTCATATTGTTGCAGAAGTTGAATAACTGCCACTGAATGCCCTTCCCTGTGCTCTGTTGTCAGGAGCTGTGGGACACACCTTGCACTTACTTTACGGACTACAAACTCATGCAGAATTTCTTCTACACTCTACACTAATCCCTGCTTCCTGTTACAGTTCACGAACAGTTATTTGACAGTTAGGCGGAATAAGTTCACCAGTTTTCAAAGCATTGTCTGGATTGACAGAAGTTCTTCATCGCCAAGCATGAGGTTCATTTTCAACATGGTCTTGTCCTTCTCAAAATGATTTCGGCCAACTGAGCACTCTTGGCTGTGACAAACATCCCCAAACCATGCTTGAAGCCTGGTAAAGATTTCAGGAGGAATGACACCTTCCTTCATGAGAAATTTGATAATTAAATGCTGAGCAACATTGCTGGGTTGTTCTTGTTCTGCCATCCCGGTTGCACCTGATGGTGGAGGCAGATAGGGGCCCAACTAGTGCAGATTGCAAGTTTAAACGTGTCATAACTTGTCAGTGCATACATGTTCATACAAGTTGATTTGTGCTCAAAAGGCAACTAAATTCTCGTTTAAATTTGAACGACCTACGCATTTCCTGTTTTGCTTTCATGTACTAATGTGTATGCGTGTCTTTAAAGGTGCCACAGTGGTGCAAGTATATGGTTCCGGGTATTTCCATGGCATCATATTGCCATATGTTGTGTTGTGTTTAGTGTGTTTTTGTTGTGTGCAAATGTTGGTAATAGAGGGGTGTGCAAATAATATCATAGTGCCCAGCAAAGATATTCTAAGTCTGTTGTTTCATGAAATGTGCATTCCACTTTTGTGTTATTATTTACTATGTGGGTAAATGTGGTTAAAAATGATATACTATTGGGAAATACTGTGTACCCTGTAGGCCACTTGCTGTCTGCTGTGTATATGGCCATACAGTACTATATTCTGAATATATTTTCCATTCCATGTTGGCTGCTGTTACCGTCATCATCAGTTGTACTAGTCAGTACTCAGTGCTGTCCTCTGATAAGCAGCTACATTAATTTCTTGTTATAAACTTTTCAGTTGGCAAGAATTTCTGGACAGACAGGTTCTTTTCATAAGAATAATACAGACTACTGCATGATGATATTGGAGGTTCTGTCCTTGTTTGAGAGATGTATCAGTAAGACCCTATGTTTCAAATCCAGGTAGGGGCAAGAGATTTTTCTCTTCTCCAAAACTTCCAGACCAGCTGTGAGGTCCACGTAGTTTTTGTTCAGTGGGTACTGGAGTTGTTTCCCAGGAGGAAAAGGGCCTGGGCATGAAGTTCACCACTCACCCTTGTCTAGTACCAAGATTAAGAATGGGTGGAGCTATACCTCTACCCCCACTCTCCCATATACCTTCATCACATGGACAGGGAAAACTTTACTTTTTATCAGTAAGACCACCATATGTGATGTTTCATTAGATCAGGGGTGTCAAACCTTTCTTTGACAATGCAAAACAGCCTCACTGTGGGCTCGTCCATGGACTGCAGCTGTCAAAATCACAATAACTGGCATACTTAACCATCCAAATGATCGTGTAATTTTTACAGTATATACAGTAGAATTCCTTTAGTCCGGCATGTACAGGAGCAATGTTCCCTCTAATTTTTTTTACAGCTGCGCGGACCAGCTGCTGGTCTGAGCAGACAGTTTTTACACAACCTGATGACTGTGCGTCACTTTGCAGGTTTTTTTGTTATAGGCATAATAAGAATATTTACAATGAAAATGGAACAATTCCAGCAACGTGGCAGCAATTCAGTGTGCCCAGGAGCTTTTCAGTTACTGCGTGGCCACGCACCCATGCAGCTTAGAGGGAAAATTGCACAGGAGTGGACATGTGCTGGATTGTCAAATATTGCGGATCATGAACCAGTACCTACATAGACCTAAGTTCAAATATGGAATTTCACAGCCAGCCCACAGAACATGTGCACTTGTCAGTTATTTTTATTTCATTATAACAATACTTAGCTTTTTCAATTATCATGAACCCAGTCATGGTTTTCCTTTCAAACACATTGCTGTGAACCACTTGTACAGTGCCTTGTCCAGTTGTGCTAATTTATGCCCTTTCAGTGTCTGTCATTCGAAAAGGTCCTTCAAGCTTTTACTTGATATCAAGCATGATCATAATTAGTCCTTGAGTTTCTTTGTATCATAAGTAGTTGGTGATCCAACATTGTATGAAGCCATAACCTCTCTCCAGCTTTCACCACTGTAACCCTCCTAATTATTTCAAATTTTGGAGTAATCATTAAAGTTATGTTTCCTTTTGTCAGTAGTACCTTCTTGAGTCATCTTTGTATTTTTTAAGCTATTTTATTAGTTCACTGGGCTCAATAAGGTCCAGATGACCCAAGGTTAAGTCATGGAATGAGTATGCCAACCAGAAGTTATGGATGGTGAAACTTATGGTGTCAGGACTACCTTCCTCAAGTGCTGAACTGTAGGTGCCAAATTAAGGGAATTCTGCTGTACATAATTACAAATGTGGCCGTGGGCTGCATAATACAACCTGGTGGGTCACAGGTTGAAAATTATGCATTAGGTACTTGAAGTGGTGTCCTCCAACATCCACATATATTGCACATTGTAATAAAATTACAAGAGTTAAGTCTTAAAACTGGATCTGCAATTTGAATTGGTGCGTCACAAGTATTTTGTAGTGATCACATTTTCAGTTTTTAATAACCATGTGAACAGGTGCTTCAAACATGTTGGTTGCTTGGGTTCATCAACAAAATTATTTTCTTGGACACAATTTTGAGACTTGGTGAATCCCAGTTGCTTTGGTAATAATAACACACCTAGTTTTATAGCACTGTCTGTAACCGCCCTGAAACATACAGTTTAGTAGGTAAACACGAATCCAGATCTTGCCAGTGATATTTATGAACAGATTTATCAGGATATTTCTTATATTGTTATTCTTAAGAAGAAACATTAATTTTTTGGACTGAATATCATTCCTGTTGTATAGAAACACAAGGATTGCTCACAGGTGATTGCTGATGAGAAAAAAAACCTGCATTGATGTGTAAAAATTTATATACACTTTTGGATCAGAGTTGTTACACCTTACACACAGTTTGCTGTATGCTGATCAACTATGTAGAATGCCAGTAACTGTTAGATGAGCCTCTGCATTTTTTCAGGTATTTTTATCTATAGGTAGCGGCCATTGGACTGTATCAGTTAGTACTTTAAACTGTGTACTCTGTCTGTTTATCATATTCCCATAGTACAGCATTCCACTGTCTTAAACCTTGGTCTGTCACATTGAGGGAAGAATATAGGATGAGGGAGTTTGAATGTAGGGTGCTGAGGGAAATATTTGGGCTTAATAGGGAGAAAGTAATGGGGGATGCGAGGAAATGACATATTGGGGAGATTCATGATCTGTAGTCCTTGCAAAATATTATTTGGGTGATAAGATCAAGAATGAAATGGGCAGGTCATGTGGCTTGTGTGGAGAAAAGGAGAGGAGCACAGAAGGAAAACCTGAGGGAAAGTGACCACTTTGAAGACTTGTGCTCATATGGAGGATAATACTCAAATGGATCTTCAAGAAATAGTTTGGTGTGTGTGTGTGTGTGTGTGTGTGTGTGTGCATGCACATGTGTGGACTGGACTGACCTGTCTGAGGACAGGGACAGGTGGTGGGATCTTGCAAACACAGTAATGAATGTCGGGGTTCTATGAAATGTGGGGTGTTTTGTGACCAACCATTAGCTTCTCAAGAAGGGCTCTGCTCCAGGGACCTACTTAGTTAACCCTTTGTCATGCAGTTTATTTTTTGGGGGCTTTGGGGTTTACCCATGTCATGCCCAGTGTGTACTAGACCTGTTTTATTAGGTGTAAACAGGAGTGTGAAGATGGCCATATCCATCCAGTGCCAAGGTTGATGCGCGGACCTTTACCTTGATTTTCCCATAACATCTCCATGGTGTGATCTATTGCGCTGATGATCAACTGCAACTTGACATCTCCTGCCACTGCTTCAGCCAGTTGTGAATGTCATCTGTTTCCAATCCTCACTGACTGTTTCATTCCTCACAGCTTGTTTCATGGTAGGATCGAATTATGTTCTTTTTGGCTGTCTGCACTCTTGCATTTGCTTTCAATTTCCAAAGTCTTTCACTCCCTTCATTCCCACTCTCTTAGTTATTATTTCTTCTTTTATTCAGTGCTTATAATTGTATGCAGTTCTACTGCCTTCTGACATCAGAACCGCAACGCTTAATATCATTTTTTAATGTTCTAGAACTACCAGAAATTGTGAATCAGTTCAGACCAGCCATATACGAATTAGTCCCTAAGCTCTGTTTAATAATATCCTTCATAGTCTTAAAATTGCAGCTTTAACAAGGTTTTCCTCACAAAATGTTGTATTCTTTCCTTGTTCGTGCCACAGGACTGTATTTTCATTTTCCTATGAGATATCCCTAGCAGTGGGCATACTTGTTTGCACTTTCACACTGGATACTTTACACATATAAATAAGAAGGCTGTAATGTATTTTAACTAAGAGAACTGAAGGAAACTCTTACAATAGCACATATTAAGGCATTGCCCTGGTTCTTGTTTGCAATAATTTGTGTCATTGTTCTCACTAAAGTATGTAAACATGGATGGAATATGAGATGTTCACTCTGGTTGTACAGGGAACTTCCAGGTTACATAATGTTTAACTTACATAAACAATGACTTAACATAAAAAATTCTTGCTAATAGTATTATTAATTAATATTGTATATCATATAATATTAATCCTGCAAGTGTTAAGTCTACTTTACTTCGCATGTTTCATATGACAAAAAACTGATAGAAGTGATATTTTAAACATGAGCACTGACATTGTGAAAATATACAAGTAACTGGTGAGGTGTGAAAAATGGGGGGGGTCATTAAATCTGACTAATAAAAGTTTCAGGAATGGAACCTTTATGTAAGTAATGCCTTGGATGTGCATATATTATAATTTGAATAATGTTTTTTGTCCACAAGGTTACTTTGTGAAGCACGAGAGAACTTATCACCAGTGCGTAATGTGGCATCAGTTGAAACTGTAGGCACTCCACAATCTGTACCAGACAGCAGGAGTAATCCTATGGCACCAGTCGCACCAACTCAACAGTTATTACAGTCAACACCATTCTCACGTCTCCCTCATAGTGTGTTCCCTGCAACTGACTTGAACAATCTAATAAATGCTGCAAACCTAAGGCAGCAGCAGGTTCCTACAGGAAAACAACCATCGTCATTGACAGATTCACGACAAGCAAAGCGCCCAAATCCTCTTTCATCTGTAAGTATTATTAAGATCACTACTGTTACTATAATTTAATGAAGTTTTTCTCAGAAGACAGTGTTCTGTGATGTAACACCATCTGCTCTGGTGGAAACTTAGGAAAACCTGCCTTATCCATTTTCATATTAGAAGAATGACCCTGAATCTTAATGTGAGTCATCCCTGTTGTGTTCACAACCAATTAAAAATGCAGGTTTTTCAGTCAATACACAACTCTAATGTTTAACATATCAGCAACTTATTTTGGCTACTGTTTTGTAGCAATCATCAGGCTGATCCCAAGAATATAAAAAGAAGGATATAATACAGTTGCAAATCTCTGACCAATGTTGCAGTTCTATTATTTTCTTCTTTTTGTACTCTTGAGACTGGCCTGGTGGTGGCTACAGAACAGCTGCAAAAACATGTATCTGATTTTTTAAACAGTAAAGTTGTATTTTGACTGAAAAACCTTCATTTTTAATGACCCAGAATGTGGAAGCAAGAGGTTTCTCCAGAATATTGGTAAATTTCTACCAGGCTACACAGTGTCACATCTTGGAAAACTGTATTATGCGTAGTCACTACTGTGAGAACCTCAGAGATCACAAGTCACTCACAGTTTGTACAAAATAGTATGTAGGACTTTATATGCATATGGTGTCCCACCAAAACCATAATTTTTGGCCTTGTGGTGAGCAGAACACCATCCAGTCATTATATAGTTGTGTAAGTTAAAGGCAGTTTGTCACACAAGAGTGTATGAAGATCCCAGCACAATTTGCCACACAGCAATGCCTGAAGATCCTAGCACATTTAGGTTGATTGAGAAATGATTTGTAACACAGTGACATTGCTTTGTTGAATTTCTAGAATAACAGTCATGATATTGTAAGGTCTACAGAGTGCATGCTTATTCAGTTCTATCTCAAGTTCCCCCAGAGATAAAAAAATCGCACCCATTGACATGTGGTTCACTTCACCACAGAAATGCATTTCTTATACATATTCCATAGACCCTGCATTAAATTTTCTGTGCTTTTTTAGCCTATTGTGCTAATGAGAACACAACACTTATCCTTGGTTTCATGTTCCAAAACTGGTTCCAAAAATATTATCCGCATAGAGCTCTAAATTAATTATGTCAGAGACTCTTGAACATGATTTTGTGGACACTGAAAGTAGAAATGTGCAATAATAGTTCTGTGGGGTTGGCTGTGACATGCATTGAAGATGTTCCAACATTTCAGCATACATTCTGCTCCGCATCTTCAGGGTGAGTGAGGCAGAAATCAGATTCCAAGTCACATAACATGCGACAGCCACTCCGTCCAACATTCCATCAAGCCCCTCACTTGGCTGATGACCAGATAATAGTCTAAGGTTTTGAAAATTGGTGTTGGACTGTCTTGGAATGCCCCGTCTAACGAAGTCAGTGTTCCATGTTTGTTATACATATTTGCAGTTTCTTACGTGTGTGTGTGAGCGTGAGCGTGAGCGTGCGCAAGCATATGGACACACGTATATTGGCACAGTGTTTAAACACTTTGAACAATGTAATATGTACCTATCCTCCGAGGCAGAAGGAAGATGTGGCCTAATTTATGGATCTTGCAGTGGAAGTAAGGGTGGGGGTGTGCAGTTTAGTGCTATGCAATGGGTACATGTGATGACCCAAGACAGTGTATGTCTTGCATTGAGCTGAAGGTTGAAAATTTGTAGAAATATTATTCAAGCCTGAAATCTGGAATGTGTGTCTGGAAGTCACAGAGTGTGGGCTCTAGTATGTGTTACATCATGAAATATGCTTGTATGATTGGGGATGTTGCCTCTTTTTAAGTCACGGTATATTTATGAATTTGTAACTCAGAACATGTGGCACACTGTACTGCATGTTCACCAGTACACTAAACAGCAGATTGCTCAGTGTAAGGCCAAGAGATGATGCCTTGCAGTGTTAGGATCACAAAACAAATTTTATATATTTTGTTGTTGTTTTTGGGTTGTGGACAAGAGAGCTGACAACCACAGCTTCACACTCATTTGTTATTGATTGAGCAACTTAACCTAAGCAAGCATCCAAACTTAATGACACTGCATTGTGTTAACAGGTTTGTAAGTAATGAATTTATGAGTGTTTTTCATAGCAGTAGGTATAAGGTAAAAACCAGTGCCTCTCTGCTGAGCTACATTGTGTCAGATGTCCAAAGACCATAACCTTAACCTTTATCCTGCAGGGGTGGGTATTTAAATTTTAATGCATGGTTTATGAAAAACTTCAGTATTATTTGAACAGAAAAAAATAAAATTTTGAAATAAATGGCACTTTGTTAAAAATAAAGCAGAGATTATGCTGCATGTCTGAAAAATGCAGTAAATTTCCTTGTTGACTAAATATGTAAAATGAATTTCTAGGAGTGCTTTTGTACATCTGTTTGCATATGTGAACGTAAGTTTAGAATGTTAATTGTCACTGATTGTAATTGTATAGGCATCCCCCACAAAACATCTCCCTTATTAATGTATTCCCAGTAGAAAACCTCTTGGTTTTTAATATCCAGACTTCATAGAACATATATATCTGTCAATACAACATTTTTTGGCGGACATTTATATAGGAAATACTTACATTCATGTTATTTGCTGTGCCGTAAATGTAATCTGTATGGTATGGCATGCAAATTGTACGTGTTACTGCATAGAAAGTAACAGTTTTTTTTAACAACCATGTTAATTGTTTGGTGATCAGGAAGTAACGCTTCACGTATTTTACATCCCAACATTATAGTTCATTATATATATATATATATGTATGTAGGCATATTACTGTGTTCTAGTTTTGTTTTAGGAAATTCGGTGGGGGTTTTGGGTTGATGTAACACATTTTAATATTTCCCATTTAAAATAATGGGCAGTAGGCTCCTGGTTAACGTTTTCATGCAGAATACAGTATCTTATTTTCAGGACCAGATTGCTGATGTTAAGTAGGAGATGCCAGTAATTGCTAATCTTTGATCTCACATGTTTCAGGGTATTGGTGGAGGAAATCGTACAAAGACTGAAAGAAGGCTGCCAACGCGTCTGCATGGACAGTTCCCACCTTCACATAGTAATAATCCCAACTCTCTTGATACGGAGGGTTTGTTTGATCTGGAAGGAATGGAAGAAATACGCATAGAGTCATTTCATTCGGAGGAGGAGACTGACACAGATGGTAGGTTTCTGCAATGTGTACAAGCATTTATTTGGACTCTGCACCCACATGGCTAGGTGTTGAGACTAACTGAATTCCCTGAGGATTTCTTTTGCATGCTCTCACTCACTGCAAACAAATTCCAAAATTTAGTAAATGGGAGAAGATGTACTTGATGTCCACCATTGTTGGGAGCCTGCATTAACCTGGAGGTATCTTAGCGTTAGATTAAATGGACTTTCTTGATGTTGGTACTCCTACATCAGAAGTTGATTTCTTCACCCTCACCAAGTGTGCAGAAGTCAGAAAAGTCAAAATTAGCTGGAGGCATTAAAAATAACAGCTTGGTCTCCTGAGATGGTGCCAGCATTAACTAATTCCTCAGCCACTTTTATTACATGCAACAAAGTTACACATGCCTGGCCTTGTTGGACCATCAGGTAACAACTTTTGCATGGTTTCTACATTCTTATTTACCATTATCAGTCCCATGCAGAAGTATATACAGTGAAGAATTTTTCCCCATCTCCTGCGACAAGCACAGTAATTGTCCACTAGGTGTTGGTTTTCACTGTATGCTACTAGTGGCTGTAGTTTCAGTTTTCAATGAATGGGTCTTTCCCGTATCTTAGCACTGGTGTTTGATTTTTGCTCCATTGTAGTAACAATTCTTAGTACAGTGTGAGATTTAATGTTCTCATAGCAGTGTTGCTGGAGATACAAGTTTTCTGGGATATTATGCTGTGTCAGCTGGTAAATAGTTACCAATGGTTTGAAGGCAGTACAGTCCATTGAAACATTAGTATATATTTCCCAAATGACATCCCAGGAGATGTAATCTTCATCTCTTGTGTTGCTAATTTGGGTTGTATTTGAGCAATGCTGAGTGTATGAGTTCTGGTTTTTGGACAAACTGTGCCCCATTTTTGAAATAAGGAAGCAATTTTCCAGGAGTTTTCTCATCAGTACAAAGAACATTTGTATTTATACTTGTCTGCTATCTTTAAGTTAATGACTTTGCTGTTTGTTGCTTCCCAGATTCTGGTAGTCATGATGAGGGGATTCATATCCCAAAAGGAAGAGGAATGCACAACAACCTGGCAAAGTCCCTGCCAGTAAATGTACCTGCATTTCTTCCTGAGAATAAAAAGCTCAGTGATGAGAGAGATGATGAAAGGGTGAGTGACTTTCCAGGTTTGAAGCTCTTACTCAGGCGAAAATTTGTGGAGACTTGTGTTTTAGTTGCTATATCCCACCATGTTATCTTGTATATAAATGGCAGTATATGATGTATGTGTGCATATATGTAGGTACGTACAGTAAAACTCGTTTAAGATGTCCCCAGTTAAGAAAATTTCCCATCTAAGAAGTCAGGATAAAAAAGCCCCAAAATTCTCCCATTGATTAACTACATGTTTCCCTTTTAATACATCCCTGCATAAGGAAATTTCCCCTCTAAGAAGTAACAGATTTGATGACAGAACAATTTTTTTACCCATTTAATACATTTTCTGTTTCAAAATCTTAAAGAATTTCCCTGAGTTTCCATTTGTTCCGTTTCCAAAACGCAGTGTTCAAATGGTGCAGCCAGTTCATATACGTTAATCTGCAAGGTCATTTCCACCATGTTTCACCCAGTAGAATGTTGTAATTTACATCCATCACATGTAATTCTTCAATAAAGATCAGCATAAGAAACAATATGTTATGAAGAACAAACTAGTTTAATATCCCGCATACATGTTAATGGTCAGGCTGGCCCATCATCAGAGAGAGAATGTAGAATACAAAGTAGATATTACTGTGTTATTATGTTAAAACCTGTTGTCTTAAGTCAGCTACTTATTACAGAGTATAATTGCATATTAATGTACAGCAGGTCTGCCTCATTCACAGATTTGTGTGTCACGGTTTTGCTGTATCACCAAATACCATGAACACCCTTGTGCATTGCTATGTACTTGCTTTCCTTATTCATGGTCATGCTTGTACAGTAATACACAAGAGGCTGTGTCTGCATGCCTGTGTCACTTATTAGCTGTCTAGATACTATATGATACAGAATGTAGTTTGACTGTACTTTTCACAGTTTTAGAACTAATGGTTACCCTGATATTTTATTTATAACTGGAAGGTGTGATGTATGTGCTGATGAAGAGCATAAGGATTAAAAGGAAAGGAAAGTGATGTCTCTGTTAGAGAAATTGGAGTTGTTGGGCAAGTTGGATAAGTTGGACAGAAGAATGAGAATTGCTGCTGTCAGGTGCCATTATTTTTCAAATTAATTAATGATCATTTTATGAATAAAAATGAAGACAGGTTTAGTGGAAGCAATGAGGGCAATTTCCATTGTGTGCAAATATTTCGTGTGTAAGTCATCATGATAGCTTCTTCACAAAGATGGGGAGGGGCTTGTGTGTATGGCTGGAAGATTAGGCAGAGAAAGGGTTGTCCGTAGTGCTGTGTTAAGGCAGGACATGTGATTATGCATCCACTACGCAGAGTATGGGAGTGAGGAGAAGGGCAGCTTTCATGCAAGTAAAGGGTTGCTCTGAAAATTTTAAGAAGTGGATGAGCCTGAAGAGAAGCAAAAAATCACCATCTGCTGATTGTGTGGCTGGTGGTTAAGTACCTAGAGTACTTCAAGAAAGTGAGGAGAAGGGCTACTTGTCATAGCAAATCATGCCTGTAGTGTACAGTGTTTAAAATGCCAGGTATCTGCTGCGGCTGGAGCACTGTTCAGTTTAAATGCCCATCGTGGACACTCTTTTCCCATTCAGACAAAAGGACATACATTGAGTGGGGCATCATCCCATCAACCTTGATGAGACAGGCCTGAAATTTAAGCACAAGATGGAGGTGTCATGCCACCATACAAGGAGGTGTATGAGGACATGCAGAAAGAGGCAAAGAAATAAAAGATCACCTCTTTCTTCATGAAGTGTTGCGTGTCCCCCGCAACATGTACCGTCTGTCATTTTATCACCATGACAGCTGTCAGCCATGAACAGTGACATCATTCCATTTAATGCAGACACAAATATTTTTCTCATGTTTCATGTGTGTTTAGTTCCTCTAACCCTGTTTGCCTTATAAGGTCTCAACTTTGCTCATCACAATTTTACCATTCAAGGGATTTTTCAGGAACATAACCTGCACAAACAGTGAAAGTTTTCCATGTTATCAGACTGTTAATAGAGTCCCAATATTTCCAGTCTCTTGTATGTTGCCCTGTGCTGAAAGTAGGTTGTGTCAGTTTAAGATCCCTCATATGGTTTATATTGTACCTTACTGATACAGGTATTGACCCAATTTCTGAAAGCAGTGTGGCGGAAACCCCAGTTACTATGGAATCCTCTAAGTTTTCTTTATTACCAATCAGAATATAGCTCTCTGTTACATTGCCAGCATTTTGTGTTTACCTCTGTCCAAGTCAAATATATCTCTGGATATGAAATTAACCACTTTCATGTTGTTGCTTTTATGCAGCTTCCGCAAGATCCAGTGGACATTGCAGCATCCATCAAGGCTCTTGCTAAAAGTGTGCATGGAGATGCAGATGTGTTTGGCGATCTGCCTCGTCCTCGTTTCAGCACCCAGATCTGATTTGAAAGAATGTTTGCCTGAAGGAAAATAAATATACAAGGAAAGACAGTTTGAATAACATGGAGGCAATGGTCAGAAAATACAGAACCCTGAAATAGGTACATGCATATTTTGAAAGAAACAAAATACTGATTTATCATTATGCAGAAGGGTATATAGAAGTCTTAAAAACTTTCTTTGCAATTTATAACATGTTCCTAAAGTGCTTTCGAGTTTTGGTTTGGGTTTTCTGTCCATGTTCTTCCACTAGTAATATGTCTTTTAAGCCAACATGTTCAAATTATATTAAGTCTGTTATGTTCTTAAGAAAGGTTTATGCTCTCTTTTATGCTGGTACCTTAATGTATTTGTTGCAAGAAGTGAGAAAATGAAAACGTAAAAGTGATAGGGTTTGTATTAAGAAAATTGTGTATACTGTGAGCCATAAAACTCAACATAACCCATCACTGTGTCATAAAATACAGGATGTGGAATTTCTGTAGAAAAGGTACAGTTTGTTGAATGTTACGTGCAAGAACTTTGTTGCATTTTTATAAGTATTAAGAACCAGTCAGAATACAAAATATTAAAAAAAATACTTTGAGGTTGAGTCATTTTTCATTGCTGTAGTGTGATGTGTGTGCTCATGAAAGAATTAAGCATATTGTTGTGTGGGAGGTTTCAATAAAGTTTTGTTGAATCAACCCTACTTAATGTTGCTGTATTCTGTGTATGTACTGATGACAAAATGCCACTTCTGTTTATGACAGTGCTGTCAGTAAGAGTTCATCAAAGTCTAAATTTATGCACTGTGGCCGGGCCGCCCGGGCGCTTCTATAAAAGTGTCAGAAAGGAGCAGCAATGCTTGTTTATTACATGGTTTAAAACCAAGCCTGCTGTCTTGTGCTTAATCACATTCGCAAACTATTTCTGCTTTATGAACTGTTCATTTGGAGATATCTCGCATTGTAATTGGAAATGTGGGTGACTACAGAGACACAATAGATTCCCGAATTTGTACAGTTAATGAAAATATTAAAAATGTTTCATAAGTTTGAGTCTAGATAGTTACAGAGAAATTTGAATTCTTATGCAATATAAGCTGCTAGAAATTTTTATGCTGTAAAGATGGTACAGAACTTGCTGCAGAGGAGGCATAATATGCAGGAGGTACAAAGAGCTTTCATACCAACTCTCACACCTCTAAAATTAATAGTTTAGTAAGAATATTGCTCTTTTGTGAGAATAATGTAGGGGATGTGCCATCACTTAGGCAGTCACTGTTCTTTCACCACAGAGCACCAGGTTAAATTCCAGACCAGTGCATGTGAGATCTGCGGTAGACAAAGCAGCACTAGGACAGGTTTACTTCTGAGTGCTTTCTAACACTTATTCTTATTCTTAGATGGCACTACAGTCCAATGCAGACCTTCACCTCTTTAATGGACTTCTCCCAGTCAGCCCTGTTTTTTGACCTCTCTTCCCAGTTTTTAATTTTGCATCTATTAATATCTATTTGTACACCGTCCACCATCTGTTTTTTGGTCATCCTCTTAGTCGACTTCCCCAGGGGTTATTATAACATACTTGACTTACTTTCTTTTACTATGCATTCTATTAACATGACCAATCCAATTCAACTAACTTATTCTGACAAATGAAAGTATATCCAAATCTCCAAACAGCTGCATTAATTCCGTATCATATCAATTTCTCCCATTCTTGTTTACTTTAATTACCTCCAAACATTCTTAAAACTTCTCTTTCAAAAGCAGCCAGTCGTTTAGTAATATTTTCATTCAGTGTCCAAGATTCTGCTCCATATGTTGCGCTTTTTAACACGTGTTAAGAGGAAAGAGTAATGCTGATGCTGTAAAGGAAGTAATTTTGGTCAGTTGTAACTTCTTAATGCCTTTACAGGATGAAGTCAACATCTGAAACCAGGCACATGTATCAGAGGCCATGAATTAGTTCACAGAAAAATGGAAAACCCCAGGAAGCTGATGGAACAAATTCTGGTTCATGTCCACTTAAAATTATTACATATAGTGAAGTTCGTAACAGTAAGTTGCAACTGCTCACTGTTTAGTCAGATTATGAGACATTTCACCCTAGCAATATGTATGGGGCATCTCAGAGGACCACAGTGCACCAGGTTGCTATCACTTGAATAATAAAGCACCACGTTTTGTCACTAAATTCACTGTATATTTTCTTAATAGGTGTTGATTCTTATGCGTAGAAGGCTACACTTTTCACATATGAAGACAGCGGCATTTAACAACTCTGGTCAGATTCAACGTACGGCCTGTGGTCAGTATTTACCGCACACACAAAATAATTTTGAACTTTAAGTGTGATATCTATCAAACAAGATACTGCTTAACAATATTAACTTCACGAACAGTCAATTACAAGGTAGACAAAGTGCCAACATAAAAATAATCATAAATTTGTAGTTATAATTTAGTTGTAAAGGTCCCAAACAATGGAGTGATATGGTTTCACATCCCACTTGTCTGAAGTCTAAACGGCAAGCAAGTCAGCATCCCCAAGCTATACATCATGTAAAACTCATGAAATTAAAACCGTATAAAAATTCATTCCTGCCCTGATGGGCAACTTACTGAACTCCTTCAAATTTCCATAGGTTTAATTTTGAATATTTCAAACTCTCTGAACTCTAATTTGGCAGCCCCCCCCATTTCAGTTACCATACTCCATAAACTTTCTAGTAAAGAAAACCTATGCATCTATCATTAGCAAGCAATATGAAGCCACACAGAGCCATCTGCTTTCTGTCACTAACAACTATGTGTTCCCCAGATGCCGAAGTATCAAATGTCACTTTTTTTTAAGCTACAAAATTTCTGCTAAGGTAACAAAATAATGGTGTTGTGCCAAGCTCTCTTCACAAACTGAAAACTACTGGCTTCCCATTAACTGGCTGTTACATAAATTTCCCCACTACTGACTTGTTCTCTGCTAAGGCCAAACTATATCCCTTAATGAATTATCAAAAAATGTTGATGTCCCTTGCTTGATGTGCAATCTAACTTCCTCGGGAATCAAATCTAAGTGTCCAAGAAAGAGTGGTAAATGGGAAGTTTGTTCCCAATAGGCTGTTCCCAGAAATATTACATACCTTATTGCATTTCCAGCATTAGCTACAGGGACCTTGAGTCTGCATCTGAAACTTTAGCTGCAAGTCTGGTTCGAATCCAAGCATGCTGTTTCTGCATGAATGGACAACCCAGACTAACACATTCACTCCTGTATCTAAAACATGGTTACATAAGGTTATTGTGTTCAAGCTACTGTATCTGACCATGGCTGGATAAGGGCATGGTGCAATAAAAGCACATTTTGAGCATGTTTCTTCTGTAGTCACTATATAGTATATGAAGCACCTTTCTCACATTTTCTTTCATTTGGACAATATTGTTGGTTTAAAGAGCAGGGTGTTCCATCGCAAAGCACACAAAAATGCATTGCTTTCCATCCAGGGATCTGTGACATGAAATATCACACCGTAAAACAATGCTGGAATTTTCAGCCTGTGCCCTGTGAAAATTCAGTTCATCTACAATAGTGTAGGAGAAAATTATGTTTTGTTATGTTGCAAAATAAGCATGTAGTGTAAAAAATGGCTGGGGTGACAATTCAGCAAGCAGTGGAAGTTGCTGGAAGTGAACGTGTTAAGAACCCGTGTATTGTGGGTGTCTGTGGAATCCACCTGCTAGTTGTGAGGTGGCAAGAGAGCCCATCCACAAAGGACGAGTAGTCACTCAGGGGGACATTTAAGTGTTTTCCTGGAGTTTCTAGGGTCTGACACTTAACACTGCAATTGCAATGATTAATCACACTTCTCAAACTTCAAAATCAATTTTAAAAAGCTGAAGCTGGTGTGTTTTATCACATCCCTGAGCATGGCAGCTTTATCACACAGCCTGCATCTGCCAGGACAAACAGTGACAGCAACCATGTTCAGGGACACAATAAAGGAGACACCCGTAGTTTAAGAGGTTGCATCCGATTCTCCACCTACTCTGACAGTCAAGCCACTTGTAAGAAAAACTGACTGTGTAACAACCACAAAGCCTTGAACCCAAAGTTCATCTGTTAGGTTTTTGCAAAAACATGTTTTCCTGAAGTTCTGGGCAACCAAACAAAATTAGACTCTTGTGAAAAAACAGTTTGCCTCATGAGAATCTGAGGGCACTTGTACCTCTATTATTTAAATGTACAGCATATACGCATTGTTGCTCTCTACTAGTCACTGTTTCCAAATTAAGGAAACAGAAAGTGTAAGGCAAACATTACTCCAGATTTATAAAATATAAACTGATATCACAAGTCAAAGTGATACTGATGATTACATAGTTAGAAATAATTGTGGACTGATAATTAACACAACTAAACAACTATTACCAGCGTTGCAGATAGCAGGACAGAATGTGTGAAGGCAACTTGCCAAAAACAGAACAAATTAAATTTATTTATAGTGAAACTCTTAAAAACTATCAACTATTTAATGAATGCAGACTCTGTATCCTGAAAGAATCCCATCTGCCAAGGAGGGCTCAAGCAAGACAAATAATCTGAAGAAAGAAGATATGTTTGAGTACATGATTTATTAAGTACAGCATTCAGACGTAAATTTTGGTTTTCTGAAATGTAACACATAATTTAATCTCAGTGTAACAAGCCAGAATGCAGGGCCACATAAATACGTAACTGCTACTACAAGAAGCGACCAGTGTGTCTTTTTAAGTTGTTCATTCTGTGCATTTTTAATCTAACTTACTTTCTTTTATTAAATCAACCAAATGCATTTGGTTGGTTTAATAAAAGAAAATAATTTAGCATGTCTTAGTTCAGAATACACCTTCTGAGGACGCACAATGCACAGTGCAGGGATATGCTTGCTTGTAATAGACACGAAAGGAACAGTGCTGTTTGCCTTTAACACAGTTTTCCTGTGCAATAAAATGACCCCTCTGGTTGTGACTGCATATAATGTTACTGTACATGGACCATTGCCACTTCCACTGGTAATTAATTGGCTTGTGGATTTCCAATCAGCTGCACCATCTATACCAAAGCTTTCTTTTTAGCCTACTTTCCTTCTGAAAAAGAAAAGTAGGTTTTGAGATAAAATACTGTCTATGTGGACCCCCACGTCCCAATTTGTACTTTTGAACCAGGTAACTGATTTTCATGAAACTTTGTATGAACAATATGCCAACTGGAGTTGACCCAAATCGGTAATAACAAGAGGGTAGACGCACTTGTGAGGTGAGAGCAACACTAGTGCCACATATTTCATGGGCCCAAAACATGGATGCACAGATTTTCCAAAATCAGAGCCCCTGAAAATTCTAGGCACCAGAATAGTGACCTGAAACTAGATCTATACTGAGGACCCACAAATATTAGGCACCACCATACGAAATTTAGTCACCATGGCAACCTGTTACCTAGGATTTGTTCACCCCTAGCCTAAAATGATATATGGTATTACAGTCTAAACAACTTTAGGACAGTAATGTTTTTGTGGAATGTGAAACATCATGACAGGTGTGCAGAGTTCCCTTGGCTTTAATTTGATGGTAGTAACTAAAGAGCCACTCAAGGCAGGCTGTGAAATTGGTAAGAGAGAGATTATAAACATACTTAAGTATTACATACAAAAAACTATTTTCAAACCAACAAGTGTCTGAGATTACATGAGGAGTGGGATACAGGTAATAAATTCATCACAAAATAACTTAAAAGAATAACATACACTATCATGTCTGTGGGACCTGCAGTCTGTGCTGTGGGTAAGTAGTCCTCCTCCTGCTCAAACTTTTGTGCGACTCTGTATCCCCTTAGGATTAGGAGAATTATTGAAAAGAAATGCATGCAAAACACCATGAAGGCTATATTTTGAAATAAGATTTATTTCAATCTGACTTTTTTTTAATATGGCAAAGGTTTCACAAAATTTAATCTTACCACAGATACATGCTCAGAATGTTGTCCACTTTAGTAGACACTAAAGTGGACAACATTCTGAGCACCATACTGCAGTGTACTAAAGTGGACAACATTCTGAGCACCATACTGCAGTGGTAATGTACTATACAGGTCGGTTATGTGCATGCATTCTGCTGCACAGTTCACTTAGCCATATTTCACGTTTTAATTCACTACTGTGCAAGAAGATCCATTTGGGCAGCTGCAACACTCTTCATGCCTTCTTGAGTTATCTGGAGATTGGTTTTCCATGAGTGGAGGAGATCACGCAGCTGCTGCCACTGGGCTCGTCCAAATGTACGATGCATTGTGCTCGAGATGTACACCTTGCGGGCAGCTTGATCCATGCGAGCCCTTACGAGTTTTGTCTTAAGAACTGCACGCAAACAAAATGTACGAACATGACTGAAAAATCAATGTTTTGCCACGAGGGAACACTGTACCTGTGTCAAAAATGCAGATGCACTATAGCAATCAGGTTTAACACCAAACACAATGCACAAACAATCTGAGTGCCATAACATGATGCAGAATGATCAAGTGTCAGTCACTTGCATGCCCATATATTGTGTGTCTGCTGCAATGCAAACTGTGCCTCTTCTTGTCTCCCCAAACCAGATGTGGAAGAATTATCACGTGCAACCCACTCAGATAGACTTTCTTAAGCCAGTCATCTGAAAGAAGCTGGATGATCCTGCAATCATGGCTTGATTCCCAGTCCAGACCACCTCTGGAGTTCAGCCACTGTCCTATTCAATAGGTACTTTGGATTCATGACCCCCAGATGTAAAGTGGTTGATGTATAGCATTGACCACTCATATCCATCTACTGCCAAGATTAAGAATGTGTGGAGCTACATCTTCACTCCACCACATGCCTTTGTGGTACAGTGGTTAACCTTCAACAATGCTGGGGTTTAAATTCAAAACACTGCTCATGATATAAGAGTTAAATTTAAATTACCCTAAAAGACACTGACAAAATATGGTGCACACAAGCGATCAATGATTAATTTGGCATAGCTGTGTGCAACTGAGCACACATACTTCACTTGTGTAGGATTGGTGATTATCATACTGGATGCTGTCAGATGCAAATCAGATGTAACAGCAGTCTTCTGGGGTGTGAGATAATGTAGTCTGGTATAAGGCAACTAGCAGTTCAGATGAACAGACTGTTTCTATCCTTGGAATTCAACCCTGAAGATGGAAGCAGTATGTTCCTCCCAAATGCTGGTAACCTACCTGACTACACGGCAATACATCCCAGAACACTGCTGTTTCACTCTATCTATTCATGCAGATGACAGAACAGTGCTTAACATGATAGTACCATTCTTACTTCCCATCCTACCCTACCTACTAATTTCCTTACTCAACATCAGGAGACTGCTGAATAGGGTCAAGTGGGTAGCAACCGTGTTTTACATTCACAGTAAACAAAGTTAACTATGTAGTAATCAACCAATTATCCTGACAGTTCTAACGATTTTTCTCAGTCACTCCAAGCAAATTCAAGGATAATACCTTAAATTAGGCGACAACCACTTCCTGCCACATCCTAGTCAGTTCATCTCCACTTATCACCCCATCAGTGCTATACAATCTGAGCTACTGATACAGTAATTAATTAAACATAAATATGTAAATAAATAAAGAGGCAGGCTATTTACCCATCATCCTACTAACTGATCTAGCATGTGTACTTGCCTGTTAATGGCCCAGAGGGGTCAGAGTTAAGAGCATGGCCCAAACTGTTCAGCAGCAGTAAGGGATGGAGCATGGGACACAGAGATGTAAACTGTGAGCTTCTAACTTTCGGCTTAGCACAGGCATACCACTCATATGTAGACACAAAATTTCTTACCATCTATTATGAATGCTTCAACTTCAGTTTCTTTAAGCTGCAACTCTTGTTGTATTGTGTCAAAAGACATCTCTGAATTTCCCTCAGCCAACTGCATAAAAGTTAACAACCTCATCTTCTTCAAGTTCTGTTCATGATTCAGACCTACAAAAAATGAGAATTAAGAAATTAAGAATTAGATAAATTAATTCCTTTTATCTAACTAACTGTACAGCCACTTCTTTTTCCAAGGCTCAACAGCCCTAGTAGGCCTAGGCCTCCTCATTCTTGAGGTTTCGAGATCACACTCAGACACACCACACTCGGTAGGATTCCTCAGGATGAGTGATTGGCCCATCGCAGACACCTCTACCTGACAACACACAACACTTACAAGAGACAGACATCCATGCCCCTGGCAGGATTCAAACCCACAATTCCAGCAAGTGAGCAGCTGCAAACCCATGCCTTAGACAATGCATTAATTTAGTCTTTTTGTATTCCATGTGGCCCCACCAGGTCCTACTATTTTTCAACAAACCGTGGCACCACTTCACTTTAGCTTGCCAAAGATATAAGTTATCAGGTTTGCACAGCATCTCTTAATAAGATGATGGTCTTCTTTTTGGTTTCTGCACTGTGTAGTGATTAACTGTCCCGATGTTTCTGAGTAACATACTGCCTCCAGCTTCACGGTGAACGGCTTGTCAGAGATGATGAAGTGATGAGGAGGAAGGAAATGTGTCAGTTATACAACACAGTTACAGCACTTTGACCAGTCACAGCTATGGGATGCAGAAAGAGGACACTGGGTTGCCCAAAGCCATTTGGAGCTACCATTTCTAAAGACAGCCCTCTCTTCCAGGCCTCACCAATGGGATATGTGATTTGTGACAGTAGTGTGGCTGGTGACTGGGCCCCAATTTCTGCCTGCTCTTAAGCTGCATTAGCCATAATCAGCACTGGATGGGTAACCACTGAGACTGACCACACAGTGTGTTTTGTTACCAAAGTGTGGCGTCTATAGCCTCAGGAGGCCAAGACTGTTACATTCTTGGAGAATGTGTGCTCTCTTCTTTCTTTCTGGGAATGTATTAGAGACTTCCATGATCTACTTAGGGAGAATCCATGCTCCTGGTTCATGCCGTTAAAGGGTGCAGTTTGATCCCTACTGTTTCCCTTACAAGTTGGTCCACGTGCCTAGATTTTCTGGCCACGACACTGGTGCTACTGAACATGATCTGGTGGCTGAGGTCAATGTGTTCTCAAAAACAGTCACCAAATCTCTCTGGACTGAGTCTAGTGTCAGAACACAAGAAAAAATGTAAAAAGTTGCTCAGAATCCAGTTTAAGGCATGAAGGTATGCCTTCACTCCCCACCCACATTTTAACAGCATGGGGCTTAATCACGCAGAGTTTATCTTTTGACTGTCAGCAAATATTTTTAACACTTATATTGATGCAGTTGTCTGTCAGTGACAGAAAGAGCTGACAACTAATTTTCAGATGTACCTTCACACCCCTGAAATATTTAACAGCATGGGGCTTACTCAAGCACAGAGTTTATCTTCTGACGTTCAGCAAACATTTTTAACACTTATATTGATGCTATTTTATATTGCTCATACTGGGCATAATTATTATCCAAATATAAAATTTGTCCAATCAATGCACTATATTCTAATGTTGCTTACATTAAAATATTTACAATGTTTACATAGTCATACATGTTTCGGTCCCGTACGATCATCCTCTCGGACTCATTCCAAATTAAAAATTAGAAGTTACACATACAGCATTAATAGGATTACATATGTTACAAACAGTCTGTTTAAACAGGAAGTTCCACTTGTGTTGGATCTCTGTTTTTATTATGGATTAGGAGTTCAATGTTTTCAGTAGAAGGTACACTCCCTACCTACTACCAAAAGCATTTAACTCCTAATCCATAATAAAAACAGAGATCCAACACAAGTGGAACTTCATTTTTAACTGACTGTTTCTAACCTATACAATACTGTTAATGCCGTATGTGTAAATTTTAATTTTTAATTTAGAATACGTCCCCAAGGATGATCCTATGGGATCAAAACATGAAGGACTATATAAAAATTGTAAATATTTTAATGTCAATTACATCACAATTAGTGCACTGGTTGGACAAATTTTGTATCTGAGTTAACAACTAATTTTACGATGGCATCAATAACGTTAAATACATGACTGCTGAGATGATCAGTTATTTATATGCACTCAGGAAAATTGAAAGTAATGGCATTTATGGGATAGCACACAAAAAATCAATGATGAAAATACATAATACTAATACAGAATGGGTAGCAAAGTTTAAGCATTTAAAAGCCCAGTGGTAACAACATGTATTACCTGCTGTAATGTTTAAAATCTCTGGCTTCTGCACAAAATGTTTACTTGTGTGTTCTCTATGACCCTTGGAACAAGCAGCTGTTATTTCTCCATACATTATTAACTCACTAGTCTTCATAATGTAGATGCAGTGTGTTCTCTTTGCACTAGGAGCTGAACTTTTATTTATAATTTAAATCTCAGGTACCAGGTCGCCCCACCTGACTAAATTTTGTATGGTGGCACATAATATTTGTGACCCCTCAGTAGAGAACTTGCTTTGTATCACCTATATGGCCACCTAGAACTTGAGATGGCACCTGAATTTTTTTTGTGGAACATTTGTGGGCTCCTGGCTTAGATGAATTTCTGTCTTCAAAGTGTTGATTATTCAGATTAGGATGTGGTCTACAACTAAGGTCTACAACTAATAATGTGCATAAAATGTTGACATATATATGTAACACCATCAACAGGAAATTAAGAAAACAGGAGGAAAACACAGCAAAAATTACAATTATCATCTTTTGGCACATGGTTTGGTAACTAATCACCAACACTGTGGAAGCATCTGCTGCCTCATTAACTACCCATCAATCGACATGCCATCAGATTCAAGTAAACAGTAATCATCGGTCAACACCGTGACACCATCAAATCTCACACAAATTATGAAAAATCTTGACAGGCCTGATATTCAACATATGGACATCAAACCCACACTTTAAACACAACTCACAAACAAAAGAATGAAAGAGCATAAATGAACATTTGTGGACATAACATAATGATCTGCGTTAAACAATATGCAAAAAATGTTTGTGGACAAAATGTTACAACCTGCACATAACAAAATGCAACATAACGTTATAATCTGCTTATAACGACATGCAATGAACTGCACACTTCTGATCTTGAAGAAAGAATCTAAGAACAAAATGACATATAAGTATCATGCACATTGTCTGCAAGTAGCTACAAACAGAAAATGTCAAAGTATTTTAACATACAAACTGGTTGGCCACAAACATGTAAGACATCAAAGAAAATGACAGGACACAACTCAGAATGCACCAGTGGTCGGTACTTTAAATCATAATCATTGTGAAATCCACTTCAAAAACATTTCACTGTACATAAGTTTTAAAGAGTAACTCATCTAATTTTCTTACCTAGGGAATGAACAAATTCTTTATGATGCTGGTAGAAATGTAGGTAGCTGGGCAATTTCTCTGCCACAAATACAGACAGGAGATCATGAATAAGTTCCCCTTCCAAAAATCGAACAGGCTTCAGTGCAAGTAGTGGATCCAATAAAAATGTATTCGGATCTGCTAGAGCAGCTAAAATGCAGCGCTGAGCATCTTCTCTTGCTTGTGATGCATTCTCTGCTGTGTAGGTTCCCAGTAGTTCAACCATTACTTTTGATGCCAATTCACTGTAAGAAAAAAAGATAAAAAGAAACCTAGGTAGATTATACACCCCGCATGGATCCTGATCATTAGGATGTGAAGAAGAGACGGTACAGTAAACACAACACACTCAGATTATAAGTTGAATACAACACACTTGTTATCTCCCTGCACACCATTGAGACATATGGTGACTGACAGTATAGGTCTACTATTTCTTAACCATGACACTAGATGCAGATCAGTGGCGAGCCTCATGCCCTGGCCACTTTAACCTTGATACCTACTCAAAATAAGGCTGGGTGGGCCCCAGAGCTGACCTGAGCACTTTGGAATAGAGAACAATCTCTTGCCCCTGCTGGAAACCACACTACATTTCCTTGTCCAGGGCTGTGGAGTTGGTACACAAAACCTCTGACTCCCAACTCCTTCATAAATGCTCAATATGCATTAATAATGGTAAACCTACTAAAATGGTAAATGGTATCATAAAACGTTTCATCACCACCACGTGAATAATCAGGATGCTTTTTAGACTTATAAACCTACATTTAAGTATAAGCCTAATGATTACCGTAGCTACAATCTATTTAAGATTTTATATTGAGGTCAGAGTCAGAGTCAGTACACTTTTACAGACTCCGACTCCACCAAAATTCCTTCCAACTCCAAATCCCCAACCCTGTGCTCATCTTCCACCCCACAACATGATCACTACACCAAATGAAACTTAGTGAAACTGATCCCAAAGTGGACCTAAAAGATTCTAATGGTGGGCATCTGCACTGCACCGAACAAATTATCAGGTACAATAATAACCTGAATAGCACAATGGAATTAGATGACTCAGAGCCTAATATACCAAGCACATGAAGACAAACCTTTGTTTACAGCCCAAAAGAACCTCATGAAGAAGTCGTAGCAGTTTCTGCATTTGTTCATTTGAAGGTGGGCAGGAAGCGAACTGCTGTTTCAGATGGTCCACATCTTTAAAAACTGCTCGAACTTGATCAACTTGTTTAGCCACTTGTACCAAGTGATAATAAACATGATACCGCATGGGAGAGTGTTCATCCAATGACTGAAACATCAGCCAGCCACTGTAAAAGTCAGTACAATCATGTAATCTCTTATTTTACAGTAAGTTACCCAGCACAACAGCAAATTCATTGTGATGATACACAATACATGACAACTTACACTCTCAAAGACACCATTCCTAGTTTATATCCTGGTGCTTTTGTAAGTTTCTCACAAAATGCAAGGATTAGATTTTCTGCTCTCTCAACAGGGATCTGGAACAGTAAAGGCACATTTTATAATATAATTAATAGTAAACTGTTACTTCAAAAGTGCCAGGCATATCCCTCTTGACAAATCATAGCTGACAGCATAGGCAAAGGTATCATTTGTGATCTTTTACATGATTATATTTCGTCATTCACAGCAATGGAATCACCCACGTTCTATTGTTTTATGTTGTATCCAATGAGACATTGCAAAATGTCTGTCAAATAATGGAAAATGTAAGTGACACATCTGAGACAATGTCCCAGCAACTGTCCTTTCCATAACACCCAGCCTACAGTACACAATGAACACTTAGTGCACTTAACATTCCACTTCGAAGTCATAATTATTCCCAAATTTGAGTACACATAACCCATATAACTACTGTACCCATAAAGCTTTTCATCTGTTGAAATGTAAGAATTTAACATACAAATCACAGCGGAGTATCCTTTTTGGTCAGCCAAGGTTAATGAATTTCTACTTTCATATTTCATATTGAAATGAAACAAAATTCTTTCAACCAGCAACAAAAAACTGCTGTAAGATTCCTTGTCACCAACAAAATATACTGAAAACTTCCTTACTACTTTTGGTGCTATTATTTAAGTTTCTAATACCAGGACCCTTCACTGAGGGTAAATAATGTTACATAATACTGAAATCTTTTCTGTTTGCTTCCCTAACAAAACTAACTCACATCAGATTTCACATTACAAACCTGTACATTCAAATATATACACCTTGTGAGGTAATACACAACAAAGCCAAATGTGCAGCCTGGGAAGGGAAGTCCATTGCTAGTAGCAGCCTGGGATAGATAACAGGCCCAATAAGGGGACCACAAAAAGAACACATATGTAAAAGTGCCAAAACATACATAAAGGAAGAGTAACACTTCATATTCTTTATGAATACATATTTGTGTTTATAAAGAACTATTTCAAAGTTTCATGTTTTGTCAAAACCTAAGAAGTTATTTCCATCCTCCTTCACTGACATAAATACAAATCTTCTCCAGGCTACAAAATACTTGACTTACACAAAATCAACTTTATGTGAAAACTTCACAAAATACATGTAAACTGTAATGATACTATTTATACAGCGAAATATGCACGGGTACAAATATCACAAGCATCTTCCTCACCTAGCATCAGTGTTTAACAGCATCCTCACACCTTCTTTGATGAGCGTAACTCATGTTTATTCAAAAAATATATACAATCAATTATGTCAATGTACCCAAGATACTCAACTTATCAATTAATTTGGGTTTCAAAGTCACTAGCCCTAAAAAAACCATTCATATTTATACTATCTTATATCATAACCAGCTACTAACAAAACTTACCAAAACTAGCATTGAAACAATTCCATTAAGAATGCTTTCAATTTCTGCTTCAGGTACTTCTTTAAAACACGCATCACAAACACCAATTATTTTATGTAAATCATCTTCAATCCCCTTCGGTGACTTTTCTTCAGATATTTCAGCGCCAAGACTTTTGAAATATGCTCGCAGCTCCTGAGCCTGTTTATAAATATCAAATAACATTAACAACAATTATAATTAGTAATATATATAAGACGGGTTGGCTTAACCTAACAAGCGTGATACCATGCTAACAGATTGACACACTTCCCTGAAAACTTACGAACTTCACGTTGTTCAATAACCGATTTACACGACTCCATTGCAGGATACTTAGCACTACACAGACAAAATTAAAAATTACCTGGTCCTCAAGAGACAATTCGATAAATACTGGCACAACCAACATTTCTACTTCCAGCACGTTACACCCACGGGTTAGATATTACCAATTGCATGGCATTAACGAGTGACACAACAGGACATCTCCGTGGCTGTGATCACGAAATAGAGCCAGCAACGAGTGTAGGCACGGGTACAAATTTGCCACAGGAAAGCGAATACGTTACACCCACCAAACCACGGATTAGACATAAATTCGGCACGCAATGATATAGACCTACAGCTAATCTTTTCTGTATACAAAAATGGGTTACACTTTCCTATAAAATTTTTAATATATCGAGACTTCAAAATGGTAAACCAAATTTTAAGTTTGCTTTGGGAAGGTATCTTATAACTCATACTTTTTACTCTCTTGAAGATTTCTTCTCTCATAATCAAAAGCATCCTGTAATCTCTAAATGTTTGTAGATTTTGAAATGTCCCACGTTTTGATGTTATATGAGTGCATGCATATGTGTGTATCTGACTAGATTTTTGGTCTGTGTAGTATAATATACTTTCAAGACTACTACAAACAGCCGTGTGAACCACATATTTCATATTTGTTATTATATTGTGTTAATAATATTACACCTATGTGCTGCGAACGATATACTGTATAAAATGTGAATAAATTCTACTCTCTTTCGAACTAGTAAAGCACCGATAACCTAGTGTCCTCTTGTGTCGAGTGTCTTGAACCAGTGGTAGCATCACAGAAAGCTACGCGGAGTACAAGTGGCCGTCGAGACTTTTCTATGTGCATTCCCTGCTCAACGGCGGTGAAATCTGAATACGTGTTGCCGTGCGTGTTGTAACATCGTGGGTTGCGGTAACGTGTTGGGGCACAGGTAGATGCGCTGTAGATGTGTGTGACTGTTATAGTGGCAGAAGTTAGTAAAGTAATTTGATATTTGAAGGTTTTGTATGAAGTTGAGCAGTTTTCACGCAAGTGTATGACTTTAGTTAAGTAATTCGCACGTAAGTGGTCAATTTTCGTATGATGTAATTTTATAGTATTCGGGGAATACTTGCTACCGGCTTCTCGTTATGTGTTAAGAAGAGTGCTGCCGCATTTGCAGATGACGTGTATTAGTATTACAGTAAGAGAAATTAGTACGTTAGTCAGATTTTTGCCACTTGTCTGTGAAGGGAAGTAATTTACACGTTGCTGTTCAGGTTTTGTATGTTGTAACTGAAGAATTCCTGTAATTGCTGTTGTCAGTCGGTCCAGAATTTTGTCATTCCGTTTGCTACGTATAATTAGTAAGATTGAAAAGTACCGAAATGGAATTTTTCCTGTTGCTTTGTATGGTTGTGAAACTTTGTTTTTGCTGAGAAAGGTATTTGAGCCTGACGGCGAGGAAGTCACCAGGATGGTGTAGTGAGTGTAGCGACTAGGTTATGGGCTGGACGATCCGAGGATCTAATATATGCATGGACAAGAGATTTTTGCCTTCTCCAAAACGTCGAGACCGCCTTTGGGGCCCACCCAGCCTTTTATCCAATGGGTAGCGGGGTCCTTTCCTGGGGGTAAAGTACCGACGTTACGAATCGACGGAGCTGTACCATTACTCCCCCTGTATGCCTTTATGTTGTGAACAGGGACAAATTTACCGTTTTTAAGAGGAAGTGACAGGAGGATTGAGAAAATTGCATACTGAGCTTCTTATTTTGTGCTTCTTGCCAAATATCATTAGAGTGACCAGATGTGAGGAGGATGAGATGGATGGAACTTGTGGTGGGACATTTGTGGGGAAAGGTGAAATGAAAAGACCACCAGAAAGACTTAGTTATAGATGGGGAGACGGTATTACACTGGATCTTAATTAGGGTGAGTGGGTGTGGGCTCTTTTTCATGCAGTAGTGAAGTTTTGGGTTTCATAAGATGTGGGGAATTCCTGACTGGTGGAAGAGCTACCCCAGAACAGCTGTGCTTCATGGAATTGTTAACGTGTTGAAGTATTTACTCCAATGCAGGACTGTGTTCAGGGAAGGCATACTTCTGTATTATGTTTGAGAAACTGGTAATTTTTTAAAAGAGGAAATTATGTAATGGTAAATGAAAAGTTAAGTACATTTAGTCTAGGTAAGTAATTTAGAAGTATGGTGGGACTGATGTGTAAATGAGCAGGGTTAATCAGTAAATATGTGTCAATTGTCTGTCAAATTATGAACTCATTTATAAATAGGCACATATTTTAGAATGGCGAAACGGCCCCAGCCTAATTGGCAGCCACCAGAAAAGTCAGCAGGCCCAGTACTCAAACTCTTCAACAGTCTTACCCGTCAGAAGGAGGAGTTCATACCCCAAAATGGCCGGCATGTTCTGTGGTACAGTTGTGGCCCAACTGTATATGATGCTTCACATATGGGCCATGCAAGGTAAGCTGTAGTGGAACAACTGTACATTGTGGTGATTGTTGTTGAATTTCGGGTTTATTGGTGTAGCTGGTCTACGCTGTGCAGTGCGCTGACCTGTCACTTGATTTAACTTTCATTGAAAATTAATAGTACCAAACATAAATTGTTGTGAATCACATAGCTAGTTTCTAGTAAAGTTGTATCTCGAATTTTTGTACTGTGACGTGTAAGTTCATTTATGCTTGTGTATGGTACAAACATATTCTGCATATTTTTACATCTTGAGCTTGTTTTATTCTCTAACATACCATGCTGCAGGGAAGCTTTTGGAGTTTTGTTGCTTGTTCCTGTTTGAGTTTGGTTGGGTTTTGTTAGGTTAATGTAGCCTCACTTGGCTTAGGGGAACACAAGTCATATTCAGTCAGTCTGATCCTACAGTCCAGTATGGACCATGGCCTCCCGCACAGTCCTCTTCCTGTCCTGTTGATCTTGAGTCTTCCTTCACTAACCTTGGGTGCTCATCCTCTTGATGTCCTTCTCCATGTCTGTTATCCACCATTTTCTTGGTCATCCTTGTTTCTTCCTGCCGTAGAGTTCTACATTCATGATCGTTTTAGGCATACGATGATTATCCATATGTTGCACATGACCCAGCCAGTTGATCCTCCTAGATTTGACAAATCTGGCAATGTCAGCATGGCCCAGGATGGATTCAGTTTCATGATTTGATCTCAGTCTCCATTCACCATTCAGAAAGAGGGGTCCAGATTTTTCTGACCATTCTCCTCTCAGAGAGCCTCAAGGCTTGTTCGTCTGCAGTTCTTAGGGCCCAGGTTTTGGCTCCATATGTTACCACTGGTCTTACAAGCATTTTATGTAGTGTCATCTTGGTTCCTTTAGAGAGTAGGTGCAAGCTAAGCATTTTCTGAGGCTGAAATATGTATGATTCCCTGCCATAATTCTTCTGGTTATTTCTTCATCTGCCTTGTGTTCACTGTTTATATTAGCTCCTAGATAAATAAAATTATTAACACCTTCAAACTGGAGCTCACCAATGGTCAGTGTTTCTCTTTTGCTTCATGCCTGTGAGGGAGAGACCTTGAGGTACTCTGTTTTGGCTTCATTTATTTGTAAAATAAGTATCCTTCTTGGAATAGTTCCCTGACAGCTGTAGTACTACAACTCAGAAGGGAAGTGTTGTCTGCATAACCAAACAGCTGGGTCATCTGATTCACTATAGTCCACTGGATCTGAATACCCTGGATTGCTATGTATAGTGCCAGGGTAAAAAGAGTGGCTGCTAATGCATCAACCTGCCTCACACCGTCTCCAGCATGGAACCTTCGACTGGCCTGGTTCCCCACCATTACTTTACTACATGTCTGAAACAACATCATTTTAATCAAATTGATAAGCTTGCACAGAATGCCATAGCACTCAAGTGCCCTTTGTAGTTGATATCGCTCAGTACTGTCACAAACTTGTTTAAAATCGATAAAAAGCATGTGGACATCAATGCCATATTCATAGCATTTCTCCAGTGACTGCTTTAAAACAAATATTTGTTTGATAGTGCTTCTGCTGGGGTGAAATCCACACTGGCATTCACCCAAAATCTCTTTAGAGTACGGGCTTTGCTTTCTGGCCTATATTGTGGAGAAAATTTTGTATGCTACATTCAATAGCATAATTCCTCTATCGTTCTGACATTCCATTTTATCGCATTTTTTAAAAATTGGAAGAATAAGTGCCATATTCCAATCTTCAGGCATTTGTTCTTTTTACCAAATCTGCAAAATCAACTTGTGAGCTTGTTCCTTCAGTGCTGTCCCTCCACACCTAAAATATTCAATCATTGGATTGTCTTTGCCAGGTGCTCAGTTGTTCTGCATTGGAGCAGTGGTCTGTTTTATGTCCTCGTGAAATGAAGTGAATAAGTATGGGTCAAGCCCTTATGGTCCAGATGCAAGTAGGCCTTTAACAGGCCCTTTGTGCCCCCTTACTTGGTTCAAGTCATGAAAGCCCTGCCCTTTTAAAGAAGTTCCAGGTTGCCCCCAGACTCCGACCTCTAATGTCCTTAGGGTCCAAGAAAAAGGATCGCAGATAAATATGCCTGAGTGTCACCAAGGCTTCACACTCATGCAAAACATGGGCTGATGTTTCCTCCCCAGCCCCACATTTCCTACACAAGGGACTATCCATCAGCCCCATTATGTGAAGATGCCTTCTCAGAGTGTTTGACCAGTGAGAAGGCCAATAACTACCTTGGATTGCATCCTATTAAAGGACAATAGCTTGGTCTTGGCAGCAGTACGAGGGCCCAAGATCAACTCTCAGGCTTGTCTCAGAGTGCCACCCAGAACCTGCCATCGTATCATGAGCTATCTGTCCAACCAGCACTGGATTTTTCTTCTTGTACTCTGCCTCAAGACCCGCAAGGCCACCTCTAGCCCAACAAAGTGGTGAGCAGAGCCCTTCCTTGCAAGCTCATTGCCAATTTCATTTCCATGTATCCCTGAATATCCAGGGACCCAAAAGAGTCCCACAGAATGGTAAGTGGAGATATCATCCAATGCCCTTTGGCACTGTCTTACCAAAGGCGACCTTGTTTTCACAGCCTGTAATGCTTTCAAGGCTGTTTGACTATCAGAGCAAATCCTAATGTATTTTTCTGATGTAACGTTATTTTGAATTTCATAGACACAGGCCAAGATAGCATAAATCTTGGCCTGAAAAACAGTAACATATTTTCGTAGTGAGGTGCTCAGCATTCTACCCAAGGATTGCCCATAGACTCTGGCCACAGCCCCCTCCCCCCCGCATTCTGGACCCATCTGTATTCCAGATGAGCCCTTTAACACCAGGTTGGGACCTGGGTCCTTTAGTCCAGTCTTCTCTAGTCAGTATAGTAACCCTGTACTTGGATTCAAAGTTATGTGCTGGCCTCATAATATCGTTCCCCATACTAAATATGGGATCTGATTTTTGAAGCCTCTTAAATATAGTGCTGTGACCGTGATCGGGGTGTAGGTAAGACCAACACCCCAAGCTCCAGAGTCTATGCACAGCTGCCCTTGACTCGTCCTCCACCACCAAATCAAGTGGCGGAAGACAAGTGGGTACCTCCATGGCACTCGGTGTAGTGCATGTAGCGCCTGTTAGCCCCAAACAAGTAAGTCTCTGGATTCTACTTAGCTGTTTTTTGGTACTGCCTGTCTGACAGCCAGGCCACCATACTCAGAATGCAAAGGTGAGGGATGGCGTAATGATAGAAGTATAGAGCCAGTAGATCACCTTGGGTTGGAGACCCACACAGCACCAAAATACCCCCCATGGGCCCACAAAGAATTGTGAGCCTTCACCACCTTGTTCTTCACATGCTCCCACCAGGTCAGCCGAGAGTCTAGGGTCACCCCCAGATACGTGACCAACTCAGAATGGTGCAAAGTAACTCCAAAAAAAGAGGTTCAAAGAAATGTAAAAGTTTCCTCTTCTTCGTAAAAACGACTAGGTCGGTCTTGTCGCGATTAACTGACAAGCCAACTTTGCCACACTGTGTCTCTACAGTGTGAAGAGCCCTCTGCATGATCTTGAACGCCGTGTTCGGGAATTTTGCTAGTCCCAACAGACAAATGTCATCGACATTACCTTGACAATATATCACCCCCATACTGAGCCTTGCTATCAGGTCATCGACTACAAGGCACCACAGCAGTGGTGACAGCACACCTCCCTGCAGGCATCCCCTGGACACCGCAACCCTCATGGAAACATCACTGAGAGTTGCTGTAGCCAGGCAGCCCTCCAGGGTGGCATTAATCCACCGGAGAGTAGTGGGGTTGACCCCACAGCCACCAAGTGCGGTACACATGGATTCAAAAAAGGTATAATTATAAGCTCCTTCTATGTCCAAGAAAGCACCCATAGTTAATTCCCACTGGTCAAGGGCCATCTCCACCCAAAGAATGAGCTGATGAAGGGCTGTTTCAACGGATTTACCAGCCTGGTAGACGTGCTGGTTGGGACGCAGTGGTTTTAGAACCAAAGCCCCGTCCATTAAGCACCTATCCACGAACCTCTCCATTGTCTTAAACAAAAACAATGTGAGGCTGATGGGTCTAAAGTCCCTAGGCACGGTATAGGAATTTCTCCCAGGCTTAGGTATAAACTCTACCTTAACCTGGCGCCATATGGCTGGGACATAGCCCATAGCCAGGCAGACACAAAATATTTTGACCAGGTACAGAGTGACAATCCTCCATCCCTGCTGCAGCAGGGCCAGGAATAGTCCATCCATTCCTGGAATTTTGTGTGATGAAAAAGTATTAATTGCCCACTCTATTCTGTTAAAGGTGACAGCCCCTGCAGCCACCCTCCAATCACATTTTTTGGCGTGGAAAGGAGCTGCCACCCCCTGTTTAGGTGTCGAATCTGGAAAGTGGGTTGTCATCAATAGTTCCAAGGTTTCCCCCTCCGACTGCATTCGCAGTCCCAAGGGAGCCACCAGACAGCTAAGCCTAATTTTTGGGTCCCTTGACAGAGCCCTGTGTAATCTTGCTGACGTAGGCAGATCATTTATGGAGTTACAAAAGGCCCTCCAAGATCATATGGAAGTCTTCCTCGCCTCCTTTCTATATCTCCTCTGAGCTTCTTTGTAGAGTTCCCACCTTTGAGGAGTTACATTTCTACGACCCTTGTTAAAGAGCCGCCTTACTTCTCTTCTAAGGGGCTGTAAATTAGATGTACATCTTAAAGAACATTCACCTTTTCTCCCAATTTTGAGAAGACATTTATCTTCATAAGCCATAATTAGGGCCCCTTCAGCAAAAGAAATTGTCAGCCCCAATCCAGCCACATCTTTCAAGTCCATCTCAGGTTCCTGTTCCAGGCTGCCCCACAGATCTCCCAAAAGGAGTCCCAATTTGTGCTCCTTGGGTGCCTGAAGAGGCCTGCCGGAACTGAGCCTGCTAATTTGAATATAATATGTCTATGATCTGCAAGGGAGGGCTCAGAAGAGACCTCCCAATCTTTAATGCTCTGTAGGAGTTCAAAAGAACGTAGGGTAGTATCAATCACGTCCAGCCTTCGGCTGTTGCAGGAGGTGGGATCATTGTCCCGGTTAAGAATCTCCAAATCTGTAGAATTCAGAAATTCCACCAGAGCCACTCCTCTGTCATTGCAGTTCGTACCACCCCAAACTATGATGACAGTTGGAATCACAACCCACAATGAGAGAGAGAGTTTTATCTTCAGTATATCACATGAGTTCCTCAAACTCCCTTGTTGGGGGAAGATTCTCAGAATCAAACGGCAAATAAGCAGAGCAAACAACCAAGCTTCTCTCAGCCTCACCCTCATAATACTTTATCTGAACTGCTACCATGTCCCTAAAAGAGAACACTGGTAGCGTCCATATATTCATGTTTCTAGTTAGGATACATGTTCTCAGTCTATCTGTTCCATTTCCACAGAACAGGGTATAGCCTGGAATATTAAGACCCATAATAAGACCCTCGCGTGCCCACTGGTCCTGTATTAGGGCCATATCTATTCCTTTCACAGCTACTGTCCTAGGAAGAACCCTAGACGCAGTGGTACTGTGCTGTAGGTTAGCCTGAACAAATTAAATGGTACTTACCATGTTACCTCCCCCATCCTAGGCTCATCTTCTTACTTCTTCCCCTCTGGCTTAATGCCAAGAAGGGAGAATATAGCATGCCCCATGCCACAGAAGGGCCTCCACTTGAATCCCTCCAGTGTGGTTACAGACTGTGTATCAGTGCTAAGCACTGAGCATACCCCCCTGGGTTCCTCCTTTCGCTCATACACCCTCCACTGGCTGGTGTCCAGTCCCTGGTTCAGTCTACGGAGCCACTGAAACAGATGCTCTGTATCCTTGCCAGGGGCCTGGAAACCAAGCCACCACTCTCTTGTAAGTTGGGACAGCCTCTAAGCGCACCATCCGGAGCTTTGAGCCCTCCCACACATTCATCTTGGGCACTTCCCTGCCCAGCCAATCCTTAGTCTCTTCATCGAGACATACTACAACGGCAGCCCTTTTTGCCCAGTAGGTATTGATCAGCTTGGGAGTGAACCCCTATTCAGGGAGCCCATCTAGCAGCCCACCAGTAGCCCACTGGATCTTAACAAAGTCATCCTTAGAGACTTCTACCTTCGGATAGCCATCACAAATGATGGCCATCTTCAGGCCTCCCTGAGCAGCCCTGGCATAGCTAGGTTGCCCACTGCTCCTGGACCTCTTAGCCTGCCCACTCTCAGGCATAGTGCCAGAAGACCTCAGGTGCTTACGTTTGCTTTGGAGCTCAGATGTGCTGGACTGCTGCAAAGTCTGTGTCTGGCAGCCTCGAAGGAGGGGCTGGTCGCAGGTAGACTCCCCAGTAGGAGCCCCCGCCCATCGAGCCCCCCTAGCCCGCTTTTTAATGCCACCACTATGATTCTTTTCCACACACTGTAGATCCAGAGTGCCAACCTTCTCTGTCACCACCTCAAGATTCCCAGTGTTATTACTGCTCGAGGGCAGATGTTCCCCTTGGCTGCCAAGAGTCTCACCTATCCCAAGCACACTTGGATTCTGCCCAGTTGCCCTTTGCAGAGCCTCCAAGCATGGGAGGTCCCCATAACTGGAGTCCCCAGTTAAGGGGCACTCCTTAGGTTCTGGATCAGTCATGAGCTTCTCAATCTTGGTACCATGAGTATGGGGGAAAAACTCAGCCCACCAAGCAGAGCCCCACGCTTGGTAAGGGTACAATACAACTGGGAGGTTGCCTGGTATCCCAGAGGGTGCCATTTACGACAGACTCACTCACCGCCATTCATTCCTTAGGCACGGTGCTCACACCTTAGAATTGGGGATCGTTTTTCAAAGTTTACTCCTTTAGATCCGCTGTGTTTCTGCGTAAACAGGGTCACCTCCTTTACGTCCTCATACATTGGTGGTTCTGTCTCTGGCTGTGTTGCATGTAGGTGTAACACCCCTTCTTCTTCATACTGGTCTTCCAGTGCCTTCTTCAGCATCTCGTTGAAATATTCTGTGCATCTGTCTATAATTTTTCCTTCCTCACTTATTTTGTTTCCTTGCTTATCATTAAGAAAATTTAATTTTGGCTGATATTCACTCCTTATTTTTTTAACTTCCTGGAAGAACTTCCTTTCCTATTTTCCCTCTTTTAATTCTTTCATCTTTCTGACCTTTTTTCCCAGCTGTAGTCATTGTTTCTTCTGACATATTTTGGCAGCATTTTCCTACTTTGTGAGAACTGCTCTCGGTTGTGTGTGGTATCTCTCTGGAGCATTTTCTGTCAGTTCTTATTTTTATGCTCTGTGGCATCGATACATTCAACATCAAACTGTTCCTCATTATGTCTGGCTTCCCTGTCCCCAATAACTTCTTCTGTCACCTTGATCATTGCTCTTCTTATACTCATCTAAGCTACCTCAGTGTTGATTTGTCTCTTCAAGATCTTCCAACTTGTTACTGAGGCGGTTCTCATACTTGGTGCAGATTGCTGCGTTCTTCAGTTTCTCAGTATCCCATTTCTTTCTCTGCACTTGGTTACCTTTTTGTACCTTTGACAGTCTGTGTCTTTAGTACTGCCTTCACAAGGTAATGATCCGAATCACAATTGTGTCCGCAGCAGTTCCTGATATCTGTTATGTTGGAGGAGTGTGTGGCAGAGACGAGGATGTGGTCAGTTTGATTAATTCTACCTCCAGGCGCTTTCCAATTTCCTTTATATATATCTTTATGTTGGAAACAGGTACTGTTGATAACCTACATGGTTGCTAGGTGTCCCAGAAGTATGGCATTTCCGCTTGTCTCTTCAGGTAATGAAAACCTTCTTGCTACATTCTCCATAAAATTTTCTTTTCCAGTCTTCGCATTATAATCGCCCAAAACTATGGTTATATCATACATAGGTATGCTTTCACATGTTTTTCATAGGATTTCATAAAATTGTTCCTTCTTCTCTTCACTGTTTTCTTCTGTTGGGTGGTGCGCTGATATGAGGGTTATATTTCTAAACTGTCCCCTTAACCTGACCTCGCATATTCTTTCGTTAATGGTCTCATATCCAAGTAAACTTCTGCCTATTTTCTTGTTAATTAAGAAGCCAGCGCCAAATTGTCCACCTCTTATACTAGGGCTACTGTATATCAGGGTGAAGTTCTTCTTATCTATTCATCCTTGTCCATTCCATCTTATCTCCTGTGATGCAGCTATATCAATGTTAAATTTGTCAAGTTCATTCATTATTTCCATCATTTTCCCTGGCTGAAGTGTAGTCCTAACCATGGTCAAATCATTCTTCCTCTTTCATTTGCCAGGTCTTATTGCATTAAATCCACAGGTGGTCTGAGACTGATTGTCACAACAGTAAATATTTTTAAGAGGAGGGGTCATTACGCCCTCACTCAACCCCTACCAGGAGGACCAGGGTATCTCTTTTTGTCTGGGTCATCACCTTTGACCTGCCTGGCATGGGAGACCCTACCAGCTGCTAAGCTACCGCCAGTATAGCTCTCAAGATCATTTGACCATGCAAGCCCCACCGCTACGTGAAACTAGAGATACCTTCCAGGGGACACAAGTCACATTCTGCACTTTTATCGTATAATTGGCAATGTAATGTAATATAAGGTGTTTTTATGGTTTGTGTTTTCTGCAAGATCATTTGCATGGTATCTACACTTCCATCTTCCAGTTTACTTGGCACTCATCTGTCAAACTACACAGCATTGCATCCCATAAGACTATGAACACATAACATTTCTTTACATATGGTGGTTATGGTAAAGTGGCCAGGTGTACTAATAAAGAATTGGAGTGTCACTTATTAATCTTCTAAGATGTAACAAATCTTTTTTTCTCTGACACCTCAAAATACTATTACTTCTTCGTCCCAAGCACTGTATTTTAGTGAAAATTCTAATGTAGGAGTAACATCTACTGGCATCCCTCATGTAGTGCTTTCAACTGGTTCTAGGAAACCAGTGTGCTAAGTGAAACAGTGCTAATTGAGGAAATTTTTTCTGTAGGAATTAATGTTTATATATCTACTTTGTATTTTCAGCTTATGCTTCAATGTTAATTTCCAGTGTCAGCTACATTTCAGTACAGAAATCAGATTAACTATTTGAAGTACGCGGAGTACCATTCAATTTTGAAGCCCTTAAAGGTGTTGCTGTCTTTCCACACTCCTTGATTTCATCTTTATTTTTTAAAATAGGTTATACAGTCAGTCCTGTCAAGTCTAATGCTTTGCAGGTATTGAACTAGTATTTTCGTGCATAAATATGTCTATGACATTCAACTTCACCAGTAATAGCAAGCTTTCCTATGAATTTTTTTTCACTATTGTATATTTCAGTCACATACAGTTGTTACTGAAACAACTTCAATTTTTTGTGTGTGTTCGTTCGTTCGTTCGTTCGTTCGTTCACTGTGCATTTGGTGTGGCCGTACCACCCTCAGGTGAGTGTGCGAAATTATCTTCTAACAACTGTCCGTACCGCGGATGCTGTATGTTAAGATGTTAAAACATGCATATCCAGTAAACAAGAAGATGGGAAAATTAAACATTAAAAATGTTAAATTAATGTACACCTAATAACACAGGCTACATACACATGGAAGAAATATCAGTGTATCATGTGCATTTGCTATGTTTGTGTTGTTGGACCCATGAATTTTGACTTAGGTGTTTGTCAGTTGTTCAGTGTCATGAGTTGCTTATATTTTCATGTGACAAGGCAGTTTTCTACTGATCCTACATGCTGTCAATTCTGTTGGTTTTATCTTTAGTACAATTATTTGCTTAATTGATTACACTCTGCAACATATACGATATATATTGTTGTAGATTTGCATATTCTGTGTTCATATTTTCCTCCATACCATACTCATATAACTATTTAGTTAGGTATGGTAAAATCTGCGATATCCATTATTGGATTATCCAGAAATCTCTATTAACTGGTAAACTGACAAAGTTTTAAGTTAAATAAGGAGCAACTTACTGTGTTATGTTGTGCAAATGCCGCTGCACCTTGTTACGTAAATAGAGGTGAAAAGAACCATAAAGTGCAGCATGGAAAACAGGACAAGCTGTGAAGTGACAAGTTAAATGGTTAGGTCTTTCCATGAGCTTGCTAGGTACGCTAAGATACATATTAACCCTTTAAAGACGAAACGCATTCTGTCTAATATAAGGACTCAGGGCATACCACGCAGTAAACACTCTCCACCACAGTTTAAAAAACCAATCATTTGATGACGTGTCAGGTAAAAGTTGCAGATTGTTCCCAGATATGTACAAAACGCATAAATGCAATGTGAGCACCATGGAGAATTGACTAAATTTAAGACTGGTGTTACGTAAAGTTACCGCTAGGCTTTAAAAGGTCAAGTATAATATTCTGATATCCGGAAAATTGCGATATCCGGCAAACCTTTGGTCCCGGAGGTGCCGGATATTGAAGATTTTACTGTATTTACTATTAGCTTTCTTGTTTTCATTGTCTCTTAAATGTTTGTGGCAAATTGATGTGTTGTTGGTGTACCAGTGGTGGTGCTGTTGTCTGTGTTTGTCATATTGTATTGGTGCACCGGATACTGGAATCTGACTTTCAGTCAGGTATACCTTACTCTGTGCTGTACAGTACATGTGGTATTTTTCTTATTCATTCATATGTGTGTGCCTCTCTTTGTAATCTGTATTACTGACAGTGCACCATCAGTATTGCCGTACTTATGACTTGTTCATTATGTAGGGGACATACTTGGAAGAGTTTTTATTATACTTTCTTCTTGAAGGTTTGACATGCTGTTGTGATGTGTAAAGTAGACAGGTGGAGAGGATCATCAATCACAGCAGTGGTTTAGACAGTATTTATTTTCGATCATAATTCCGAGCATGAACACCAAACAGTCACTTCTCTGGTACACATAACAGTACCGCCTCAATGTGCAACAGTTATCAAGAACCTGAGTAAAAAGACATAAATAGCCTGATGCCATGAAGAATCATAATATCAATTGAATTGGGACTTCATTCAAATTCAAAATCCTACCATTTCTGAGAGGGTCCTACATTACACCAATTTATAATACACATGTACATCAGAAGGAGGAACCGACATTACTTGTGTTAACAGAAGTACTGCATTTTTTTTACATTTTTTGCATTATGCATTTTAATATATTAATGTTTGTGTATAATTAAACATTGTGTCACAGTTTTGGCTGAATGAATATATAAACTACTGGCATGTAAAATTTGGATCTCAATTATGTTTAACAGTCTGTTGATCAACCTGTAGCCTAGTCGCTATAATGGGGCCTGTTTCGCTGGGGCTAAAGTGGCTGGGGCATGAAGCTGACCGGTCATATCTGCGTAGTGCCATTCCTGCATATGCATTTGTGGCATGCGCAGGAACATCACCAGCTTGATTGTTGCTGATGCCATATGCAGTAAATGTAATTGGTACCCCTTGTGAGATTCCAACTCCATTACCCTCCGTATCAGCAAAGGATAGTCTCCTTTTGGGGTGGTGGGGAGCAAATTGAAGAATTAGTTTATTCCAGTTTGCTGTTCCGTTTATATGGATCTAAATGTTTTAGTTACACAAGCTTTGTTACCAATGGCTATGTGTATGTTCACGTTTAACCGTTTCTCTTCCAGATCATACATTTCATTTGACATCCTCAGAAGAGTGCTGTCAGATTACTTTGGATACGATGTGCTATATGTTATGAACATTACAGACATTGATGATAAAATTATTAAACGAGCAAGGCAAGACCACTTGTATGATAAGTATGTAGCAGAAGAAGGGCACAATTTGCAAAAGAATTTGGATGATGCTAAGAGTGTGTTAGAATATGTCAGTGAAACTCTAAAGAAAACCACAGATTCTGACAAGAAAGGCATGTTTGAAAGATTGTTGGATAAGATGACAGGCGCCATTGAAGAACTGGAGGTGGCTGTTAAATCAAAGGATGAAGCAAAAACAAAAAAGGCTCATGAGGTACTATCAGGTCTTGAATTGTTATCTGAAGAAAATTGATTCGTTACTGTTATGCCATATTTGATGGCGTAGTTCTTGTAAGTTCTACCCACAGTGTTGTTGCAAGAAGTTTAGTGTGAGAGTTACATAGGGAATTTCTTGTACAGTACTGTCCAGCAGGAAGGATATGTCTTCCGTGGGTGGATCACAGTTGTTGTTTACTGTCCAATGGTATGACGAGGCAGTCATGTTTTGTGAATGGGGACAAAACCATCCTGGCCTATTTCATTATGCTATACTAGCCTTCTCCTGGAAGAACTGAGAAAAACCATGGAAACAGGGTAGATGGTCTCACAGCTGAGATTTAAACCAGACACTTGCTGAATACAAGTCAATTGGTACCACCTTCTCTGGGCTCATGTGTTAAATTTTTTACGTAATGATCATAGATACTCAAATTATAAATCGAATTTTCTCAGGGAATAACCCTGTGTCTTATATTACTGACATTAGATTTATTGAGTTCTTTCTCAATTATGAGCACTTTTAGTTTATCTGCATTAATGTGCCATACAAAACTGGTGTTGTAATTATGTATTTATGCATGATTGCATTATTCAGTGCTGTGTTATGATACTTTGCAGGCTTTGTTGACAGTAGCAAAGGATCCACTTTCAGACTGGCTGGATATCAGTTATGGTGCAGATGTTACAGATAAGACCATATTTGTCAAACTTCCCCACTACTGGGAAACTCAGTTCCATCAGGACATGGATGCTCTCAATGTAAGATGGTTTGGTTTCCTAATTTGTCTCTAGTCTTGTGAATTAGAAAGAACTTGCTTTTGTATTTGAATGTATGATATTTTAATTTTAAAAGGATTCTAGATCATTAACACAAAAAGGGACAAAACTGTTTTAAACGTTTTTGTTTTGCCATGTTGATTTTTGTGGGGTTTATTTCACTGTTCATTCATTACATAGTCTATCTAGTGAGAGGTCCACAGCCCCTTTCAAAGTGAGTTCTGCACAGAGTTTGATCTAGTGTCACCTCCTTCAAGTTCCAGTATTGTTCGTTTTCCTTAAGGTCATCTGTTAGCTGCATACATCTTCTTCCCCATCATCTCACCCCTTTTATCTTGCAGTTAAATGTGAGCTAAAAATCGTATGTTTTATCAAAGCCTATCTGCACACATAAAAAACTCGTTTCAGGTTGCGTAAATTTTTTGTGACAAGAAATCAGGCTGACATAAATAATTTCTTAGCAGTGTTAATTGTGTTTTGTGGGCTGTGTTATAGTCAGATTTCAACATCTGAGTCATGATCTCAATTTAGCGGGGTGCAAATTTGATATTGCAGGTTTTGCGGCCTTGTGTTCTCACAAGGGTAAGTGAATACATCCCAGAAATCGTGGACTATATCGAGAGGATAATTGTAAATGGTCTGGCATATGAATCAAATGGATCTGTGTACTTTGACGTCAATAGGTTTGATGCTCAGGAAGGACACCACTATGCCAAGCTAGTGCCTGAAGCATATGGAGATGCAAAGTCTTTGCAAGATGGAGAAGGTGAGCAGCCTCTTACCAATGTGGATTGGGTTGTTTAACCTGGTCCAGGTTCAACTGTAATTCATAAGATTTCATCTTGAGAACTTTTAATACGTAACTGGACAGTGTATGTAATGTCTAACTTTGAAAGTGTTAGAAACTTGTGTCTACCTTGCATGTGTGGAGGTTCTAGATCTTCCTTATGTGTTGGTTGATGTTTGTGTGATATTCTTAGGGTACTGGAATTTTGCATCATCCCAAAATGTACCATTAGTCTTGTTTGATTTTCTGTGACTCATGTATTATTGTAAACTATTTTCAATACCTTGTGTCTGTGCTCTATTTATGGATATGTAGCTAGTATCCAGCCATTGCTTGCAGCAGGGATACACAAATCCCAGGCGCCTGTTTGCCAAAGGAACTAAATTTTGTTCCTTGGTGCCTAATATTTGCTGCATAATTACTGCAGTTTGTCTTTTCCTTACATACAAAAATGTGTATCAGTACACATGCACCAAGCAGAAAGGACCAAATAGTGAGGTTTACGGGTGACTCTAAGAGCTGTGGACCCTCAGTACAGAACTTGCTTCATGTCACCCTTTTGCCATCTAGAATTTGGAGGTGGCACATAGTTTTTCAGAAAATTCATGGACCCCTGACTAACAGAAAAGATACCTTATTTGCGTCTGTTTGATTTGTCTTTTATCACAGCCCAACATCTGACACTTGGTGCAGCCAGTGGTTACAGTTTTCCTTGTATGCAATGTAAAACAATGTTTTCCTTACTGTTCCACATGTACACATATATTGTAACTCATACTGGGCCACAGCAAGAAGTACTGTGGATGGTAGGGATCAGGCCTAATAGCCAGACGGGTGCAAGTGGGTGGAGTGCACCCACTACAAATATGGATGCACCTACTGGGAATTTACAAAATGTCGAAGACAGACATGCTGATCAGCCTACTAAAAAACATGTGACACCCTACTGCATCCATATGTTGTCTCTCTTGAACTGCTGTGGTTGGAAACAACTCATTTTCAAACATGTTTGTATATGCAAGATGTTTTGTATAGTGTTATAGAGCACATTATGCAATTAAATTGTTGATTTTGCAGTTTGACAAAGGTGCTTGTCATACACATTCATACATAATATATATACACAGTATGTGTATAATAGAGAATTATGTATGTATGTAAATGAGTGTGTGTATATGCACCTGCAGTGGAAACAGCTGCACCCACTGTGTTCATAGTCTGGCTATGAGCCTGGTGGAGATAGTGGCACTTGGGGCTTCTCCCTTTCTGTTCACTGCTGTGTGCCCTTCCAGTCCCTGCTCCTCTGGCCTGTATCAGCTGTGAGGGTTATCATGTGGTTATCACTACTTACATCCTTGTGAAAAAAAATGACTAGATGACAGAAGTGAAATGCATCGGAGTGTGCTTGAGAGCGAAGTGTAAAGTCCACGTGACGTGGGGGGAGCCTTTCCATGCGATGTTTTTCCTTATTCTGTGTATATCATTGAAGTTTATTGCATGTTCGCTTGTCTGGTCATGGACCACAGATTTGGCTCATACAGGGTGTTCTCCCTTAAACAGTAGTATTTTTATCATGCTTGAAGGTAATTTGTGTTGCATTTTATTTAATTTTTACGTAGCTATGTGTTAACTGTCTACAGTATTTATTTTCATTACCCTCTCATCTGCAAAACAGGGTATTCTGCTTGGTGTCATATATGAAATGCATATTGTAATTCAGTCCACCATGTTCATGTGACATATTTAGTGTATGTATGAAACAGTTTGGATGAAGCTGGGTACCATTGCACCCTGTGATTTATGGGCCATTCCATATTAGATCAACACACAAAAATGCAGTCTTCAATCTGAGCCTTTCAGATTTCAATGAAATTTCTTCATTTTGTAGACTCTGGATGCAATTAAAAATGCCACATTTTGCTTCTTTACTGTTTATAGTGATATTAACAAGGAAAGTAGCCCTGGTCTGTTCAAAGAATAGACACTTTTGCTTGTGTATGACAAACAGGATTTGCCGCAGCAGTTCAAAGTTTTCTTTGTCCACAAAATAGGGAAGGTCTGTAGCCTTGTAGTACATACAGCGTCATTAAAGAACGTAAATTATAGATTTTAGATAGTGACTTCTCAGAGTAGTATCCTGTTCAATATGTTGTAATGGTTTATTTTTATGTTGGGTGACTACATTTTATATGTGCAGCATCTTATATGACTCAACAATACACAAATGCAACGTTTTATATGGTTCAGTGATATAGACATGATATTTTATTTTGTTCATTGTCACACACACACATGGAACATTTCTTGTGGTTGAACTGAATGCAGTTGTTACGGCAGATATGTGAGATTGGAAGTTCTCACAGCAGGCTGTCTTCTGGGTTTTGGTGATATATAATCTGTAGAAATTCATACAGCATATGTTCTTCCAAAACATCATTTAATTTCTAGACTACACGGCATCTCACATCCAAGCAGAAGACAATCTTTTTACAGTGGGTAGTTGTAAATACATGCTCTTCTATAAGCATGTGAAATCACTTCTCATGCAGCTGACAAGAGCATACTATTGTATAATATTTCCTCCTAATATCAGAACGTCCTTCCCAGCTGTTGCTGTGCCTCCAGATATTTACAAATATGCCGTTTTATGTACATTGGTGCAGCACTCACAGTGTCAACTGGTAAACACTTTTGTAAATGAAACTTATCTTAAGAGGATATGAGAGTGAAGACTTGGCTTTGAAATGTTGTAGTTCAAAGTTTTATGGAACCTTTGCTGGGAATGGTTAAGTGGTGAATCTGGGGATTCATTATGTGAAGCAGCTGTCACATTTTACTTCATCTTTCAACCACATATTAGACACATATATGAAACCTGCCACAAGTAAAGATTCCAACTCTGGTGTTAAAACGTATAGAATTAATGAGGGAAACGTTTCAAAACTAAATTAAATATTCATTAAGCAGTTATTATTACTGTTGTTACATACAGTTGAGTCATGTTTTTGAGTCCCATAATTTTGATTTGCTTGTTTTATTTTAATTGTCTCATAAGCAAAGGAGTCTTTGACATTACACCCCCCTACAAGCTATTTGAAATTAATGTAATACTGTCACAAAACTTTACAAGGTATTCTATCATTTGTGTCCTAACCCGTCTGTATTTATTCTTCTTGATCTTGAGACATTTCCTCTATATATACGCAAGTAGACAAAAACATAATTGTGTACAGTATTACGAGAATAAATAAATAGAATAATTAATGAATAAATTTATCTCAAAATGCACTGTAGGCCAGGGGTGCCCATGTGACTCAGTTTTGTATGGTGGTACCTAATATTTGGGAGTCTTTATCAATATGGAACTTACTTTGTATCACCATTTAGGCATTTTGAATTTTGAGGTGGCTTCTAGATTTTTTAAAATTTGTGAACCTGTGTTCAGTGTTAATGTAAGTTACCTTTATCAGTTTTTTTTAGTTCAATATTCAAGTCTGTTTTCTCACTTTAGACTGTTAAATAATAATTGCAGTGTAAATGTGCATTCTGTGGGCTTCAGATTCATAAAAAGTACTTCTTTTTTCAGGGGACCTGAGCATATCTGAAGACAGGCTAAATGAAAAACGTTCTTCAAATGATTTTGCTCTCTGGAAGAGATCAAAGGCAGGTGAACCTTGGTGGGATTCACCATGGGGTCGCGGACGACCTGGTTGGCACATTGAATGTTCCGTCATGGCTTCAGTTATATGTGGCAAGTCACTGGACATCCACACAGGTGGTGTTGACCTCAAATTTCCGCATCATGACAATGAACTGGCCCAAGCTGAGGTAAAATGTAATGTCAGGGAAGGATCTTTGGGTTGACTTCATACTGACATTCTGTTTTGTGTGTGTACTCTTAAATGTCTGAAAAATGCAGAAGTCGTCTATATTTGCAGATAGTACTTTTCTTAAACTATTAGAGCCCTTGTTGCAAACTTGTGTTCTAAATGTTTTTCTATTAAATGCCCACAATTGGAAGTGTCCAAATGTCCCCAATTGGAACTTTGACTGTGACACAGAACATAGTCTATGTTTTTGTAGTTTATGTCACAGTTGGTAGATGGCTGTTGTATTACTTGAGTGTTGATTGAGAACAGTTTAATTTTAGTGTTCATAGACCTTTTTCATGACGTAAGGGCAACTTGGCAGAGAGGAGTGGAAGCGAGCAGCAGCCATGTTCTTGCCACATATTGCAAATCAAATACCTAACAGGTGGTGGTGGTGGTGGTGGTGGTGGCGGTATGGCAGGTAGTGATGATGATAAAGGGGAAGTTTTTCTTTTTGTTACTACTTTTAATACTGTCCAGTCACAGTGTGCAGATGCTGATAAAATACAGGGGATTTGTGATGTTTAAACATGTTTAATTACTTTCGCAGCAAACAACTAACCAAGAAAAGCAATAAAGACAAAAAAAGAAAGAAATACGGGAATTATTGATTACAACAGGAACATTCATTCTAATGAGAGAGAGTAAACATCACGCCCCCAAGGCTGGAATCACTGATCTGATAGACAATTCTGTCTGGAAGTACTAATACCTATATTATTTCTCATTTTGAATTGTAACTGTTTTAAAACTTCTTTAAGTTGTTATTGTTTTACATGCACATAACACAGTATAAAAGTTCTTGCTTATCATTTATTTTTATGATTGTAAGTTGAGATCTCAACACAGACATAAAGAACGTAAATTAAAGTATAATAAAGTGTTCTAAATAACAGCGTTCTTTTAATACCTTAATTACATGATTATGGCTCTTTGTACATGAGCCAAAACATGTTGCAATAAAACCTGTCAACATACAAAGTACTGTTGTGATTAATGGCTACTTTACCTGTGCCTGTAGTTTGTTCTTTAATTAAACTATGTAATTTTCAGTGCACAATGAAGTGATTCATACCAAGTGGTACTTCACAACATTTCACATGCTTAGTAATGTCATTTAGAGAAACAAATACAGTAGAATATCTGTTACTGTGGCTAGTGAAGGGGAGGAGATGCTTGAATAATCGAAAAGCACAGATATTCTGAAGTGTTTTGTTTGGTCAGTTTACAGGAGTCACTGTTCAGTTCTTTCATTGTTAGCATCAGCATCATCACCATTTGTAGTTACGGTTATATGCCAAATACAAACCATGTTTCTACGGTATATAATGTTGCCACTGTGCTCTGGTCACAATTCATGGCACATGTAATGTTCTTTGCCGTGATAAATTATTTTTAATTGTCCGTTAGTACTTTGTGAAGTATGTGCGCGGTGCCCAATATGGCCGTTTTCTGTAGTTTCTTGAGGTTGTGTTGTCCAGGGATGAAACTCGGGTATTTTCTGAGTGACTTTGAGATGGTTCCAGTTGCCCCTATTATTGCTGCTGTCACTTGTTTTTACCTTCCACATGCACTGTATTTTTATTGTAAGGTGTTTATATTTTAAAATTGTCTTAGCTTCTTGATCACATTTTTTTTCTCCTGAAACTACAGCATTCTTTGAACATACATGTTCCTTTTCATTAGCACAGATTATGATGTCTGGTTTATTGTTAGGGATGGTTCTGTCAATTTGCACTTGTTGTTTCCATGATATGGTTACCTTACCTTCATGACTTGCTTCTACAAACTTTAATACATGCTTGTACCAGTGTTCATTGCCTAATTTTACCCTCTTTCCTTGCATATGTTAAAGTGTGGTTGAGCACACTATCATATCTCCTTATGTATTATTATTTTGCATGTCTTGGGCATGCTGATATTACGTGGTCAAGTTGTTGACCTAGTCTGTGTTTGCTATTTCTGTTTGTAATATTTTTGTTGCATGATATTTTGTTGGTATTGTGTGATCTTGTGCTGCTTATTTCATTTTCAGTTTCTGCTTTCAGGTCTCTGTTAACAGGCATAGAAACGCATTTTCTTCACAAATAAGCTGCCCATTTGACTACTACTACTACTATTTTTTACAAATAGTTTATAATGGCAGATTGTTTTTGGGACTGTTTGTGCCTCTCCTTATGGCAGCTGTAGCATTACTATAATGAAGTACCCTGTAGTCAAGCAAAGTGGAAGCACACTATAGCACTATGCTGTGAATATTGCACTCATTACTTTCTCCTCTTTCTCTACCATCATCCTCCCTGCTGTCATATTCTCCAGTTTTTTCACAGAGTAGTGTCAGCAGTCTCTGTGTGTGTTACTTCTTGGAAGTCTGGTGCATACACACTACTTTTCAGCTGTTCTTGAACATTCTTCTCAGTAATGGTTTCGAAACTTTTTATAGCACACACCATGTCATAGAACACACAATGTCAAGAAATTCATACTTGTAGAGATTATCATGAGGAAGAGCTTGTAAATCATCATCTTGTAGATCTGAAAGGAGTTGTCTCCATGATTGAACCAGTATTACTGGATTCGTGGAAGACCCATGTGTCTTTTTATTGGCTGACTTTTGAGGTTTTTTTCATGTTGGTTGCTTTTTTTTTCACTTTGTGTGATTTATTTCAGGCTTATTTCGATAATGACCATTGGGTAAGGTATTTTCTTCACTCTGGACACCTCACCATTTCAGGATGCAAAATGTCAAAGTCTTTAAAGAACTTCATTACAATCAAGGATGCTTTAACTCACCACACTGCCCGCCAGCTTCGACTTGCGTTTCTTCTTCATTCTTGGAAGGACACACTGGACTATAGCAATAACACAATGGAAATGGCAGTGCAATGGGAAAAATTGCTGAACGTAAGTATTCAGTTTTCATTACCTTCATCTGTTGAAATGTACGGTTGCCAAACCTTTGTAACTCGAACTTGAAGCCACATTTCTTCCTTTTCAGTTACTCTTTTGTTCAGGCATGTTTCACATACAGTAAAACCCTGTTAAGATGTTGAAAATTCCAAGAAAATTTGACCTCTTAGGCAGGAAATGTCTTAAAAGTGTAGGACCGAAAAATTTTATTTTTTTAGATTTTTTTGTGAACTTGTTAAATACGCATGCTGAATTTGTATAATTTGCAGCTGTCTTAACACATTCGTACCTGTATCTGAAGGGGTGGTCAGTAGTTCCTGTCACTTTCACTAACTCTGCAGTGTCTTGAATTTATTTTCTGGAATTGCTGATGTAACTTACCTGCACACCATCACCACAAATGTTTCACAATCACGCTACACCATGACACATTTGTATTACTAACGATAAATTATGTTTAAACACGTCGCGTGCGAGGACCCATGCATCTGGTGTCAGACTGCTGTCCCCCCAGCAGGGTGGCTGCCACCTCCTCATGGTTTAGGCGCCTCATGGTAGAAATCTGTGCCAGCAAGGTGGAACCCCAGGTGGCGTCAGCTAGTGCACCTAAACTTCTTCAAATGTTATTGGCTGCCTGAGTTCCCTCCTAGTGACTGGCCAATTGAAACTTCCACATGCAGTGTTGCCAAATACAGGCTCATGTAGGTCTCGAAACAGCTAGCATAGGCTTCCGGCCCTCTGATACAATCTTTCAGTCGTCATGATAGAGACCGAGTAGTGGGGACTGACTGCAGTCTCTGTATTGCAGGAGAAATACAACACCCCCACACCATGAAGTTGCATCATTCTGCTGTGTGAAACTTGCAGAAGTGACGTTGGAGGTTAACCTATGTGAACTGACCACGCCATTTGAACGCTGTATTTTGGATACAGAACGAATGGAAACTCAGGGCAATTGTTTAAGATTTTGATACAGGCAGTGTATTAAATGGGTGAAAAAAATTGTTTCATCGTCAAATTTGTTACTTCTTAGGCAGAAAATTTTCCTACGCAGGAACATATTAAAAGGGCATCGTGTAATGTTAATCAAATGGGAGCATTTTGGTGCTTTTTTATTCTGACTTCTTAGGCGGGAAAACATCTTAACCAGGGACGTCTTAAACGAGTTCTACTGTAACTGCCACTGAATGACACCAGAAGGTTTACCACAAAGTTTATCTCAGACATCTTCTCAAATCAGTTCATCATGTTGAAGAAATATACAAGGTGTGAAACACATGATTTTTGAATTCTGCATATACATTCTGTAACACTTTTTAATTTGGTAATGTTAACCAGAACATATTCTTACAAGTTAATTGTGATCCTCAAATAATGTAGCAGTCTGTTAAGGCTGCAATCATTCTTGGTTTGGATTTTATTAGGACACTCCAGTTTTATATTTTGTCAGAACATATGAACATACTATAAGCTATATACTATAAATTTGCAGGTTTTTCTAAAGTGCTAGTCCAGTGAATCAGCAATAACCCTTCAATGCTGGCCTTTGTGCACTGTACAGTTGTGAATGCATTTCAGGGAACAAAAGTTAAAGGTCAGCTCATAATGTGCTGTAGGAAGCATAGGGGGGCTGTAGATGTATAGTTGTACTCATTTTTTGCCTCCACAGTAGATGAGGCTAGGTGGTCAGTGCCACACCTTATCTGCTTTATCCCTGGGAAAGAGTCCCACTATACATTGTAGAGGAAGCTGTATTGAGGAGTACTCTGAATTCAAAACCCTTCCATGCTGGGCAGTAATGGGAATTTAAACCCTAGCGTCATTTAAAGGTTAAGTTCCATCAGTGAGATTGGAAGTCCACCAGTATTAAGTAAACATGAACACACTGGTAATTCTGAATTCCACCATTAGATTAAATATGGAATTTAAAATTTAAGTTCTGTAGGTTAAATTCAAAAACTTTTGATGTATATTTAAAGTCTGAAATTTATGGATTTTTGAAGTGTGTAATCTTTGCATGTAATGCAGCAATATTTATGTAACAGTATGCAGACAGTATAAATGAGACCTGGTGATGACCATGTTTAAGGTTGAAACATGTAGGAGACATAAGCTTTATGGTGTGTAATGGAATAAAATTTATGTACAGCATTGGTTGTATTGTGTGATGATGGTGTAGTATATCTGTTATGAAGCAAGCCACAGCATGTCTGTTGGATAGAATTTTTTATGTTTAGTATGTTACTAATACTGTACCAGTCTTTATATGTGACATCCCATTGTGTGTTGGTAGTATAAGGTACAAAATTTGTATCAGTCAAAACACAGTTATATTTAGGCCACAGAATTTATGTGTCTAAAAGAGCGACATGTTTCAACCTAGGATAGGTCATTCGGAAGCTCACAACAATTCTAGAAATGCACACTGAGGAAGACAGATGTCTTCCTCAGTCTTCTGGGATGTTATGCCATGTCTGCTGATCAATATGAGGGTGAGTCAAACAGAAACCTCAATAGAGATGTGAAGAAATTGGGACTGTTGTGTGCAGCTGGAAGCACAACAGGTTAATAGAATAGGTAAGAAGCATGTATTGTATGCAGTAGATCTAGCAATGTGGGCTTCATTAAAGCAGTGGAGCATGCAGTGGAGAACATTATCCATTTCTTGGTTAATGAGAGTAACAGACCCATCAAAATCCATCACCATATGAAGTTCCAGTACCATAATGCAGGCTTCTTTTCACAGCAGGTGTACAAATGGAGTACAAAGTTTACATATTGACATGAATTCCAGTCGACTGGGCGAAGTCCACAGAGTTGTAATGCCACAGGCAATTGTAGTGGCTGAATCTTTAGGGAAGACCACTGTATGGCTACCATGTTGTACATCTGCCTTGGTTTGCCTCAGTGTATATCATCGATAATGTATTGCAGTTCTACAAAGTGTCTGCAAGGTGGGTGCCCATACAACAACTCCTAACTGCAGCAAAGATGCATGGATTCCTTTCAGAAAATTTTACAATACGAAACAGAATGTGACAGCTTTGTGAAGCACATATTGACTGGAGGTGAAAGCTGGGTCCATTGCTTCCAGCCTGAAATTAAGGAGCAACCAAACAATGGCACTGGCCTTGCCAAAACCAAAAATTTTACATCCTGGCTTCAATAGGATAAGTGATGCTGATGCTGTTCTGGCATAACAAACGCCCACTTGTAAAGCAGTACATGTCCAGTTGGGCCAGTCACCAGTGCACCTTGTAATGTGACCTCCTCAGGAACAATCTTACACCAGCCTTCAGGTCAAAAAGTTGAATGCCCAGTACCTGTGTCTTGTTGCAGCATAATGACACTAGCCCACACATAGTGCTCATGTGACAGCTGAGACAATCAACAATATTTTGCAAGTGTCCCTTCATCCTCCATAGGCACGTGACCTTGCTCATTGGTAGCACCATATCTTTGGGCCAACTAGTGAGGCTTGTGGCTCACAGAATTTCCTATTTGATGAAGACGTGCAGGAAGCGGTGCATGAGTGAATATGCATACAGCCAAAGGAATTCTGTATATGAATTCAGGCATTGCTAAACTACTGGAGGACATGCATTGCATGCCAAGGGGACTATACTGAAAAATAACAAAGCTGTCCAGAAACTGTTGGCACTAAGATAACCTGATAAAAGATTTTTTAAGGTTTCCATTTGACTCTCCTTCATAGTTACCAACGTTTCAGTGGAGCATAATGTCTCCAGCTTCAGGATCTTGCAGTGGTGGGCCACTAGTCAGTTCCCTTCATCCTTCTAGTCTGTTCTACATATGGCTTTGCCCACCATACACACAACCACTTTCATTGCCTCACCACTCCATTACTAGTTACCTATCTGATATACCTATATTTTCTGGTGTAGCCACTCTTCTTGGACTGACTGACCCTGAAGATATAGGCAGCATGCACCTCCATATTGTTGGTAACTAGTTACCAGTCTTTTTTTTTTTAAGATGATTCATCCCCGTTGTGTTATTAAACCAGTATATATTATTCAGTATACAGTCATACCCAACCTTATAGTACAAATTGTAGGTGACTAGTTTCAGCTTGATATAAGCCATCATCAGGCCTTTTTTAAAAACAAAACTTTTCGGTGGACATATATTACTGCAAATAGGTGTGGGATCTTAATATTTTATTATGCATCTTGTACAGGATGAAATCTCATGCCTATTTGCAATAATAAATGTCCACTGAAGGTTCCTTTTTTTAAAAAGAGGCATGATAGTGTCTAATATCAAGCTGAAACTAGTCGCCAAAAATTTGTTCTGTAAGGTTGTGTATGACTGTATACTGAATAATGTATACTACTTGCTAGTCAACACAGTGTAACATTCCAGAAGACAGGAATGTGCTTATTGTTGCTCATTGTACTCTTTTGTGTGACAAGAGTGACAGTCATGTCATTTGTGAATATTCTGTATGTTTGCAGGAGTTCTTCTTGACTGTGAAAGATGTGACAAGATATGTGTCAAACAGAACAGAAATAAGTTTCTATCAGAAATGGGAGGAAGATGAACTGGAGTTAAATAAGAAATTCAGTGCCACAAAAGATTCTGTACATGCATCATTGTGTGGTAAGGATGAGTGTCTCATCTGTCATCCTGCTGAAACCTTACCAATTCCCAATCACCACATCTTTATCATATAATTAGTATCACCAGCTGAAGTCTTACGTTTTAGGAACTGCAGCCCAGTGTTGATTCCAGACTGTACTGAGATGCTGCAGTTCTCCATGTGCACTGAGGTCTTCTCTAGGTGGTGATTAAAGTGCTGCCAAGGCCGTGGAAAAGTCCAAACTTTACCTGTCATTTTTCCCACCAAAAATGTGTAACAGAAGACCAGCAGCTTCCTAGAGCACAAGGCTCATATGAGCTGTGACAATTGTACAGTGTGTCCCAGAATGATTAAGACAATTACAGTTTATTACATTTAATATACCAATGCTGGTACAATACAGTAAAACTCATTTACGATGTCCCTGGATAAGATGCTTTCTCGCCTAAGACGTCAGGATAAAAAAGCACCAAAATTCCCCCATTTGATTAACATTACGTGCTGTACTTTTAATACATCCCCGCATACGAAAATTTCCCATCTAAGAAGTAACAAAAGTAGATGACAAAACAGTTTTTTTAACTGTGTAATACATTTTCTGTATCAAAATCTTGAACAATTTCCCCAAGTTTCCATTTGTTTCCAAAATACAGCATTCAAATGGCACGGTCATGTCATAGGTTAATCTCCAAGGTCATTTCTGCAAGCTTTACACAGCACAATGACACGACCTCATGGTGCAGGGATGTTGAATTTCTCCTGCGATGCAGAAACTGCAGTCAGATGGTCAGGTACAGGTGACAATGTGTTAGACAGCTGCAAAGCATACGATGTCAATATGCGTACGTAATAAATTTTAAAAAAATGGAACTTTTTGGCCCTACCCTTTTAAGATATTTCCTGCTTAAGAAGTCAGATTTTCTTGGAATTTTCAAAAATGTCGTAAGAAGAGTTTTACTGTAATTAAATAACTTGAGGCATGTACAGAAACACTTTTGGTTTATTGTCGTGTATAGTGGTTACTTTCTTCCTAGTGTTATACTGCCATAGCCCAAAGTGTAATACATTGTTACAAGAACCAAAAGTGGACTGTGTTCTTTGGTTTCACAAATCAGAATTTGTGACTGCAATTCTGTGCCAGTGCTAAACAAAGTTTATGGAAAGAGTGACCACTACATGTGCTGTGCTGTGAAAGTTACTTTTAAAAGGATGTTCTGTTGTGTTTTTAAAAGTGCCGTAGCATTATGCATTTTATTCATTTTCAAGTCCATCTGATGGGGTGAAATATGAGATCATATTTTATGTTACTCATCTCCATGCATATGATCAGTATAGTAAAATACAACCAACCAACTTATGCACAGTATTATTGTTTATTTATTTAACCTTAATCATTAATTCATTTTCTCCCCAACATGTTTCGATAACAACTTTGCCGTTATCAAGGGGGGTTACACCAAAGGACTCAAATGACATAAGACAATGTGCATTAAAATGTGAATTATAAAATTGTGTTAAAATTCTGGATGTTAAACAGTCTTCTATAAAAACTTATGCTGCATAATTCTTGTACTAGTTTGATGCTACGGTGCTATTTCTGGCCTGGCGTCCCTAATTTATATAATTCCAAGGTTTGTTTGAGTCATGGGAGATCCCAGGTACCAAGCCGAGTGAGGTGAGTAGAAGCATAGTGGAACATACCAGTTGAGTAACCTTGGAATTAAATGAATTAGGGATGTCAGGCCAGAAATAGCACCGTAGCATCTACCTAGTGCAAGAATTATACAGCATAAGTTTTTGTAGAAGAATTTTTAACATCCAGAATATTAATACAATTTTATAATTCACATTTTAATGCCCATTGTCTTACGTAATTTGGTGTAGCCCCACTTGATAATGGCAAAGTTGATGCCAAAACATGTCAGGGAGAAAATGAACTAAAGATTAAGGTTAAATAAATAAACACTAATATTGTGCATATGAGATGATAGTTTGGCAAACGTGAATTGTTTACTCACGTGTGTTTTGATATAAAGTGTATTAAGTTCTAGAGTAGGTGTTTAAAAAGATAATACTAGAAAGGGATCTTCTAATTGCTCAATTAAGTAGCAGTCACAGCTTACAGTGTAACAATAGGACTGCAAACCAATCACATACCAGGTAAGTGTGCGTTGAAAAGATTGGATAATTCGAAATTGCATAATTGGAAGGCCAGGTTTTGGTCTGATACATGTCAGATTAATGAGGTGTTAGTGTATTGGTACTGTTTGGGTTGCAAGGCCAATGTGATTTATAATTTTGGGTCATAGACAAAAATATTTTCAGAACTGCTGAGTGAAGGTATAGGGTTTACAGTAGAAAGTGTGGTCTTAGAAGTCACAGGTTTCTTAAAATGTTTCTGAAATTACAAATTACAAATTTGGGACGTCATTTAATATTTCCAGACAATGTGGACACTCGAGGTGCACTGGATGCCATTAGAGATTTAGTTGGAAACTGCAACATTTATATCCGAGATAAAAGGGCTTCCAAACGGGAGATTAACTGCCTGCTGCTCCGAGATATAGCAGCATACATCACGTGGCTCTTAAGAGTGTTTGGGGCTATTCCCACAGAAGAATATATTGGCTTCCCAGTAGCTGACTCTGAAGGTGCAACAAATGTAAGAACTGCCAACGTTATTTTTCTTATTACTAATTTTAGTGTTTAGGAGCATTTTTGATAAGTATATTTTTAGGCTGTGTCAGTGGTTCTTACATGGAGAATCCTACACATTTACTTAAAACTAGAAATGGACCTGTTATGTGATGGGGTTAACAAAATATTTGTATGCTAATCCACCCTGAAAACAGGCATTTCTTCATTCATAATGAATGATGAAGTCATTACAGTCCTGGTTGTTTAATTAATATTTTCCTCTTAACATGCCTGAAACTGGTTATTTTTGACGAGTGAAAAGCGAACCATCTCATGAAACAAAAAATTGCATGTAAATTTAGTTGTTCTGTAACTCTTATCACAACAAACAGATTTTCAGAATTTTGTAAGATGAAAGTTGGGATGAATGATGTATAATTGCTATACATATACCAATAATTTTGATAGTCAAAAGTTGATAATAACACACCTAATGAAACAAAAGATCATATTTAACTTTTGTTGGTCACTGACTCTTTCGTTGCAACTTTTCTTTTTTTGTAAATATTCAATTACCTGACATGCTAAACAGTTATGATATTCAATCAGTGATTACAGTGACGACAACAACAGCAGCAATAACAACAACAACAACAACAACACGTTTAAATATACTGTTTTTGTTGAGATCCTCTGTGCATAAAGAGCAGTGCGTCATCACTGCACTCATTTGCTCAATATGCAAGTATTTTAATGTGTCTTTCAAATGCTTACACAGCACACTCACAAAGCTGTGTTATAACCATGGGTATCTGTTAACTGTGGTACTGAAATATGAAGTTACCTCACTTTCTGTCTGACTCAATTCACCAACATGCCACGAATCAAGCACATTACATGAGGTACGTTATGAAAAGCAGTATTTATAAAGGAAAGAGTGGTGCCTTCTGAGTTTAAAATTTTGCGAAGAAGCCTTTCTGAGATGGTGTGTGCGATTTTCATGTCACATAAGAAGTCTTGTATAGCCTGATGAGTGTCACACATGCTGAGATTTGTAATGAAAGCATCAACGTGTGTGCAGAAATTATATGGTCGGGGCAGACCAGAACCTTGATGATCATGAAATCCAGTGCACAGACGAATATACCTCAGTATACAGTAAAACTCGTTTAAGAGGTCCCCGGTTAAGAGAATTTCCCACCTAAGAAGTCAGGATAAAAAAAGCACCAAAATTCTCCCGTTTGGTTAACATTACATGTTGCCCTTTTAATACGTACCTGCATAGGAAAATTTCCCACCTAAGAAGCAACAAATTTCATGACGAAACAATTTTTTTACCCATTTAATACATTTTCTATTTCAAAATCTTAAAGAATTTCCCCAGGGTTACATTCATTCCGTTTCCAAAACACAGCATTCAGATGGCATGGTCAGTTCATAGAGGTTAATCTCCAGGGTCATTTCCCGCACGTTTCACACAGTGGAATGGTGCAACCTCATGGCTGATGCAGGGGTGTCATATTTCTCCGCGATGCACAGACTGTAGTCAGTCCCCACTACTCAGTCTCTCACGACAACTGCAAAATTGTATCGGGCGGCCTAGCTGTTCCGTGACCTGCATAAGCGTGCATTTGGCAATGGCTGGCATGTAGCAGCTCACGTGCCACTTCAGCTGCCTGGGGCTTGGAGGAAACGAAGGCAGCCAATAACATTTGAAGACGTTTAGACACCCATTAGTCGAAGTGACACAATGTTCCACGTTGTTGGGGGGACAGCAGTTTGACGCAAGATAAGTGAATGGTCAATTGCGACAACTTGTTTAAATGTAATTTATCAGCAGTAATAAAAAATGTGTCATAGTGTAGCATGATTGTGAAACATTTGTGGTTACTGTGTGCAGAGAAGTTACATCAGCAATTCCAGAAAATAAATTCAAGACATTGCAAAGTTAGTGAAAGTAACTGGAACTACTGACCACCCCTTATGGTGTACCTAAAAGCGAACCTATGGAATCTGAAGATGTATACTGCTACTGTTTTTGAAAAAAGAGCAAAACCCATGCTTGAAAAATATTTCAAGGGAAAGTAAACATCTGTAATGAAATGGGAACTTGTGAATGAAAAGTCAGTAATAATATAGCTAAGGTGTAAACAAAACTATTAATGAAAGGTTACAGACAAAATGGTTAAATGGTCGGATGCAAGTGAGAATGTGTTAAGATAGCTGCAAATTATACAAATTCAGGATACATATGTAATGAGTTCACAAAAAAAATGGAACATTTCGTTCCTACCCTTTTAAGAAATTTCACGCTTAAGAAGTCAGATTTTCTTGGAATTTTCAAAAATGTCTTAACAGGGTTTTACTGTACTTCCTTGTATGTAATTTTGAAACTACCTGATAATGGCCATAATAGCCAGCTGAAACATGTTGTAATGAATAAATTAATATACAAATATTCATTGTGTTGTGTCGTTTGGAAAGTGAAAACTGATATTAATCTAAATGGGTGTGCATCCGTGAGGTGGGGGGGGGGGGGGTCATGCATGTGTGTTTGTGTGTGAGATCAAGTATGCTAATCATAAGTCCATCAGGCAGTCCATAAACATGAATGGTCATTATAATGTGAACTTAAAATGGGAGTTGTCATACTGCTAACATTGTTCATAGGTACAACATATGGAGAATAGTATTCTCCATACTTCTGACGTGATTTGTCGTGTGTGTGTGTGTGTGTGTGTGTGTGTGTGTGTACTAAGTGTAAGGTAAGGAAGTGAATTTATTACAGACAGAAGAGGTGATAATGCCATACCTGTCCATCTTGGCTGACTTCCGAAATAATGTCCGCACCCATGCTCGTGAATTGAAAGCCACTAAAATCTTGGGAGAGTGTGATAAGTTACGTGATGACATTTTACCAAATGTTGGAGTCAGATTGGAAGACCATGATGGTAAGCAAACACTTTGTGAATATGCAGTGACAGGTGGCTGCTTTGGTTAGTATTTATATACCCTTGTATTTGCTTGGTTTCAGTATTCCCATTGCATGCCACTTACGTTGCTTGTCTAGTGGGATGGTTTTATATTGCATTGTCTTTTGATCTTCCAGTTATGAATAACAGTAAAACTTATATTCATCTACAGGTGTTAAGTGGGGGCACCTTTTGTTATGCAGCAAGTGTCCAGGTGATAGTGCAATCCATTCTCTGTGCCATGCACATTTATAGCATTGATGTCAGCAACCATATGTGAGATTTGTCACTATGGGAAAACATTATTGCACACTGCAATTAGAGGGTGAAAGAAATGACCAGCTATTATTTGATCTTAAAGGTTATCCCTTTGCTTTTGTAAATGCAGGTTTTATATTTTATGTGGTGTACTAAAGTTGTTGAACATTTGCCACAAATGAATATCTGTATATTCAGTCATTGCTGTATTTGTGATGTGGATAGGATTAAATGCTTGGAGTCTGTATTGTGACACAAGAGTTACCTGGTCAAGAAGTCTGGATGTGCTGTATGAAAGACTTTTGTTGTACAGACAAAAGCTGTGATCGTTATATAATTTCTTATTTCAGACTATACATGGGCAGTGAAGCTGGTGAACCGAGAATCTTTGTTGCGTGAGAAAGAAGCAAAAAAGATTGCAGAAGCAGCAAAAGCTGCAGAGAAAGATCGTAAGAAGGCACAGCAAGCAGCCATACTAGCTGAGCGTGATGCTCAGAGAAAAATCAAACCATGGGAAATGTTTCTGACAGAAACAGACAAGTATTCAAAATTTGATGACAAGGTATGGAGCTTCATTTTCAGTGGTGTAATTTATAAAGTTTGCAGCATGTCTTGTTATACATGTTATTGTATTTACCTGAATCAAATGTTAACTGCCTTTTTAACATCAGAACAGATTAGGAATATGTATAGAATATGTGATGTCTGATATATGCAGAGTCTGAGGTGCATCAGTATTAAATTCTTATGTAATTTGAAGCTTTCACATTGAATAAATTTGCTAAATAGTGTCTGCAATCTGCTACATTAAAGTAGAAGTAAGAACAAAATTTTAGACCTGGTGTATGCCCATCATCAGGGTCAGTATAGTGAATGAATTTTAGTCACTAATAATATATGTATTAGTCACTTGTGTGGCTGTTGCTGGCTTATTGGCACACTAGGTGACATGATGGTGGAGTAAAATTGAACATTCATGACTCCTACCTTAGATATGATATGCTGGCTCTTGCTTAAGCTGCTGACTGATTCCCATTCTGTCAGACTCTGTTGACCTGACCATTTTTAACCTCCTACCCTGTCAAAATTATTAGGGTGTAGGTGTAGGAGAAGAAGGTGTCAGAACCACATGATCAGATTGGTATGGCTTTGTGAGGTTAAGTGACATCACATGGGACAAATTTTAAGATGGATAGGTTAAACAATGGCAGATGGAGACATATCAACAGATTGGGATTAATTGGTTAAGTTAAGCAATGGAGTATCATATTGAATGTGAGAGTGATAACTTGTCAAACACACTGTGCCCTCCCATCACAGAGTGCACTGCTGAGGAGCCAGCACACTGTAGTTGGTACTGTGACTAGCGTACGGGCTGGAAAATACAGGGCTTGAACCTCAGCTCAAGTGAGAAATTTTTCTCATCTCCAGCATATTCAGATCAGCTGTGCGGCCATCTAGCCTCCTAATGTTTAGGGGATACAGGGAGTTCGTTCCTGGTGTTAAAGTAGCTGGGATGTGAAGTTGACCAGGCACCTCTGTTTAGTGCCAAGGTTAGAAATGAGTAGACTAACCTCGATTGTCCCTGTATGCCTTCATGACATGTACAAGTACAGAAATTAAAACAACCGTACAGCACAAATTTTTGGAGTTACAAGGTCTTAAGTTCATGGAACACAGATAAGTCAGTAAATCATACCTGGTTAATAGGCAGGTTGTCCCACTTCTGATTTACTACGTTCAGCTAAAGAAATTACAGCATAAACTGGTCTATGCAGGCAGTGACAGTGTAATGGCAAATTAAACACATGCTGGATTCCCAAATTTGCACCCATCTGTGACACACGGTGTAATGTTGATATCTCAATAACGATATACAAAAATTCTGTTTAATGTACACACTAGTAAGACACGGTTAAAGCTAAAGTTGTACTGGTACATAATTTTAATGTTTGCCATCCTGTTGTGTGTAACACTAATGTAACACAAATTAAAACAACAGTATAGCACAACTTCATTCACTATATACGTTTAGGTACAGTAAAACCCTGTTAAGACGTTTTCGAAAATTCCAAGAAAATCTGACTTCATAAGCGGGAAATTTCTTAAAAGGGCAGGGCCGAAAAATTGTAACTTTTAATTTTTTGTGAACTTATTACATGTGGATGCTGAATTTGTACAACTTGCAGCTGTCTGAACACATTCTCACTCATATCTGACCATTTAACCATTTTGTCTGTAACTTTTCATTCACAGTTTTATTTACACCTTTACCCTAACTGTCACTGACTTTTCATTCACAAGTTCACATTTCATTCAAGATGTTTACTTTCCCTTGAAATATTTTTCAAGTGTGGGTTGTCTTGCTCTTTTTTCAAAAACAGTAGCAGTATACATCTTCAGACTCCATAGGTTTGCTTGTAGGTAGACCATAAGGGGTGGTCAGTAGTTCCAGTCACTAGCTCTGCAGTGTCTTGAATTTATTTTCTGGAATTGCTGATGTAACTTATCTACACACAGTCACCACAGATGTTTCACAGTCATGCCACACCATGACACATTTATATTACTGCTGACAGATTACATTTAAACAAGTTGTAGCAATCGACCACCCACTTATCTCACGTCAAACTGCTGTCCCCCCAACAACGTGGAACAGCATGTCACTTCGACTAGCGCATGCCTACACTTCTTCAAATGTTATTGGCTGCATTCGTTTCCTGCAAGTTCCGGGCAGTTGAAGCGGCAAGCGAGCTGCCACATGCCAGTGTTGCCAAATGCGGGCTTACTCAGGACACGGAACAGTAAGGATCAGCTTCTGGGCACCTGACACAATTTTTTGGTTGTTACGAGAGACCGAGTAGTGCTGGCTGACTGCAGTTCCTGCATTGCGGAAGAAATATGACACCATCGCGTTGGCCGTGAGTTTGCATCATTCTGCTGTGTGAAACGTGGCGGAAATGACCTTGGAGATTAACCTATGTGAACTGACCGTGCCATTTGAACACTGTGTTTTGGAAACAGAACGAATGGAAACTCAGGGAAATTCTGTAAGATTTTGAAACAGAAAATGTATTAAATGGGTAAAAAATTGTTTCATCGTCAAATTTGTTACTTCTTAGGCCGGAAATTTCCCTATGCAGGGATGTATTAAAAGGGCAACGTGTAATGTTAATCAAATGAGAGAATTTTGGTGCTTTTTTTATCCTGACTTCTTAGGCGGGAAATTTTCTTAACTGGGGACGTCTTAAATGAGTTTTACTGTATTTAATTACATAAAATCCACGCTACATGTTTCGGCTTCCATTCAGCCATCTTCAGGTGTGAATGATAGTGAACCCGGTAATGCAAGCATACGTGATATTTGTCATACTTTATTGTGTGAGATCTCACCGGTCATATAAAATGTCACATTGCCAATATATCTTTACAAGTCAGTTGTAAAAAAGGATGAATTGTAGTTCATTAAAACTTGATATAAATGTAGTTATCATTAATATTGAAGTTAGCAATATATAAATGATAAAATTGTGGAATTAAACTGATTAAGTAGAAGTTGGTGTAGAAGTAGACGGTTATACACTGTTAATTGCTGCACTGGTGGTAGCTATTTGGCAGCAGATGGTGAGTAGCAGTTTAGCGTTTGTATAATGGCTTCTTGTCTTTTGATGTTATATGAACTCCTGCTTGTTCCATTCAAGTTATGTACTATCTTGTATATATCTGTGAAATGCAGAATTTTTGTAATATAAGGCTATTAGTGGTAAGAATAATTCAATTTACTCATTAGATGTTTGTCATTGTTTACTTACAAGTTTTCTTGTATAGATTAATATGCTGTAAGTGGATTCCGAAATGCACTGTAGTTGGTGGGGGTGCATGAAGTCTTGATGCTTCTGCTGTCTGCCACCTACTGACATGCTGTAGCCTGCTGATCTATATATTTACCTGTGTGGGGCTACCTACACAAGAAGAAGATTTGTAAGTAAACACGACAAACATTTAATGAGTAAACTGAATTATTCTTACCACTGATAGCCTTATCTTACAAAAATTCCACATTTCACAGATATATACAAGACAGTACTTAACTTCAACGGTACAAGTAAGAGTTCATTTACCATCAAAAAACAAGAGGCCATTATGCAGATGCTACACTGCTACTCACCATCTGCTGCCAAATAGCTACCACCAGTGTAGCAATCAATAGTGCATAACCATCTGCTTCTACACCAACTTCTACTTAATCAGTTTAATTCCACAATTTTATCATTTATCTATTGCTAACTTCAATATTAATGATAACTACATTTGCATCAAGTTTTAATGAACTACAATTCATCCTTTTTTATAATTGACTTGTAAAGATATATTGGCTACTCGACATTTTATAATGTGACATCGGTGAAATCTCACGCAATAAAGCATGACAAATATGGTGTATGCTTTTATTAATGGGTTCACTATCATTCACACCTGAAGATGGCTGAATGGAGGCAGAAACATGTAGTGTGTATTTTATGTAATTAAATATCTAAATGTATATAGCGAATGAAGTTGTGCTGTACTGTTGTTTTAATTTGTGTTACATTAGTGTTACACACAACGGGATGGCAAACATTAAAATTATGTACCAGTACAACTTTACCTTTAACGATGTCTTACTAGTGTGTATATTAAACGGACTTTTTGTATTGTTATTGAGATATCAACATGATACCGTGTGTCATAGATGGGTGCAAATTTGGGAATCCTGTATGCGTTTAATTTGCCAGTACAGTGTCACTGCCGGCATAGACCAAGTTATGCTGTAATTTCTTTAGCTAAACATAGTATATCAGAAATGAGGCAACCTGCCTATTAACCAGGTATGATTTACTATGACTTCACTGTGTTTTGTAAACTTACGGCCTTGTTATTCCAAAAATTTGGTCATTTGGAAACAATTTAAGACAATACAACAGAGCAGGTAGCTGTTGGCGATTCCAAAACTGAGTTCAAGGGGTGCTTCCACCACTGGCAGAAATAGTCCATCGGCTGTGTACATGCGAGAAAGCCTGCTTGACATGAAATTAACCTCACGTTTCTGTGAGTACATTATCTTAATTTTGACATAGGCAGCTGTTGAGCCAAATGTGTGTGTCAGTATTTATTTGAATTGACGTTTACCCTATGTAGTGTAATGGATTTGTTCCACAGTTTTGGAGGAATGTACCGCCTCCATCTTAGGATAACGGAATTCATTCGCGTTCAAGATGGAGGCACACATTGTTTTGAAACGTTGGAACAAACCCTTTGCACTGCATGGTGTAAACATCCAGAAGGCCATCATTTCAGTAACATCTGCCATGAAAACCTTAAAACTTATAAAATGACTTATTTTTAAATTTAGTTTGAGGCTCTGAACAGCTAACCATTTTCAATGTGTGGTCTTCTTGATTTATGACACCATGTAGTTTTAGGAACCTGTGGCATCCAGAGTAGAAGCTGGTGAAGCTGGCATGTCAGTGGGTTGTATAATGAGTGGAGGGATCAGGCCACAGAAGGCAGTACGGTTAGCTGATGATAGCTAGGGTGAGGAAGAGGTGATATATCCATGTTTGTAGAGGAGTGGAAATGGGGAACAGGAAAGACTTTAATAAGAACCTCCATAAAGGAAGGTCAAGTTAGATGAAAATGAGTTGCTTTATTCTCTCTTAGTCCTCATGTTTATTTCCATGCCCTGTTTCATTTTTTATCACTTTCACTTTCTTTGTGGAACCGTTGTTTTCCAATTTTTATCGTCATAATTAAAGGAGCAGTCACAGTGATCTGGGATTACGTTATGGAATTTGATGCTATGTAGTTAGGTGGATACCAATGTTATGAGGGAATCTGCCACCTCCAGAAGAAGTGATCTTTATTTCGTCTACCCTGAAAGTGGAAGCAGCAGACTTCTCTGCAGTATAGGTATCTGTCTACCAAACTACATAGTATTATACTCAGAAGACTGTACTCTCTTTATAATGACGGCTTGAATTGTTCTTCAGTGCTTATTGAGTAGATCACTGCATTATTTTTATCTTGAATCACATTATGATGTTTTGTGATTTGTTTTCTTGTGTTTATAGGGTATTCCAACACATGATGCTGAAGGAAAGGAGCTGAGTAAGGGCCAGATAAAGAAATTGCAAAAACTGCAGCAAAACCAGGAGAAGAAGTATAGTGAATAGCTGCAGTCCGCTCACATTGCTGGAGGAGATTTTGCTTACATGCCAGGAACATGTTGGTCCTGGTTAATAATGAAGAGTATGGAAATTGTTTCCATATTTAAGAGTGGTAAAATATGATTTTTGTATTTGTCTGTTAAATTTGTAAGAAGTTGCTGTACCTACATTGGTCTGAGCTACGACTTTCACTCGCTGCAGTGGCTGTTGAGAACTTTATAATTGACAGAAAGCCCTCAGTAACTGCCCCCATAAAAATGCAGTTTGTAGACATCATTGTTCCAAGGGACATCACAGTTACAGTACCTGAGATCGGTCTAGTGAAGAAATGTGTGTTATAGTGTCTAACAACGCATTTTTATCAACAATATATTACACAAAATTAAAAACCCCATTCTGGTGATGATGTGCATTACTCATGTGAAAGTAATCTTTACATTATGTTTTCTGGAGGGTGAATAAGTGATACATCGTTGCAAAATGCTGTGCATCATAAGCAGTATTCAACGTGAATAAATTTAAGATCTTCCAACATTGACTGTTGCATGGAGCTGAGCTAGCTATGACAGTGTCATGCCTAGGCTGTGGGGCGAATGATTGCTGGAAAAGACAGAGGTTTTTCCATTATTCAGCCTGTCCACATCAGTTCTGATGCGCATCCTGCCTCCTATTTAATGGATATTGGGGTCTTTTTTCCTGGGGTAAAGTGACCAAAACATTAAACTGACCACCCACTCCATCTAGTGCTGCAGTTAAGGAAGTTTGTTTCTGGCTGTATATCTGCTCCCCTGTGCATCTTCATGGCATGCTGTTTAATCAAGTACAGAAACAACTTTACCTTTTACACTGCTGTAGGGAGTTTTGCCACAAATCTGAAATTCCTGGTTCATCAAATCATATGTGACAGCAAATGGGCACTGAATGGTAAGTGACATTTGCAAAATAAGAGTCTGATACATTCTGACAGAGAGTGACACTGGGTTGGCATTCGGTGAGTCCTGGAGCCAGTCTCCAGTCATCTTATTTTTCATCTATAGTCAGAATTTAATGCTGAACTAACACAGAGCTGTTGTTTAGAACACAGTGTCAGGTTTCACGCTCTCTTTTTAATGATGCACAGTGAACTCATTTACAGTGCATTGTTGAGCCATTCAGAAAACAGTATTGCATCTCATTAATGTCTGCTGCAGTATTTGTATTTTAATTTGACTTGCACGCTCTCAAGCACATCATAGGTGTTCTTCATTGTCATCATGACACTTCATAAAGAATTAAATTGACCATAAATGAAAGTAAACATAGAAGGTGACAAGAGATGATAGTAATATTATGGATGATAGACATAAATGACTGTGATTTGGATACCATATATGCTGAGAGGCTGCACACAGAATATGTCTGTAGTAAAGCAGACACTATGTAATCAGCAATGGAAGCATAGGTTACATTATATTAGATACATGTAAGTGAATGGCCTTGATCATTTCGTATTCTCCATGGAGCTTTGCCCATATCACTGCAAACCGATAGCCAGTATGTTGCAATAGTGATGTCAGAAACAGTTTGTTGGTGAGGTGGGCAATAAGTGAATAAAAGGTGTTGTGTACCTGCTGCAAATCCAGGTGGTTTAAGTTTATTGGTTGAGTCATTATAATACAAGTGGTGCTGTGCCTGCCAAGACCAGGTTTTTCTCAGTGTGCAGCCCTTTCGAACTTGGTTACAAAGGATACTACTAACCTACTCGCATGTCTATTAGAATTTACAAATTTCATAATACATCCTCCTCAGCTTCTGGTTGTTCTGTGTGGTAATCCCACTTACACCTGACTTTGTACAGAAATGTACCTAGCTGTCTTAGGTCTGTTGTTCTGGAGCACCTCACAAGTTTCTTAAATGCTACCTCATCATTCATTCGTAGTCACTTCTTATTCAGATACCTCCTCCATCTGTTTGTTTCTTTAGAGAAATCTTTCTAAAGTTTGATATTTGCCGTGGTCATCTCTGTATATATGTATATAGGGAGAACTGATTCATGTGCTAGGCTATTAAATGCTTGCTGAGGAGTTAAGCTGTGGCTTGCTCATGGCAGTGTGACTGATGGAAGGGGGAAGAATGTAATGGTGTAAGGAAAAGGTGAGATGTTGGCTGCATAGTGTTAGTGCCTTATATAATACGATTCATTGAATAACGTATACCGTAAAATTTGCGGCATTGCAGTTGTGCCATATGCATCCATTGAACATGCATTTATAGCTACCTAAAAAATTGTTGCTTTAAGTAACATTCTCATATCGTACACTGTATTTTGTACTGCAATACACTGGACTTGCCAAAATTTGTGTTACATTTTCATGCTGTCCCACACTTCCAGTGGTCAAGGACAGAGCTTAGTTCTTCTGTAAGTATAGTAGTACATCAACACTTGCTTGAAAATACACAGACTAGTTGAAAATGAAGAAGGTTGTCTCCTGTTGAGCTGGCAGTTTCAGATTAACAGTGTGTTGTGCATGAATGTGTACAAGACACAGTTGATGCAGTGTTCATCATTTTTTGTCTGGGCCAGTGATAGTTGTTACGTGTAAAAGTTACAGGAACAATACTGACAAGCAACTTACAGACTTCTCAAAGTTATTCTGTCAGGCTCTTTCCACTAGTTCAGTATTGATCATGAATCCAGTTACAAAATCAAAATCATAAATTGTAACCCACCAGACAGAGTCCTGTACAAAGTCTGTGGTTATATGTATCGTCTACAAATTTTTATAGTTAGTACTGCCAAATGTAGATACAGCTTTTGTGTAGTTGATACTTTCAAAAATAACTGTAACAGAGCTGAACATTTTTAACAGATGGGTCACTGCTCAAAATTTCTGGATACACACACAGAATACCCGGAGCGTTAGAAACATTGAGTGTGTGGTGCATTGCGTAGGCAGTGTAAGCAGTATCTGTTCTTGACCTGTGTTCTGCTCTAGCAGAGATTTCAGCATATTCAGTGTTTTGTGTAACATAAGGGTCCAGATTTAAAAGCATATATGTGTGGAGAAAATACAGACTGAGGCAGGGTTCTTCTGTGTCACTTATTCTCTCAAGTCTTCATGCATTTACCTGGTGCTAAATAACCCCAGGTGATGCATAATCAATAAAATAGTTAATGTTGATATAGGAATCCTGAGAGGTTTTGTTCCAGTCAAATTTGTTTTTGGTAGAGGGATCCTGATAACATTTGTTCCAATCCAGTTCCATGATTGATTTTAGTTTGTGTTACTTTTCAATGCAATTGTCTGTAGATGAGTGTGTGGTGCATGGTATAGTCTTGTGCAATGATTAACCTTCTCAAATTCTAAGACTGTTATGTATACAGTAGCCACTTGTGGTTAGAATATTGGTGTTTTGCAATGTCGTTTAACAGTATTTGTCTCCAAAAGTCTCTTGATAATTCAGAAGGATGTGTTGTAATATTGGACTAATTATATAATATGTAGATGTAACAAATTCAGTTGTTCATGAAATGAATTTTTTATGTGTGTAGACTGTGAAGATAGCAGCCATTTCAACTGCCAAATAAGATATTAGTGTCACCTGCAGGATTCTTTTAAAAGAGAAAAGTTATATAGTATGCTGTTACATTGAGCTAGCCAATATATATGCTGTGCTGGCTCATTGGTTGAAAGCAGAGGGCATGCATGTGACTTGTTAAGTGAATGCCATGTATTTATTTGAGTAGGAAGAGACTGTACTTCAGGCGGAAGGCTGATATAAGAAGGAAATATTTAAATAATTCGCTTTCATAATTTAATAGTTCTTGCTGTTTGCATAACTAGAAGGGGGGGTTTATGTATAATGTTTGTTGCTATGGTTAAGTCATATATCTGAACACACCCAAACTTAAAGTATTACCATTTACCTTGTATTGTACTTTAATACTACAGCAGTATGTAAACAGTTTGTTTTTGTATTGCCTGTATATTTTAAAATAGGATTGAAGTGTTAAAGCAAATATACTTAGGAACACCCAACAATATATATATGCTTTTCTCACTCATCTTCCACCTAACTGCAAAGCGTGTGTGTTGCTGTAGGTACATTGATACATTCTGGATTGTCTCAGTGTATCATTTTAATGAGAACTGAAGACATTTTATTTTTAATTAACTGTGAATGAAGATGTATATGCAGGATTTTTGTTTCATTTTGTACCACTGTTAAATGTAGCTTAGCTTGGATTGATTGTTAGTAATTTTTAGTATGTGCATTCCATTTTTGTGCTTATATAATTTACATGCCTCTTTTATTCTCAAAGTAACGCAGTTCTTTTTTTAATGATTTGTCATTGTAGCCAGGTTATTACAGCTGTGTGACAGTTGTAATATACGTCTACAATATATCTTCTAGCTTCTGGGAGACCTAACCTCCTGGAGCCCCAGGGGCCTGTCCAGGACTGTAATGGTATAGCTTATAAAAGGAGGCTTACTATACTTTATAGCAGCACTGTTGCCCAATACAGATTTGCATAATGTAGGCAGTGTTTCTGCCACCAAGGTACATTACCAGCCACAAGGCATAGTCAGTATGCAGCTGTGTTTTGAAATTGGCCTCAGTAATCGTATCGTCTCCTAGAAGTTCTAGATGTTATCTTACAGGAAAAGTTTGAACTCTGTGGAAATAGAACTAAGTGTCCTGTATGGACATACCCCATTTCATTATGTCAACATGTTGTCGGCAGTGACAGCGCCATAATGCTGCTTAGTCTATTAACCTGCGCCCTAGTATCAGTGGTTTCCTGTTTCAAAAGATTTAATTCCGTAATATGTATATATTATCCTCTTGTAGAAGAACAACGATAGTAACCATAATCACTTGTCCTACCTCAGTGAAGTTAATGAACCATACAAATAAAAGAGAATGTTCGTAGGAGAAGTGAAGCCAGCAGTCAGTACTGCGTTGCTATCCTCAGACTTCAAGATGTCTTGTGCTTCTTAGTCAGCCATCACGTTTAGAGAATTTGAATCAAGAACGTAGTTTCATTAGCACTTAATAGTGCTCAGTAGTATAGTTGGCTGTGTATGAATTCTTCTGTTTAGTGCAAAAAATGTGCCACTTTAAAGTATAAAAACATGCCGTTATCGTTCTCCCTTGTCCCATGATTACAGATGTGTTCCTTATGACATTTTATGATTTAAAACAATGCTAAGTAGCTGGAATAGCTTCATGTGAATGCAGAACCTCACCTCGCATATAGGTTACATTTTCATGTTTACACCACATTTTAAGGTGTAGTGCTTCATGGTTCTGTCACAGTCTGTACAATCTATAAAAATGTATGAGGCTAAAATACTTCACTTTATTGTCATCATCTGTCATTTCCAAAATCTGGTGGTGTAGCTGATGTGTTAACACTATTCTTGTTTTTTTACTTTTCAACAAAATTGCATTGTGCAGTCCCAGAAAAAATTGTGTTTCCTTTCATAAAGAATACTCAATGTTCTTTTCATAGCAGATGTAATTTAGGATTAAGTATTTGTTGGCAGCTCATGTGAGACAAAATTTTAATTGACGGCTTTGTTTTTAGTCACTTTTGTCGGTACAACATTAAATTAAATCTGTGATGTTCACGGTGACTCGGCGATAGCAGTTACAGTTAATACTGTATTTAAGGTGTGACAGAATTTGTATTGCAGAAGGTTTGGTGCCACATAAATCTTATGTGACACATTTGACAGAATAATTATTCAGTGTCTGAAATTCTTATATACATATATTTTAAACACTTGGTTTTCACCTTTCGTGGATTTAGATATGAAGATATTTTCAGTACTGATTACGTACTTGTTTAATGACATGGTGCATAATTTGAATATGTTAACAGTGTGGTCTATTACTTAATGTGATTTTTATACTGAGTCATATTGCACTTAAATTTTAATGTTTGCTGTAATGTGCAATCTTATCATATGCTTCCCAGTTCTAGAGGCCTAATTATTAAGCAAATTAATTATTCTAATTCTCTTATATGAAATTGTAGTCATATATCATCAGCTGTGTACGTCAATAAAATAATATAATTTATGTGCTTGTTTATCAAAGAATGGCATTGGAATGATGTTCCATTACTTAGCATTCCTTTTAGCTTTCTGCAAACTTCCATTGAAGGTATGGTGGGGCTGTGGTTTGAGGTTCATACTGCACTGGAAATTGCAATTGTGGTTTTGTGAAAACATTGATCTTGGTAGATCTGAAGTTCTTCAGAGGGAGGGAACTTTTACTGCTTGCTGTTCATGTGTTCTGTTGGCATATTTCTCAAAAGTGGACCATGTTGCCCAGTTAGCTTCATCTTCTATATAAATATGGAGGGAGGTGTCACTGTCACTTGCTAGATGGATCGAATATGAGTATGGTGCAGTGGTGTTAATGGCAAAATGGAAATATGCTGATAGAAAACTGTCCCTATGATAGTTGCTCCATCACAAATCCTGCAGGGCCTGGCCTGGAAAGAAACCTGAGCAGGTTAACTGAAATGTTATATTTTCCTCACAATCATCAATTTTCAGTAAAATATCCATACAGGACATGCTTAACTTTGTGTACAATTGCAACATGACTCCACACTTTTCAGATGAATTAGAAAAAAAACTCATTCTGGTAAATACACATTGCAAGCTACAAAGAAAATGGTGTATGAAGTAAATTTTAAATTTCTTGGAAAAGAAATGTGACAGCATTTATTCAACTGCCAATTTTATTTATGTAACCTCTAACATCTGTGGCAGTGGTGGTGTTCGTTTTCTTTGTTTTGCTGTCAGAGAAGAGAGGAACCAAACACTGCATATCTTGAGGATTGTGTGATATGCAGTACTGTTAACATGACCTGCCTTGGCTGTTCAAGCATGCTGCTTGTTGCGTTTTGGCCATTATAAAATGTTGACACTGATCATGTGACTGCAGCAGGGCAGCATTTCAAGTCCAGATGCTCGTAGAGATCACCAGCAGCCCTTATGCTGTCTAGGACCACTGCTGCATTTTTAAAACATTATTTTAGAGCCCTGTGTACAGACACCCTAAATTGCAGGATTGCATGTTCGACATCGTGAAAAATTCTTCCTGTAATGTAAGTTTTCTCATCAGGGAACAGAAAATGTCAGCTGGCTCGAGGTAATTTAAGTATGGTGGGTGGCTAATCACCACGCCTTGAACACCAGGTAACTTCTCACTGTCATGTCAGCGTAAGATAATCCGTGAGACTGTGTGGAATAAACTTGGTGCACATGTTCTCGCACCTAATGTGCAGATGAGCTTCAATTCTGGCTTCATTTGACGGACTGTGGTGACCAGTTTACGAACTTCTTGCAAGTGTTGACAGCCACCCCATCCGTGTATCATTTATAAGGTCCTTATGTCCCTCTCTGAATTTTTTAAACCATACAGACATGTGGTCGAGGCAGAGCTTCATCTCCATAAACAGTTTTAAGAATTCAATTCAATTTATTAAATCCGTATTGGCACTTCGGTGACAGTGGACACATCAAAATAGTTTACAGTCTTACCAGTCTATAAAGGCTTAGTGTATAATCCATCATCTGTCCTCTTAAAATTCCACAACACAAGAATAAATAAATACTAATAGCAGTAACTAAGTCCATAATATTAAATAAAGCATATAAAATGTAATACAGTATAATTCACTGCCAGAATATGAATAAGTGTAGGCAATTCTTGACCTTTTACAATCCTATAAATCAAAACTCCATAAATTCATCCACTGAATAAAAGGAATGCTGCAACAGAAAGGATTTTAAGTCTCTTTTAAAAGATTTCAAATTGTCTGTCATTTTTATATGATCTGGAACCTTGTTATAAGTCTGATTCCCATATTTACTACACTTTTCCTGAAGAGAACTGTATTGCAATACTGAACATGTAAATCCAGTTTTATTCTTGTATTAAGAGTATGAATGTATATGTTTTGCTCCATAGACTCTTTGTACTTTTTAATGAAATATATCAGTTCTAGCATATATAAAGGTGATACTGTGAGTATATTATAGTCTTTAAATATTTGTCTACATGATGCATATTTACTGGCACCACTAATTATTCGAATGACTCTCTTTTCCAATTTAAAGATTGGTTTACTCTCACTACCCCCACCCCAAAAAATTATACCATATCTCAAACTTGACTGGAAATTTGAATAAACACTTTTTATCATGTAAGGGCTGATTTTTTCTTTTAATGGCTTAATAATGTATATTACTTCGCATAATTTTGAACTTAATGCACGTATGTGGGCAACCCATTTTAGGTTCTGTGTGATACAGAGTCCTAAGAACCTCAGTTCCGATTAATAGGCAATTTCCAAATTTTTAAATGTTACTTTAGGTCTTGAAGGAAGTCTCATTTGTTTGGAGTGAACTGATATTGCTGTTGTTTTCCCAGTGTTTATCATAAGATTATTTCTTTGAAGCGAGGTTTCTACCTCACTCATAACTTTTGTTACTTTGCGTGTGAGGTTTTTGTAGCTGTTTTCCCGACCATGAAACAGCGCTTGGTGTTCACTCGACAAGTAGAACCTTCTATGGATTAACGGAATGTGAATAAAGAATGGATACAGAAACATGGGTTCCACACGGCCGCAATGGATAAACTGATTGAGCCAGAACTTTCTTTCCGCGGTCATTAGATGAACTAATACAAACCAGCTACATCTGGTGTCCTGGAACTTTATTTAACGACGCACACTATATACATAGTACGTGAAAAGCGTGTAGGCCTATTCTGGTTATAGAATGTGAACAGAATTCTTTCCTAAAGGCCTATTCCAGCAATTTATTCCGTCCTGTGTTTCGTGACCAGAGATATACTGCAATCATCACACGTCCTACATATGACTCATAATAGATGATCTGTGCGTATGACCTTGTTTTGTATGCTCTCATTGCTGAGACTTATTTTCTGTATATGGCGGATGTTTAAGAGTTTATGAACAGTATCAAAAATGTTGTCTTCAGTGGCCGTGTAATGAAATGTCAACTCGTTTTGAACTGATGAAAGTGGGTGACAATGAAGCAGCTTCATTAGTGTTGGTGAAAACAGTTGGTATCGTAACCGTATTGTGATTAATTCTGTTAAGTTTTTCGCGTAATTATTTAGTGACAACATGGATAGACGATTTGGTAGAGAAATGGACTGCTCTTTAAACACACAAATAATTGAAAGTGGGTTTGCGTTTCAGTCGTTTTAAAACCATGAAATTTAAGAATGCTTCGTCTGGGATATGACGCGTGTAGTTTGTATTAGTTTTGTAGCGTCTCAAAGATCCTGCTGCGTTAATGAATACAGCATGTTCGTCAACAAATCACACTGCCAAACGACGACTTCATAAAGTGAAAGTAAGACCACTTATTCCGTACGCCTAGAACGAGTCCTCTTGCCGGCTGTCAAGGTAAGTAGTCTCATATCTACGTTTATGTGGCACAGTTGTCAATTTGTACAAATACGTAATGACATTTTTGTCATGAGTAGCCTTTATTATTTTGTTTCGGAAATAGGAACTAGTCAAGTAGAGTTGCGTATGCTGTATGCGAAACTGGCGTGCTTGCCTTACAGTTCGCACGTATCCGATTTTTAACCTCGAATGATTTTATCGTGCTTCCAGATGGTTGTGCCACATTTTAAAGTAATTTAGGAGCTGCTCTGCCTGTAAGAATGTTTATTGCTATCAGAAACGAAAGTTGCATCATTATTCTGGGTAGCTCTTCAGAACTGTGTGAATTGCAACTTGAATTAGGTTATGTTATTTTGGAATCCAAACTTATGAGACGATCTGGCCGTATACTGAAAGCAGATGGTAGCTTCCACCACTTTATGTTCCTGCACAAAGTTCAGTTTCCTTATTCTTCGGAAACGCCCCTACAGAACTCGAATAGGACAACTTACGTTCTTGCTTTTTCGGGTAGAAGTATGCCTACGATGTCACAGAGAAAGACCCCATGACCTTCGTGTGCATGAAAAAACATGCTGTTCATTACAGAAGTAGTAGTTACGATATGCAGAGATCATGGAAGTATTTTACTAGGAAAATAAAATGCCTGTTACAGGTTTCCTTTATGTTTTAATGACAATACAACTAAAGTATAACAAAATTCTCGAGTTCATACCATTTACAAAATATTAATCTGATTACAAATTCAAGTTGATGGTGGACATGTTGTATGTGAAAGATTAAACTTTGGATGGTTCCAGTACATAGAACCCATCTCTACTTGTTTTCATCCAGCACTGAGCAAACCATTTTGCATATAACACTGGAGAATGTACACACACAGTATTTTGCATTGCTTTTATAAAATATTTATTCGACACAGTTATACAGTCCATCATAAAGGAATTCTAATCATTCCTCATAGGAAAATGGGTTCATGAATCAAGTATATGCTGTACCAATGGTGCAGTTTTTTTTCAACAGAATATTCTTGAAACAAGAATGACAATGTGCCATAAATTTCTGCGAAATAAAATTAAGTACTGATCATTGCAAACTGGTTAAATTTTTTTGAAAGGAATGTGGGGTCAAGATAAGATTCATATCTTTATGTGGGATCTTTTTAAATGATGAAAGCTTGTAAAGATACAGATACGGAAGGCATCAAATATGACATAAAAATATTACATGAAGTATGTTACACATATTAGTGAATTTGAGGTATGAAAAAACAGGACACTGAACATCTGGGACCAAAGATTATAACAATAGTGTTTGTATTACTTATGTGCATAAAATTTATTTAGAGTATTGTAATTCTAATATCTTGTTGTGTGTATTATGCATGAATAGTATGCCAAAATGTGAAGCAGAAAATTATTCGGTGTTGACTATGACACAGTTAAATAATTTTAAAGACCATAATAGTTTCTAAATTGCTGTAGGCCTACTAAATTCTCCTGCTAACCGGCAGAACAGTTCAGTGTAATCAATGTAATTCTTTTACGTGACTTGTTTTGAAGGGTGCCTGTGGTTATGTATACAATACAAAGTGCTATGCAATATTTTTATGTGTTAGCTGACTATTTCCTCTACTGGAGCTACACTGCTTTTTTAAAATTAAAGCACATAGAAGCCATAAATTAATGAATATTATTCAGTTTACTTATTAAGACTGTTGCTCCTGTGAGTAGGGACCTTCCCATTCTGCTATACCTAAAAAAATTCACCACACAAAACGATAATATTGTTCACATAATTGGAAAGAATTTTGCCCACAAAGCAAACACATGGAGTTCATGTGCATGTATGCACCATGTTGTCAAAGGAAAGGCATTTTATTTGTAATCATGGAACACATGGTGGCACCTCAGGATTGACATATTGACAGTATTGTAGTCCAGAATTTTGACAGCTTAAGAAAGTGTAAGTTAAATCAGTTGCAATAAATTACCTTCTGTGACTACACTGTAGAACTAATGCTATATAGTACGTACCTTTGTACCCACATCAAGTACCTCTGTGCACCAAAAGTAATTTTAAGAGAGAGCAATGTATCATGTAATGCAGAGCACAGAAGTTTGTGCAGTGTTCATACATAGTCAGTCAGTCCACCAGTTTGTTAAAAGCAACTTGAAATGGGATATTAAATTGAAACAGCAGCAAAAGCTGCTGCTGCTGATAGTACTACTACTGGATGATGATGATGAAGATGATTATGATGATGATGATTGTGATGATAATGTAAACATATTGGCAACATGTCCAGCTGTGGTTAAGAAGGAGCATGTAATCAGTCACAATAATGTCTATATGCAGTTGCATTTTTATTATCTGTAAAAAAGCATGAGTGAAAGCAGAAAGGAAAAAATGGCATGTGCATGTAGCAAAAGTAGTTGAAACAATCCAGAATGTTCAAGTTACTATATCCTGCAACCAGCAGACTGTAAAGTACAAAACCCTAACATGCAACAAACTTGACATCATATTTTGAGGTAGAAAAGGAACATGTTTACTGATTGGCATTCCTGTGCCCTTTGATAAAAAAGTACCGAAGAAAGAAGCTAAAAAATACTGGGACAGAAAAATCTGCTGGTGGAAGTACACTGCATGTAGAATGTGACAGTGACATGATACTGGAAGATTAGGAAGCTAATTTCAGAAGTATTCAGATGACATTCCTGCTAAACACTGTAGTGTGGAATTACACAAAGGAACAACGTGCAGCATGAGGAAGACATCGGCGTAGTTCTTCACTTAATTTCATATACATTTCCCATTAAGCTGTCACATGTTGAGCCCTGGGGAGAAAGTATGACTCTGGCTTACGGACAGGGTGTAGTGTAGGCTGATATGGTTCAAAAGTAAAGACAGCAAGATAATAAAGTTAGAAGAGCCACACATTCTTTCATTTTGATTTTAGATAAAATATTAGATTGAGTGAACGTCATGTTTAGTCGTCCTTTAGCCTTCCACCCTGAGAGCTATTGGGGAAGAGTCCTGAGTTGGCCAAAGAAATGTTCCAATTAAAGAAAATATTTTAATAAAATTGCAGTACATGAAGTTCAGAACGCCGACAGTAATTTACTTCATGCTACTTTACGTAATTTAGGATTATGAACACTATCAGTTTCCTTACTTGAAAATACAGTAAACATAAAAATGGTTTATGAAAAATGTTTTCGATCCTAAGTTGAGGTTCTTCCAGAACTTTGTTGTAAATATGGTGGCCAGAATCTTCGATTTGCATCATTTGAAATAACATTGCCAGTCTCCTGTGTCATGTCTTATTTGACTGTCTGTATGGTAATGCAGTTTGAACAGAGTCGAGTAAAACATGTGTACGTGAGTCAGTCTTATCGTGTTGAAACACGGAGTCACCTTCATGAAAATGTTATTAAAAGCACTGTTGCCAAGGGGACTAGTGAAAGGCTGTTTGGACTTTTTGGAAGAATTCAACAAATTAGGCTCATTAAGCAGGAAAACGCTTTGAAAGGACAAACCCGAAAAGTCATTATTTTGTAAGTATGTAATGAAAGTAATATTCCCTGTAGAATGTTATGACATATAAGTTCTGCATTGAATGGTCATTTTCACCTTCAAATCAAATTTTAAGTCTTGCCTTCCTTAGTAATTTTTACAGATTCTTGTGCACAAGACAAAATATTTTACGAGAAAAACCGATGGATTAACAGCCCATTTTTGCGGAGATTATGCCATAAATACGATTCTACCGTACTCTCTGTTTTGTTGTTTTCACCTTTTTCCAGTCTGTTTACTTACAAGTGGGGGGGGGGGGGGATGACATTTTTAGTAGCAAACATCTTGTTTACAAAGCACAGCGTTTCTTGAATTGACAGAAACTTACTTTGCATGCCGGTCTTTGAGGTAGGAGCCATGTGCATCACGTGTTCAGTAACTTGTGGCTCTAGAGGACGAGAACTCTACACACATTCGCGATTTGAAACGAACACAAGATGCATATGATTTGCACAAAGGGTACTTTAATTGTTGAAACTAAGTAAAGTTGTTAGGCGCAATGAGCGCCATTAAACACTTCCTTCTTTGCGTTGTTCATTATGAGGAACCATGAAATGCTTATGTGGAAATACATGGCAGGTGTCGGAATGTGATTTCATTTTCTTTCACAATTTTTACGGAATAACGTTGAGTTACCTTGCTGTATCTCTGATCCGTGGTGGTAAAGAACTTGGAGGTTACCTTTTAAGAAGTGAATGAGTTATTTGGTCGCTGTATGGTGGGAACAAATTGGACGAATGCTAGTTTGGTAAAACAGTTTAAGATTTTTATGGGAAAAAGTGTTAAAAATCCAGAAGTTCGTTGCATCATGTGCTGTTTATGCTTCTTAGACGGAAAAAACCTTTAAAATTAAAACATATTTAAAAGGCAGTTTTTATGTTCATCTTATGGGAAGATTTTGGTCCTAAATTATTTTAACATCTCAGGCGCTGTCGTCGTAATCGAGTTTCACTGTACTTCGAAATCCAGATTTTAGAAACGCCTTTTTTTAATGGGCAAGCAAGACGAACAGCTTATTTTTCGAAGACCGTGCCTCATGTGCAAGGTTCAGAATAAGCATGTCTGCTTTTATATATGTGTATGTATGCTACTGTAATCTGTTACCATTGGCACTGCATTTTGATTATTGTTTTATCCTCAAGCCTTTTGTGTTGTTACATATTTCACCTGCTCACAGTGAAACATACAAAATACCCTGTAACTTTATTGTATATTGTACAGTATTCATTAGTACAATTGATTGTTTATAACTGGATGGAATTGTGCGAAACTGTGACAAAGATATGGATTTGACACAATCAACAAATAACACAATTTGTATTAACAATAACTATGGATTACATGGAGGTCATGGTTGGTTTAATGAGCCCTTTCTGTGTGTTGCTCTATATAAAATATGGCATTTCAGTAATTATGTTGAGCTCTAGCATATCTTACACTATTGTGGAGGTTGGTTATGTCACTGTGGGATAATTTCTGTTAATATAAAATACACATTCTATAATGCAGGCACATTATATTCTTTAATACACCTAGAGTCATATCAGTAAATTGAGCAGATGCAATTATGTATTTTGTGTTACGGAATGACGTAATCTACAAACGCACACATATACGGATATACACACACACACACACACCTCACTATATATAAACTTGAATTAGGAACAACTACAGTGTTTAGTAACTTCGTTTAGTGTCAGGTTTTGCGAGTCCTGTAACATTTAGGAACATTGTGTATGTAAGTCTTTAACAATGATGAAGTAGGAACAGTTGTCGAACATTTAATTAGAAATGTGGTTGTAGATGTTGCATTAAGATATGTCTGTAGGGAATACATTCATTTTTGCAAAGGCTGGAAAGATAACAGTAGCTTACAAACTGTGGGGTAATGTTCAACAACACAGAATAACAGTTACAAGGTAGGTTAATATGAGTGTCTCAGGATACGGGAATAGAAAATGCTACGTAATACCAAAAATACCGTATAGCCCACTGGCTAAAATATTTGTCCACTCATCAAAACACGTTTTCTTATTACGTTACCTTATCAAACGAAATGTACTTCGCTGTAAAAGTTTTACATATTAATTGTTCACAAAATGTGGGAACAGCTTACATTTCTTGTTTTATATAAAAGAAGTCTTATCACTTATGGTATGTACCTTCGGCTACACGGATATAAAATCACATCCATTGAATTTATTTACAAATGAACGTAACTCCAGTACCCCATAACACAGTCGCAGTATCTGCACAAATGTAGCCTACAGAGACAGATGATATTTGTGGACTTGGATGAGAACCAAGACAAACTTAACTTTCTTTTGCTTCTCTTTTTATATGGAAGTTACATCTTAAAATTAATTTTTTCAACATGCCTGTCTTTTATGATATATGACATTCAGTCAAGGTTCAGTTTCATTCAGCCTTTAACCTAATATTTATACATCATTACAAAATAACAGCTAGATGCTTGTTTGATTATACTGAAACATCATTCATGCTCATATCATACCAATAATTTCTCTATTTAAAAAATAGACGACCCGTTTCTTGGCAAATTCTACATTCCACGAGCTTCCTTATACTCTTAAGTTAGAGACTCCCACCTGTCGACAATGTACCACTTCAAACCAATGAGTTTCAGTAAATCAGTCAAGCCACTACACATAATATTTCAGATTCAAAATATGAAAAATAAACTCACAATTATACTTACAATAATAACTTGTATCTACACAGTGAAGTACATATTGATATCCAAAAATTAACCACATTGAAACAAAACAATTAAACACATCATGAAAAATTAGAATTACTTATAATTGAAATAATATTTGGTTCCTCTGTACTATAATCACAAACGGACTTAAACCTGCATTTAATTATAATAAAACAAGTTACAAAGTTTTTATGACTCGCCACACTTTTGATTCACCGGTAAAAATTAAAAAAAAAAACTTTTGGTGTATTTACAACAAACAATACAATGAAAATTATTTAGTCACATATGTCAATATGCAGTTAGAATTACTCAGTGTGAAACTTGTTTACATATGTTACTGTATTTGGACAAGCTTCAGTTCTATAAATGGGCTACAAGTCTGGGCATACACATACACTTGCGAATTTTCAGGCTTCCGCCGTGGCACAGGCTGGCAGCCGGTTACCAGCTGCCAGCCTACGCCGTGTAACATCTCAGCATAGCGAAGGCCTGAACTTAACAATTCTTCGTTTGTTTCATAATCACTACTTCCAGTAAAAATGTGCATGTATTATTGTTACATACGTGTCAGTTTCTGACACATTGTACGATTTTAATCCTGGTTAGATTAATTGAAATAAAATATCTTGCATTCCCACTCTGACCACAATTAATGCCCAGCCTTATTCACGTGGGATGAGTCATTACTTTTCCACATCACGATGGATGCATGGGAATCCACCATACACAATTCTAAGTAATATGTAGGAGATAATACATTACAATTAAATCGTAAAAGGTAACCCTAGAAATTGTGAAATACTGATACGTCTGTCTGAATATGTAATTTGGATTTGTCGAAAACAGGGTTCTTATTTTTATTTAACTTTGCTCCTTCTACATTATTTTCGTATAATGTTGCGCTTGTTTGTAGAAAGTGGCATGCCACTTGATGAATATGAAAACACATATACGTTTGCTAACTGAAATGTAGAAATAACAAGTAGCTATTGCTACCGTAAGATTTCAAAGGAAACGCAAGCGTTCTGCTGAAACTTTTCCACATCACACGCCAAAAAGACGACTGGGGGACCTTTCAGTGTTGTAAAGACCGGAGTGTGTGAGTTAAAAGACCAGTTACGAATAACAAAAGAGGAAAAAATCAGTTCTGACGACTGCTTATCACACTAAATACTACCGAGTTACTGGGCTTTCCCAGCCTCTTAGTATATCGACCAGAATACAGTATTTCGGAAATTGGATCTGTGAGCTGAAGTTAGTGGGATCATCTACATGGGTGCCGCCCCACCTTTTACTTGATGAGTGGAATATATCCGCCTCCTCGTGACGCTCTGTTTTCTTCAACATACTAGACGATGGGCAAGTCCGGAAACCCAGTGATACTAAGGTCAATAACATGTTATGCTGTGGTAATTGTCATTAGTATTATGTTGACAATTAATTTTGTGGCAATGTATTTCGAGTCAAAGCATGGTTATTGTCCTTAGTGATACCGATTGCATTATACATACAGCTTACCTTGACGGTACCGCAGCCTGTCTTTGTAGCAACAATATTGGGAGCAATCCATTTTATCCTTATGGTTAATTGCTTTGCAAGTACTCGAATATTCGACTCGCTGGAACGTGTTTTAGCAACATAATTGTTGATTTCTATGGGATATTGGATTAATAATTTAAATGGGTTTTTTTTTTTTTTGTTTGAAGTATGGCATTGGATTTAGGTTGTGCTAATTTGCAGTTAGATGAAATTGGTGTCGCTTACGTTGTTGAGGTTCTGTGTAGATTTTTCATAATATTTGATGTCATGGCACATCAAATTCAGTGATTACTTTAAACCAAGTTTTGCCGTTTTGCTTTAAGCATTTAAGTGTATAAACGTCTCAGAAATTGTTCGGTTAAAAATTGGTCAGTTAATTAACTCGGTTGATTTATTTACTGTGGTGACTTTCACATACGGCTAGATTAATTTATTACTGACAGCAGTGCTACAAAACTTGTTATCTATGACACAACTACTTGTCTTAGTGCGAGTAAAGTAATGGAAATTATTTTTTTCTTCCTTAGTTTTTAACATAACACCGTGAGCGCAATATGAAATTTAGTACAGAATTATCCAGCAGGTGTGTAATTAAACAAGGTGCATAGTGAAATATTTTCTCTCTGAAAATGATTACCTGAGAAAGTAAATAAAAATAATTAATGTTTTATAGAATGTTCCAGATACAACTTAATCGTATGACATTTAATTTTTCATGTTCTGTTTTCAAACACCGAACAAGTTATTTACTTCTTAAAATCAAACTATACAATACTAAACGTCACCCTCGCTCAACAAACATATGATTTAATTAAATAGAACAGCATTGAAATATATTGAAAATATGCATTCGTTTTAGAACACTACGTAGAAGTCGAACTTAATATAATATACGGTCGAACTGGGTTGTGACGTAATGGAAGGGACTGAATATTTTATGTCGTTACAAAGGAGTGTCGTTATAACGGAGGAGTATAATATTATGTTTAACAGTGACGAATTAACTGGTACCACAGATTAGCTGACCCTATAGGCGAGGTGCTGTATGTATAAACCAATGCCGTTATAACTGGGTTCTGCAGTATTTTGTTCAGGCGCATCACGGGAAACTAGCAGCCACCAACGGCTGTTTATAGCGAATCAATAGTGAATTTGGAACAAAAGGTTCAGGACGTGGAGCGTCCATTTAGTAAGCCACATCCAGTTGGGAAGAAACAGGGACACGTATAAAATATTCGTTTGCAGCTTTACTGGATCTTTTCTTTATCTCCGCTATTTGGAACGTAATTTGCTCTTAATGTCACAGTCATATGATCGTTATCGGTCACAGTGGAATTGGTTATCTGTTTTAGACATAAGACTGTCAATTTATTTAAAAAATATGTTTGAAAATTAAATTGAATCATCGTCCCTAGAGAAGAAATTTTTCATTTGCAGGAGTTTGAACCTTTGCAGAACAACAGACGGAATTCCTAACAAGAATGAATCAGTTGGGCTTTCCTGTTCTCGCGTACATGTGCATTTGAAATGAAATTAAAGTCTGACGTTGACAGAATTAAATACTAAACAGGTTAAACTGTAATTAAAGTTTGAGTTATAGATGCTATTGAGCAGAGTACTGATGGCGACAAGCCTTTGCCACACGGAGAATCACCCCATAGCAGTCATATTATTGTTACTAGGCACTAAGCGTTGCAGGCGTGCAGGAGCTTCACACGTGGAATTCATATTCGTGTTATTCTTAAAACGATGCAGAAACACGTACCACCCATTGTGCGTAGTGAAAACTCAGTGTGAGGTTGGCAGAACAGTAATACAATTTTGAGGGGGCGAACCTAGCAGAGTCGTCTTCCCTCCTTTCAAACCCGAACATCACAGATTTTTATTTTACCATAATTAGTTGCCTAATTGCAGGGGAATGTCAGGAATGAGTTGTCTTGGAAAAATCTAAATGTCTTTGTCTGTTGCCTAAGCATTGTGCTTCCTTTTTCACCAATTAAAGCATAGTGATAACTGTAGACATCACCTACTCTAACCCTCACAAACTATGCATTTTGTCTACGGAACATATTTATGGGTTTTGTAGGACTCGTAGAATAAACAGCAAGCTTAACCCTTAAGTACCATCGTGCGCTTTAACTGTATAATGGAGACACCGTTTTTTCGGCGAGTTAGGAACTGCATTTAGAAATATTTAGGCCAAACGCAGGCTTCAGAGTTCCAAGAAGTAAAAGCTGTTTTCTTAAGATGGTTCATGCAGTAGTTTTGTAAACATTAAAAACAATAAAACTAAATATAATGTCCGTCTTACACAACTTATATTGTAGGGGTATAAAACACAGCTACATGTACATTTTTCGGCTTTCAATTGCAATTGTAGAATTTTATCTTTCTACTTTCTTATGCGCAGCCTGAAAATGAATTACCGAAAGCCAAAACGTATACAGGTAGCTGGGTTTTATACCACTAAAATATGGTTGTGTTCGACGGATATAATAGTTGATTTTATTGTGTTTGATGTAAATGGTAGTGACAAATATATGCCTTTTTTTTAAACTCATCCATATATTTCAAGATTTAAAATTATCCTCAGAAACATAAGATCTCATAATGAGTAACAACTTCCATATTTTGATAATTACCTAGTCAGAATCAACAGCGACTTGCCTAGTTCTGACTTCGGATAAAGGGACTAGATTTAATTGAATTTCACTCATGCCTGGTTATGGAGATAACAGTGTGATGTGGCAACTCAGTGTAATACACAGTTGGAATACGACAGTCCTTAGCACAGTTGAGCCTTTAATGGACTGGAATTCATTACACACGACTGGTACTTCATGCGCATGTTCCTTTTAATGTTTAAAGTAATTTTGCCTTGACATTGGCTAGGCTATAATTTTTACATCGCTTTTTGCACTCCTTTGACACATGTTTTAATGCCATGTATATAATTCATCTCAACAGTGAGGGAGAATCCAAACCAAATACTGCGAGTACGTTGACTGCGGTACCGGAAGCCCATTCCACAAAGAGAGCCTGTCCCCTCAATTTTTTCTAAGAAAACCTTCCGAGGATGCAAATGTCCTAACGTCCAGTTTATGAAAGCCGTCAGCAGTCTTCTTTTCATCCATTTCCACACTATTTGAATGTATTCAGAAAGGCAAGCTAAGTGAAAGGTTATTCTGAATGGGCGTGCTTAGAAATACAAAAAAGGAAGGTTGTTGACCACCGTTCCCTTTTCTGGTTGTTATACAAACCGAACATTGCGTATTTTGTTTCAGTTGGTTCAGGGGACAGCTTTACCACAAGATCGCTATCAGGAAAGTTCAAATAAAAATGCACCACACGTACCCCAACTCGGGGGGGGGGGGGACGTTATATAGGGAGTAAATTATTAAATTTCGTGGTGAAGTTAGATGTTATATTTAGTTTTGCAAAGGTATACAGATAATGGTGAAAATTTTCGGTTCCAGGCGTGCAGAAGTGTCATTTGTAAATAAGTAAAGGGTATACGGATAATGTTATTATGTGAAGATTCACAGTATATGTATAATAATTACACTGTGAGGAACTGTGCCTGCGTTTTTAGGGTACGGTTAAATGACGTGCTTATAACTATAAATTCTCTGGGCTCTTACTCTGATTTCGGTGGACATAACATGTAGACATACCCGTGATGTACCGTACTGGAACACGACTGCATGCAGCTCATTTGTTTGATGTAAAGGACAAAACCCCTCTTCTGGTGCAGCCAAGCAGTCTGAGGTTGCACGATATGCAGTTTAATCATGTGATCGAGTCAATGAATCCCATTCACTGACGTTCTTATGAACTGTCCTTGGCTGCTTTGCCATGATAAAGGTTGCGATTTCCAATTCAGCAAATTGTAACTTTTTATTTGTGAGGTTATAGAAGACTGAAGGTTATAATTATGTAAGGACAAATGTATTCGCCATCAGAAGGGATCTGTCGATATTTTATGCAGAAAATTTATTTTGACTGTTTTTTACTCGTATGTGAAAAATAAGTATGCAATTTAAAATACGGAAAATGTCCACTCAGCTCTTCACCTCACCCCTCTCATCCGGGAATTGAGTACTATTTTAAATCCACTAGTACTGCAGGACCCCCTGGAGATAAAGCGGCCGGGGCATGTTGCTGCTTGCTCACCTACTTCTAGTACCGAGATGAACCCTTTAAAGGCGAAGCGTGTCTGTTTTATACAAGGTCTCAGCACGTAACGCGCTGTAAACACTGTCCACTTCGGTTATAAAAACCAATTTCTTAATGTTTTTTAAGGCAAACATTGCTGTTTGTTCTGAGATTCGTACAAAACACATAAACGCAATGTGGGCACCAAGTAGAATTTTTTAGTCTTAAATCTGGTCGTATGTAAAGTTACCGCTAAGCTTTAAAAGGTTAGGAGTGAGTGGCACTGTGTGTTCACATGCCTTCATGGCGTATACGGGGGTAGAGGCAAATTTACCTTTCCTTTTACTGCAGAGCTGACGGTCGAATTCTGGACGTAGCTTACTGGCATGAACAAGATAGACAACATGCGCACAAACACAACATTGAGGCGCGTTCGCATCCATTGTTGCCGCACAAAGGCAACTAGTACGTATTCTCTCTGTGTGTGTGTGTGTGTGTGTGTGTGTGCGTGCGTGCGTGCGTGCGTGCGTGCGTGCGTGCGTGTGTGTGTGTGTGTGTGTGTGTGTGTGTGGTTATCCAGCATGTAAAGCGCATGCACCGTATTATATTTTTATGTCTGGACTGTCTGGCTGTACCATAATTTTCCACGTTATATCATAAACGGCACGATTTTCGGAAGAAAGTTATTGAACATAAAATATGTGTTTAGATGTTTCCTACAACTTTTGTCTGAAACATTTCTCATTCTAAGAAGAATTCAAGGAGATATTATAACAAATGTAGTCTACTTACAAATGTAGGCTGTTATTTTTGTCAGAATTAAATGGCACTTAAGCTTTCTGGACAGATTTTCGAAAAATTTTCAAACACCAAATTTCGTGAAAATCCGTCTAGTGTTCCGTGCGGACGAACGGACAGACAAACAGACAGACATGACGCAAATAATAGTCGCTTTTCGCAATTTTGCGAAAGCGCCTAAGGAAGGAGATGCCAGCAGAACTCTTAAAGTATGCCTGCCTGTCATGCATGGTCCTACATATGAGCTCCTCATATTGTTATTTCACTCTACAGACCGTACTCCTTGAGTACAGAACCTAGCAACATTAAATTTGTCGTACCTAACCTCAAATTTCGCATCGTTGTTATGTGTGTTACTGTTTATTTGCAGCCCGTTTGTTTGTGATATTTAGTTATGTTTACCTCTCTGTTTCTCTCTCTCCGTAATCATGTTATGTTGCTACCTACAGTAATTAATTAGTTCTTATCATCAAAACGAAAACTGAAGAGACTTGTGTAAGCCGCCATGCTGTTTTACATTCTACAAATGAAAATCTTCCACATGCACTGTATGTACAATTTTCGCAATTTCTACGCCTAAATTATTTTTGCCACTGCCTTTAATGCAAATGCTTTGGTAAGAAATGTGCGAAATATTTTTTGAACGCAGGACTCTATTTTTAAAAAGTTGGTGTAGTTAAAAATACAGGTACATTAGTAACGTATTGTTGAATTAGCGTTTATTAATGGGACGTTGAATTTTTAAATCCCACTAACGACGAAAGGCGGAGAATTTCTTTACCAGTTGAGCCACTCTTAGTTTATCTATTTTATGTAATAGTCAGGCACATGCGATTTCCAGCACTGCTACTATTTATAAATTTATAGCCCATTTAGACAGGTCAAGACGCAGACCTAATGCTCAGTTTTGCCTTGTAGAGTAAATTAAACTTGAGTACTCACGTGTAGCCCATGTGCTAGGGGTCTGGGTAACTGCTTATGTTATGCTGGCCTTATTGCCGGATTACGTTGAGTGTCTTTTGTTATTTGCACTTCAAAAACTTTGCAGTAATGACAACAGTTGCTGTGAAAAATTTACTGCTCTGCCATATAATCGGGAACATAACAGAGTGTTACATAAGTGGTATTAAAATTTAGTTTGAATTGAAGTTTATCAGTATGAGGCTTTAAATTAGCTTGAAGGAATAAAATAACATTTTCGTAAGTAACTGGCCGATCCCAGTGGCCGCGCGGTCTAAGGCGTAGGTCTGCGGCCGAGCGCGTGCTGGGATCGTGGGTTCGAATCCCACCGGGGGCATGGATGTTTGTCTTGTACAGTGTTTGTGTTGTCAGGTAGAGGTCTCTGCGACGAGCCGATCCCTCGTCCAGAGGAGTCCTACCGACTGAGGTGTGTGCTAGAGTGTGATCAAATGAAATCACAAAAACCCCCGACACATACTGTGAACAAGTAGGATGAAGAGGGAAGGACTAAGTAAAGTAAAGTAAAGTAAAATAAAGTAAAGTAAAGTAACTGAAGGTACAGCAGGTTTAATGAGATATATATGCCCAAGCGTTGCTTTGATTCTTGACGTATGTAAAATACATGTTTCATGTAGGAACCGTTTTGAGGGATTTGCTATAAGTTGATCTGAACGGGAAGTGTTCGAACTCCAGGCCTAATTTACTGTAGTTTTTGTAAATGCCCATCGCTATTGTATTGTTAAAACACTTAGGTACTGGCGTGTGGGTGAATGTGATTATATAGCTTAATTAAAACAGCATAACAATTCTTTCAACTCCCTTACCCGAAATTCGATTGTGAACCTTAAGTAATTCAAATGACATGCAAGTTTCTCTGTATATTGAGTTAATTGATTCGCACTTATATAGAATGAATTCAGATACAGGGTAAGGGGAAGACAAATTTCTTCCAGTGCTTAGTTTTGAACCGCGGTATGAAGACATGCTGGCGAGTGGATTTATGGTTCTACGTATTCTGGGCCACTACAGTCGATGGAAGCTTCACGCCTCGGCTGCGTGTTTCCAGGCAGACTTATCAGTACTCTTTCAATAGAAAGTGGGTGGGCCCCAGTGCCCGTCTGGACGGTGCAGAGTGGATAAGATTCCCCAGTTTTGCAGTATGATTAAGGTTAAGCACATTTGTATAGCCTTGCATGCGGTCAACGTGATAATGACGCTAATGATGTAATTCGTGTATCAAATCTGATATCGACATGTACAATTGTCGTATGACAAACATTTCTCTCCTATTTTGATAGCACTCCATAAAAGTGTTTACTGAATTCTGGGAGGCAGACCAAACATGTTTTGTGATTGTAGAGGACTTATTTTTTACATTTACTAGAAGATTTGCACTCTTTCAACAACGGCTATTGAAAGACTATTGCCTTCTATATGTAGGGCGGGTTCATTGTTCGAATCCTGATCATGAAAGAAGAGGCCAGGTGCCATTACCTCATCCCCAACACAAAAAATTCAGTTCCCTTTTTTTGCAGAACCTTAAAAAACTCGCGATGATGGGGTGGGGGTAAAAGTGTGGCGGCGTTTCGCAGCACGAGCATAAAGTTGAACCGCAGCGCGTGCGATCAAGGGGGCCACGAGGGGTAGCGAAGAGATGGGTGTGTGCTTTGGAGGAAAGGAAGTGTGCTATTTTTTATTCACGCAGTTTTTTTAATGAGATGAGTTCTGCGTCATCTGTCAGTGTCAGACTTCGCATCTCAGAGCTGCAGTACCAAGTCTTCATTCATTTCCTGATTGAACCCCTCTCGTATACACTTAGCAATGTCCTAACCAGCCAGTATTAAGCAAATTAATCTTACGCTGTTGTTGTGCCCTGCCACAGTGTAATTTATAGCGCTCTACTGCTCTCCGTTATGAAAAAAGCATTTAGCTTAATAACATAGCAGGTTGTCTCAGTATTAAAGCTTCTGAATTTATTTCAGAGACAGCTGGTTCGAATCTTGAGGTGTGAAACAAAAATGAATTTTTCGTGTTTTTACAGAAGTCTCCTATCTCAATTTGGGGTTTAAAGACGTGAGGATTAAGCAACACATTATGAATATACGGGGGTATGGGGGGTATGCCTATAGCGTCACGAATTCTCGACTGGATTAACGAATGATCAGTGATTAGTTTCACAGTGAGTTCGTATTTATTCTTGGAGGAATCCGGATATGTTTGGGTCCTAAATGCAAGTTGGCTACTACCATTTCCTGCTCATTATAACAATAGCAATCACATTTCATTGAGCATTACATAACCTCCGTACTCGTATTTTGTTGAACCCTGTATGACCTCCGTAATCACATCTCTTGCTTCTCTATATAAACTACATACTCACTTGTAACAGAACTCAATAACCTCGGCAGTTGATACGTCCTCGTCAATTTATAAACCAGATCAGATCAACTATTCGGAAGTTTCGAATGTTATTTATACTTCCAATTGTGGAAAGCGTCTGAACGTCAGAAATAACAAACACCACATATAAAACGAGAATAGATTTTTTAACACAAAATGTTCTTCTGCGCGTCTGCACCTGGTTTGAAATTTGATTGACATGTCAATAGTTACGTCATAGTAGACAGGGATTAAAAAGAATTTTGGACATCTGCATAAGTAAATTTTTTGGTAGAATGGAAACCCCACATTGCACCCCGAATGTCAAGTGTTATGCAAGAATAGACATCAGGAGTGAGAAGACAGAGCACAATCGTGGGTCAACGTATTGTTACATAGCTTACAAGACAATCTAACTTTTCGTTATTTTCTCACTTCCTTTCTAAATAAAATATATGTACTTGAGCATGTGTAAAAGTATATGCACAGGGGAAAAACACGACCGTTAACAAAGAGTCATTCTTATAATAGAAATAGTCTGTCAATCAATCGGTCTTTCCACTTGTTAGTAATGTATGACATTTTCCCCCATAATATATGAGTAACTACCTAACTTCTTGAAGAATTTAAAAGGAACATGACTTTTACCACTTAACGGCGTAGCAGCAGTCTCTTAACATCCATTATGGTTGTCAATACTGAGGTCAAATTTAGTGGCTTATTACAGCTGTCGTTTCGTATGTAAATATTATGTGCCTGAATCAGATAGTGCGTGTGTTCTTTGCAGTTTTGTTAAATTTATCGTTTTGTGGAATATGCTGGTGTAGACACTCATGAATTCGACATGTACAAACGACATCTTCATACTCAGAAGGAATCGTAGTGAACAGAGTTTACATTGTCTTCAGTAAAGCAGGGAATTTTGTGTACCTGAAGGTTTTATTATTTAGAAAATTGAATCTTTTAAAAAGCTTAAGGGCTGCATGCGAAAAGACGCCATTTCTTATAAATATTGAAAAAAGTTTTCAGAACTTGTGTGGTGTTTTCATGAATGGATTATTAAAATATATATGGTTTTTACGTGGAATTTTTAACGTATAATGCTCTTGGAGAAATTTTTGAATATCTGCTCTCGTGCATTGCATTCGGTTTATCGTTTCTGACAGCAGTGAATAAGTAACTCAGCTCAGAAAGGGTCAGTCATTCAAGCGGAAACTTCTATTTACATCTTACTTACGTACATTGATTAGGGGAATTATTGTAACCTTATAAAGACCGAGTTGTTAGCGGATGACCACATTTTGAAAACTCAGCCCGAATCACGGGCTTCTGAAATATCAGCTCATTCTTTCCGTTTGTTTTCGCTCCGCTGTATTGAAGAACGATTTTATTCTATATCCTGAGTGAAATGTGGGAATACCGTCATATTTTGAAATTACTACAGGCGTTGATGTACAGGGAGACTGAAAAGCTAAATCACTGTCTTCTCGAAACCCATCGAGATGATTTTGATTTAGGGTGACCTTTTGTAAAGATTTGTAGTCGCAACAATACTGCGCAGAACAAGTGTCACATAATCATCAGCAGAATTTCAGACGGGGTCTCTTTTTTCCCACCTTACAAACGCTACAGACGAGAAGTTTGTGAAATGCCTTTTAATTTTTGCATACAGTGCCTCAAAATACATGTAACTGCTTTTGCTTATATCGTAGATACATGTGCTTATAGTAGCCTTATATAATGTAATCATTCTCATCTTCATAGAACTTACTATAATTGTGCTACAGTTAAAACGTATTCTAGTTTCTGTGTATTCTCTCCGTGTTTCGTAAAAATCTATTGTATTTCTATTCGTTCTGAAGGCAGTTACATCCTGCACACTTTGAATCGTAACCAGTGGCCAAATTATGAATATTTCTCATCGTGCTTCCTGTTTACGAGAAGAACATAACAGGATTTGCCTCTAGCAGAACTATCGGTTCTCCACCAAAGTTTGAAAATTCTGATAGACATGTGCGTAACTATAGACCAGTGACCAGAATTTGCCTTCATGTCGGTAATGCGTCTGTGCTCAAGATCCGTTTCCACATGTGCAAGGCGACGGAGCTTGCTGATAGGGGGTCAGTGCTGATGCAACTTGAAATTACGTGGGGTGACAATAAATTGCCGGGACAAAGAGAGAAGGACAGAAGGGGCTAGAAGTCTCGAAGAAAATGCCCGATAAATTACGGACAGTCGCGTTAATCAACAGACACTATGACATACAACAAGCACTCTGCTGAACGCGTTACGGACTTCTGAGAAACACGAAGAAGTCGCTTAAATTTTTATGTTAAATTTGTAAACGTACATTTGAAAGAAATATAAACTGAAGAATTCCACAAAATGATGTACTATCGACATATGGAATCAAATACCATGTATGACCCGCTTAGGTATTGGAACACGGGATCGTACTGTTGTAATACTATTTTTTAATATCTTACAAAGTGTGTATATAAAAACTTAATTCTTTTGTAGTTCCCACTGCGGACCTACTAGAAACACCGAAAGAGATTATTAAAACTAAGCCATATTCTTTCCAGCCTATACGGTAGCCACAGATGTTGAAGTACTGCAGTTGAGTTTTGCGTGCGACTTGAATCTTCATTCTCAGTCTTTTTGATTCCTACAGCATTACTTGAATTTTTAATGTGAGTGTTATTTATTCTACTGACAACGACAGGAACCTTATCCCAAGCAAATAACAGGGTTCTTTGCGTGTAGCCTGTAGAGTAAGACTTCGAGGTAGTAGAAATGTAATCTAACAAGCGGCGCAGAAAATACCACAGGGCAAACTTTCTTATAGCTGGAAGGGCTAATGGATGTTATATTTCAGGAGCAAATGTTGCCGTATCACCATTTGATCATAAATGCTTTATCACACAAGTGGATTCATGTCAGTAGTCACTAGTTGTCTATATTTCTTAGGTTGTTTTAACTACAGAAACAGTAGATCACTGCCGTTAACACACAAACACACACACACGCACAGACACACGCACACATTAACCGACTTAATAAAGGCTGTATGGTTTTGTTTTATTTCATTTCAATATATTTTGTTGTAAGATGACCATAAACGCACAATCTGCACCACTAGAACGAGTTCAACCCTCCACCTGCCCCTACCTTGTACAAACGACCCCTCCCTGAAAGGCCCTTCTCTTGTCGTATGGTCTGCTCGCCAAATTGTGGATTTACTGCGTGTGTCATGTGATTTGTAGCGTTCTCTGCCATCAGCACCATTTCATAACGTTATATATAGATCCCACACTGCTCTCTTTGTTGGTGTCGTGAAAGGGAAAATGTGTAAATGTCGTTATCAAAGAATTGCTTTTCCCCCCAAAAAATGTATCCAAATTCGACTCGGCCATAAAACAACGATTGGACACACCCAAAGTGTAAAATATTTGCATGTTTTGAGAAACAGTACCTGAACACAGGAAATATCGGGTGCAGCTGCGAAGTGTTTAAAATCTACGCCTAAAAACTTGGTTCGTATATGGGTAAATAATTGAAGGAAAGGGAGTGCAGTTCGGTCACAGAACTGACTTCTAAGGAACGTACTTTCATTAATATTTAATTCAAAGGGACAAAATATTGCATAGACCGCATTTGGCCATTCTTTCTTTCTTTTGCCCTTTATGTAAATCTTGAACAATTTCCGTTACTGGTCAAGCATTCTTGCCGGTTGTATATTTTTCAAGCTGAACATTCCAAATTCTAAAGGCATAAGTCATGCGACGTTTCACTGTGAAGTGTATGGATTTCACACGTAATGGCTGAGACCTGAATTCAGAACACACGGAGAACTCAATGTGCAAAAGTAATTGCTCTACCCAAAATATGATTATAAGCTAATATAGACAGTATCTTCTACTCTCATGATGTAAGTTACGTTAAGGAAAGCGTGACTGTGTAAACGAGAAAAAAATGGCATTAGTAGTGTACCAACTATAATTACAAAGAACAAAAATTGGTGATTAAAATATTTGTATATTGGTGCACAGTGGTTGATCTGCTAAATCTTCTGGGTTCAAGGAATCAAATCCGCGTTCTTATTGTTCACTGCCATAGGGACTTCAAGTTTAAATTTTGATTTCGATTATGATATATAGATTGATAAAGGTAGCTATCGTTCATGGATGTTTAATGTGAGTTCTAGCAATGTTTGATAGTCCGTATTTGCAAATATCTTCCCCATTCCTGGACAATTGTAGGACTTGTCCATCAACGAAATTTTGCTTTGGCTGTGGACGTGTACGTAGGAATGTACATGGCAGCGTTTGTTGAGTATGCCTTTTGGGCACATTGAAAATTTGCATGTAACTGAACGTCACTCCAACTTGTATTTTTAAATAACTGACTTCAGGGATTTCAATATGGTACTGGCCAGTCTATTTCTTAGGGACGTACATGGCAGCGCATGTCCCTGAACGTCACTCCGACTTGTATTTTTAATTAATTGTCTTCAGGGATTTCAATATGGCACTGGTCAATCTTTCTGTTAGGATCAACACTAGGAAAAGTTGCTAAAAATTGTATACCGAAAACGGAAAAAAATAACGTTCTCAGCTGTTGATTTTGTACACATCACGGTATAATGAAAGAAACAGGTTGTTGAGATGCGGACTGAAATTAACGGGTTAAAGACAGGCCCAAATTAGGAACTCCTTCCAAATTAGGACTTCCGTGTGCATGGGATGAAACATCGGTTTTCTAAAATCTGATAGTTTTTGGCCAGGAGGACAACTCCCAGTTTTTCAACATGTACTGTCAAATCTGTGGCATGTTCAGCAGCTGACGAACGCGTGATGTTGGATGTGGCACAAGAGCTAGAGTCACCTGCTGCATAGTCTTAAACCCACATTTTATTCCCACAGCGTGTTTAGGCCGGTGTGATTCTTACGCTGATCGGAGTAAACACCTTTTGCCAGATTTAACGTTCGCACAGCGGCGACTATGAAAGTCAGAAAGCTGGAATGTGACGCTGTGAGTGGTGACAGTCACCCATGCTTCAGAGGAACTGCAGTCTTTATCTTCAGGTTTTGAGACTGTTCTTAAGGTGAAAACTGAGACTGTGGGTTCCTCCGAAACGTTGGTCATGGACTATTTGTCTACACAGCGCCGCTTGCTAGAAGACAGTAACGTGCAAACAATAATTACTTTCATATACGGTATTAACATATTGCTCTTTGTAGTAGATATGGAAAAGCAGTCTTTCTTGTAATGTCACTACGTGTATTTTTATGACTGAGATTATTCTCATGCTACAAAGCTTAAAAATACTTCAAATTTGTGTCATGTTTTATTGCTTGCGTTTAAAAAAATGACGTTAATGAGGCAAACATTCGAGTTATGTTAGTTAAACAAGTGGCTTCTCCCTTAACCCTGCAGTCAGTAGGCCTAGACGGAAGTAACTGATCTTAGCGGGGAATTCAGGAAGCAAATTTGAATTGACAAGGCGCATTGCAATCCGAACTCTAAATAGCTGTGTTTGAAACAAGTGTTGGCTTAATAATGTAGCTTTAGCTTGTTTCACTATTATATATCCTGGCATTATCTCTTCTTTCCTATTTCTTAATGAAGTACCGACTATCCTGAGACACGAGAATTAGTGGTGTTAAATGACGCTGGATCTTTGATGACTGTGATACAGTAGTTGCAACGATCTTTTGTTGAGCCAGAGAAGGAGCTTCGGGTGCAATTCCGTCTGGTAACGTAATTAGTCTCCTTTCGGTACGTGGTATGGGGTTGAAAGGGGAAAGTTATGGTGAGGGTGAAGACTGGATTTTTTATGTATGAAATCCGTGGGGTGAGCTCTTATAGAGGTAGGGGTAAGCTTCATTTTTCTACTGATCAGATCTTAAGGCGAGGGAGGGTTGAGATGGGAGACGGACCTAGAGTGCAAATCCCTGTAGATAAAAAAATATCCACCCCTAACTTGGGGGTACCGAGTTGAACGAGTGAGTCATACGAACTTTTTTTTCTCTTTAGCCTATCCGTATTTCTTTTCCACAGCCGGTAATGCGCCTCATGATTCGTCTGTTGTTAGGAGGTTACAAGAATATTACGCCTGTTTGTGCGTTACGATAAAACAGAAGGATCCAAAATCAGGCAAGGGTTAGTGAAGAACAAGGCTGAGAATTTAGTTCCAGAGTCGATTTTTTGTTACTGAGTGGATGAAGAATGCAGAAAGCATCGTCATGATAACTCAGGATGTTCCGCAGAAGAAAACGATATTTTTAATTTCGTGGAGCTGTAATTACCTTCCATGTTTGCCTTACCATTACCAATTGTTACGAATGTGAGAACAATTTTTGTCACGTCTGTTACCTAATGTTATCCCACTTTTCTTGCTTTTGTTACTGCGTGTAGAATTTTAATAATAATGCGAGAGTCTAGCCCTTACAAGGAAAATTTTAAAAGACTATTTTAAAAGGTCTGATGGAGAACAAGAGCTTTGGACAGAACAGAACCTAAATCTGTCGTGAGGGAAGCCAAAGCCAAACTTAAAAGGGCACTGGTGCTGAATAATAATAAAAGTAATAATATTTTAAAACGCCGAATCGGGTACAGTGTCACTTTATTTGTGGTACTCGAGTAAGGATTTACGATTTATTTATATATTTATTTATTTATTTATTTGTTAATTCTTATCCTACTTCTAGGAGGTTTTTTGTGTGTTTAGCACGCCTTATAAAGTTCAAAGTCTTACAAATTCTGAATTCTCAGGTAAAAACGGTAATTTTTTCTTTGCAATAACGTAATCGCATAATATACAATTAAAACCGTACGTAGCTGTAGAAACATGTTATACTAACCGAAAACTTTCGTCCTTTGGAAGGGTTTAAGAACATTTGTTATTTCAGAGAACATACTCGTTTATTAGAATGTTAAACAGTGACGTATTTCTGTTTGTGAGCTCATACTCGATCCAAGATTCTCCCTTCAAATCAGGCCGACACATGACTCGTAAGTTCTCTAGGTAGTTGCGCGCTCCACGGAATTCACTGTATAAATAATTGCTGAATGTAAATATGGGATCACGTGCCACTCTAGGATGACAAGAGCTCGAATAATTCCTGCCGATAAGGGAAACTGAGAGCTAATAGTCTCCAAAAATTTTAGGAAAAGGCTGAAACCGCACTGTTCGTACAGGTCTGTAGTTGTTTGAAAATATCGTCTGCAGTGCACTCGTGAAGTCTGTTTGTGTGCTGTATAGGTGGATAAATGGTGGTTACATGAGTGAGTGAAGTGGGCTCATGACGCAGTTTAAAGGGGTTTCCAGATTGTCTCAAAAGGAAGCTCTCCTCTGAAATGTAACACCGCATATTTTGAGACATAGATGCCCAGCGTAATCCTGAAAATCAACGCGGTAAGAATTCCATGACTGTTTCTTGAAGAGGATTTTCCATTTTAAGCTTCCGCCTCTAATGCCGGCTGTGGTTAGGTAGTTAACAATGTTGTCGATAAATTTGCGCCATTGCATTATTAGGCACATGATGTGAAAACTATCGAAGAGTGGACGTATAGATTTATTCATAAACTTTACATTGTTCATTGGATAGGACTACGGATGTACCCCAGAACGGGCTTTACCATTGGTGAAGTAAAATGTACCTGTCGGGAATCAAATCCCGTCGTTAAGCCCTTAGAGTGGCCACTATATGTATATATCCCGAATTCTATCGGATTTCCTCTTCGTCCCACGCGTTAAATACCGGTCGTGCCGTTCGTATTCTTTCACTTCATTCTTAAGAAACTGCAAACTCCTTTTCACTTTAAAAAAACTTCGCCTATCGATTATGTGCATTCATTTTGGTAAGAAAACAGAATAAATTAAAAGAAAACAAGAAGTATGACATGGTGAACAGTTCTCGTGGCCAGAGACTCTGCTTCCTGAACTAAGTTACTTGCAAACACCGCCTGCATATCTTATCTACCAGCCATGGAAGCTGTAGTAGTTTCCATTACAGTCCTGCTTAATTACTCGGTATATACATTTTTTGTAGAGCATAAAAAAGCTGGTGGGTCTAGCTCACAAGCTAAGACCCCAAGGGGGAAGTAAAAAAGGGGAAAGGAAAGATAAAAAACATTGGCTTGAAGAACGAGGGAGTCCCTAAATTAATTTGCCTGCACTAAACAATGCAAGGGCGTCCGTTCCACGCATTCGCTAATGGAAGTCGTTTGAAAAAATTGCCTTTTTTTTTTGGTATCTCATTTTATTATTCATGTGGTTATCTTTCATCCCTTATTTTTCCTTTCCACCCTTTCTTGCTATCACCCCTCACACAGCTTTTTATGTAGTGCTTTTTTATATTTGAGACGTATAGAACTTTGTCTTTAAAAGAAGTTACTTTTTCTTTTTAACGGACCATACTCATCACCGTTCTTCTAGCTCACAAAAAAAATGAAGAGAAGTTTTAAAACTGCAGAGTTCTAGATTAGATTACCTGCTACTCTACAACAGTGACGCACATTTTCATTACATTAATCATCTTTAGATTCTAATGAAAATAACTAAGAACTGTTACGCAGCTCCGGGGATAAATCAGTGTAGCATGGTGCAATCAAAACCGCCCCATCTTAGTACTCATTGCGGGGTGTATTGGCATCCCTGTTTCATAATCAGGAGATCCTGGGTTTGAATCTGGAATCCTAACTGGAAGGCGGTACAAAATAAATGTTGAGATGGTAAGCCATCATCGCTTCCTATCAGATGCCGTAGTGCGAAGCGCCACGTTCAGTAGCAGACAAAAGTAATTGTAATACAGGGGTGCACAAATTTTCAAAAACGTAGGACCCACCTCAAAATTCTAGGCGCCGGAATGGTGACATGACACGAGTTCCATACTGAAGACCCAAAAATATTAGGTGCCACAGTACAATATTTAGTCGCCCAGGCGATCTGGCGCCCGGGATTTGTGCACGCTTGATGTAACAGCAAAATGAAATGTCGGTTGTGTCTAAAAGGTTTACTGCGCTGCCAAATATTGCTATTTATTTCCTCCCTTGTCGTCCAGCAAAGCTGACCACTCTTCTCCATCCAGTGACGAGGTTAAGCGTGCGTGTAACATACGTTCAGTCTCCAGCAGCCCTAATGGCGTGGTGCTTAATAAAAAGTGTGTTACCTTATAGTTATTTGTATCAGCAAATATTAGGGCGATCAACTGGAGGAGAATGAATTTGGTGGGACATGTAGTACGCTTTTTCGGGATAATAATTGCGTATTTTAATTGCAAACCTAAAGGGAGTAGAAAATTTCGAAGATCTCGGTGTGTACTTGTATAGCAGGACAGTATTAAAATTTATAAAGGGGTTTCAGGTTTTTAAGGCGGTTGTTTTTCAAATAATATTTTTGGGGCGTTTTACGTCATATAGTAAATGTTCTTTCTCGCGTTTCTTCGAAATGTCGGAACAAATATTTATTACACCGTACAATCCCAAAAAATACCATTACTTGAATCAAAGAGGATTTTCAAAAATAGACGATTAGGGTAGCGAGTGGTTTCTTCTCCACCATGATAGGGATCTATGTCAGTCACTCGAGAACATGAAAATGAACATTCAGGATTTGTTAAATAGGCAGGAAATATATTGGCTTGCTTAGCGTCCAGAAGCTTCTGATGGAATATTTTCCTTGTAGTTATATTGGAGGGTTATTTCTTTTTACAAAATGTTGATTATTTTAGTTTAACAACTGAATGTGCTAGTCGGGAAAACTCTGTCCGTTTCTGATAAAGACTCTAGTGCACGGGTGAAAAATCGCGGGCGACAGGACGCCCGGGCTAATAATTTTGCACCACAGCCCCTAAATGTTTTACGGTGGTGCCTAGTAATCTTTTGTCCCCAGTAGAGAACTTGCTTCATGTGACCCTTCTGGCGCCTAAAATTTTGAGGTGGCTCATAGCTTTTTGAAAGATTTGTGTGCGCCTGATATAGTGCAGGAATTTTGGTGACGAATTGTCATGAAGATCTCGGGGCCTTAATTTCAAGTACTGTCCTGGAATATGTATGAAGGGACTGTAATGAGGTGTTTCTGGTTCTTCCTCTCATGTTGTGTGCCGCAGTCTTTCAAACAGTTTGTAGTATAGCGGGTGTAGATTTATTTTAAGGTACTGTGCCGCAGTCTTTCTGAAGGGTTTGTAGTAAAGTGGTTGTGGCTTCAATTTAGGATACGGCACCCGACTATTTGTAAAGGGTTTGTAGTAAGGCGGTTAGTGTTTTATTTTAGGATACTGTGGCGCAGTATTTCTGAAGGGTTTGTAGTAAAGCGGTTGTGACATTCATGTTAATGTGCTCCTCGAGAATTTTTCTAAGGGGATTGTAATAAAGAGATTATGGCGTTTGATTTCGTATATTCTGCTCAATATATGTCTGGAGGTTTTGAAGAAATCCGTTAAGAGTACCGCTGATTCCGGCCTGACAAAAGGGATTTGAAACGATCCTTCTGAAATCGGATCATGAGTGCGATACTTGTTGAATGCAGATACCTAGCATTCAAAGTTTAGTTTCAATCGCTTTGTGCGTCAATAGAACTGAACACAACTTACTGTATACCTGGAATATTCAAATCACTGAAGAGACTGTAAGCCTAAGGAAGCTGCAGGTTCCTGGATCGCAACATTAACATTCTACGTTGATAGGGAAAGAGAGAGAAAAAAGGAAGCCATGTGGCAAACCTGTGCGTTGTTATTGGAAGAAACAGTGAATGCCTCAGCGTTATTGGCTGACAATTTCCACAAATATCTCCTATAACAGTACTGATTCACAGCTACCAGTGGTTGGCACTGTTAATGCCAGGAAATTGTATTTCATGAGACAACTTGCGAAGAGAAGAATAGAGCAAATTACTACCAAAGTCGGCTTTGTTTCGTGTTACTTCAGAATGGAAGTAGAGCCTTTTACTGATTGACTCCTACGTTATTTAACAACGCTGCTTCCGTTGCAGATATTAATTGATGTAGCTTGGAGTCACATGAGAAAGTGAATCATGAATGTTTCGTAGAAAATGACTGCGAATTAGGCTCTCTCCTTCTTAAAGTATTAACGCATTATTCGCATAAAGAGAGAAGAAATTACGAAAACCAGTAATCAGAATAGCCGATAATGCAGCCAGCATTCGAATGGGAACCTCCAGGATATAAGTTAGTAACCATGACTATTTTTAAAGGGAAATAATAAATTTTAAAAGTCTGTCTTTTTCCAAGTTAAATAGTTGTTCTCCAAAGGTATCACGGATCTTGAGTCTGAATCGTTTAAATAAGTACAACGGAGAAGTAATAAATGTTATTAACTGGGTCTGTCAGCAATGGACTAATACATTTTTACGCATTACGAATTTTAGCTCTTATTTTATCATCAGATATCAGCATAAGACGGATAGAAAGAGACATGCGAGAAATGCGTTGTTTTCTTCGGTAAATAAATATTAAGATCATAGTGAACAGAAATTTGCTAGTATCACCTTTGTGTGGTGAAATTACCGTGATGGATTACACCTTTCTACAGTTATTTATTTCGATAATGGTGTTCGTTAGGCGTACTGATTTCTTGTTGCCTGTCTCAGCCGGCCAGTTTGTGGCTACTTTTAACGAAGAATGCACACAGGGCGCAGCAGAGACGGTATAAAATGAATTGAGTTTAGTTCACAACTCTAAATTCTGAGTATGTGTAACGCTACAAGAAATGCGTGTGTCTTTTTAGTAACATCGGTGTGATTTGGAGATAGTTCAGGTATTCACAGGTGCAACGAAAGGTGGAGTCGGAACTCGTGACAGAGTGTAATGCATGAAGAATTATAAGATAATTTATAGTATTAGGTGTTCACTGAGACTGAGTGAAGAATAGATGTTGCAGGTATTCTAAAGCAAAACCCTTTAAAGACGAAGTGGATCTGTTTTTTATAAGGACTCAGTGCGTGCCGCACAGTAAACACTCTCCAGCTCGATTGTAAGAACCAATCTCTTAATGTTTTATAAGGCAAAAGTTGCTGTTTGTTCTGAGATCCGTACAAAACACATAAACACAATGTGGGCACCACGCAGAATTTTTTAATGTTAAACCTGGTCGTACGTAAAGTTACCGCTAGGCTTTAAAAGGTTACTGTGTTGAATACAGCAAAGCTGGATCCACAAGTAGCGAACCAACAGTTAGACTCGGAAAACTGTGTAGTTACGAGATGCGTGGCCTAACCACTCTTCACTGAATAACTGCATCATGAAGATTGACATGGACGGAATTTGTGGAGCGTATAACTAACTCCGTGGATCAGAGTCCTTGAAAAGCAGAGTTTCTCAAGTGGTCCAGAAGTTGCGTGCATTTTGTATAAACCGAAAACTAATTACCTTAGTCGCAACGGCTGCCAGCTAATTCCTGTCATGAGTCAAATGAAGCCAGTCTACACGCTCCCTTCCTAGTTCCTTAAGATTGCTTATGATATTACTCTCCAATCTGCGTATGGTTTTCCAGTCGGTTTTTTGCCTTTAAGTTTTACAACAAACCTGTGAGTTATATATTTCTTTTCCATTTCTACAACTCCGCCCGTCTTGTCCTTGTAGCAGCTATGACAAAAATAACAGATACGTATCTAATTCTAAATGGAATGTCTTTTCTAAAAGGGCAGCCTAAAAATGAAATAATAGATTTGGAGATAATATTAAAGTGAATCTAATAAAACGCGTTTGTGAAGGTATGGTATAAAACAGGGAGAGATCAAAGAGAAAGCTTTTTCATGTTGCGGATTCAACCTTTTTATAACACGTCATTACAAAAGTATTTGGTCAGTACGGAATGGTCAGGATATATTCTGTAAAATGTAGCTAATTAAGTCCAGATCTCTTCGTTTTGGGGTTCCTTGCAAAAATCGCGTACCATAAGGGCGGAATTAATTTTGCTGTCGTTCAGCAAAAATTTGTCGCGCAAATAATACGTAAGGTAAGATAAAGATTTCATTCAGCTTTACAGCTTTCATTTGGCACAGGCTTGGACATAGTGTGGGCCTACGTGTAAGAGACGGCAAGAAAAAATAATGGCTTTGTAGCGATTATGTATGTGATATCGCGTTATAAGCTCTGCAACAGCGGATTTATCTCTGAAACAGATGAATGTAAAGTAAAAGGTAAATAGGTGGAAAGTATCCGTCTGCTTAGCTGCAACTTCGTGAAGACTTATAGAAAGTGGAGTCATAAATCCACGAGTTCTTAACTTCGGCAAGACTGATGTAAGTTTCCCCAGTTACGCAATTGGTAAGAGGCTGGGTACATACAGGAGCCAGCCTGGAGGCTGTGGGGAGGAAAGAGTTTTGCCTGTTTAGGGGATCGAATCCCGATTTCTAGGTCGTCCAGTCCGTAGTCTTCACTATAATATCTGAGACTCCCTGGCGCACTAGATGAAGTTAGTACGCTAAGTCGCAATGGGTGCACTCTGAAGCACATTTAGACCCGTCAGTTCTGCCTCAAGGTAACCAAGAACCTGTGGCAGATGAAATTTAAGACACGAATGGCCCGAAACAGCACGTTGTCGACAAACCGCTGTAGCACGGTAAAGACGTAAGCCTAATGTATGATTCGTGATTTGGAATTTCGGCTTGCAGAATGCAGCTTTCTGTAGCCGAGATGAATTTTCAAACATGCTTTTCGTCTTCCCTATTCCCTGTCCATATATTATTCTGCTTCAGTGTGCAGAATCAATTTCCTTTCTTTGACCTGAAGCCTTCGCCGTGATCCTCTGTAAAAATGTAGGCAAGGTTTATAGCTCCCATTGAAAGTTCCTACTGAATTCTGATTAAAATGGAATGACATGACTAACGAATAAATCGTACAGAACGGACAGATCAGTACAGAGCAAGGCTATATAGGCTAGACGTTCGGCACGGGAAGATGCAATATTTCTTGGCCACCACAGTTAGGATGGCTCTGAGGCCCACTCATTATTCCGTCCGGTGGATATTAGGGTATAGAGCGGCCAGGGCTTGAAGCTAAGCCTAACCTCCATTACTACTGAGCTAGAGATTGCGTGAAGCTGCGCTACGGCGCTCCAATTATTCTTCATATTATGCTGCTTATAAAGCACATAAATATATTTGCATTTGAAGTGCGGAAATTAAATACGAAAAAGGAAACAATTTTGGGCGATGTGGAATTACCAAATCGTGATATTGTGAAGGTCCTGGAAAGTGCCTAAAGAAATTCAGTGAAACCTGAATTTCTAACAGCCATTCATTACAAAGATTACTTCCTTCTGGGTGTGATGTCATGTGTGCTGGTGTTCCACAGGAACTTGCTGCGTCCATCGTTGTGGTAAATGAGTCAAATAAGAAAAAAGCTGACATGACCAACGTTCATTTGGAAAATTTAGAAAATTTTCGGTTGAAATGGTCGAGTGCCAAGGTCAGTATTCGAAGCCGACACCTTCAGTTGGAAGCAGGATTATTAGTTCCGTGGTGATACAAGTAATGCGTGTAGTACCATTTAGTTTATTTTGGCTTTGTACTTCGTACATTATACCGATCCCAGTGGCCGCGCGGTCTAAGGCGTAGGTCTGCGGTCGAGCGTTTGCTGGCATCGTGGGTTCGAATCCCACCGGGGACATGGATGTTTGTCTCTTGTACAGTGTTTGTGAGTGTTTGTGTTGTCAGGTAGAAGTCTCTACGATGGGCCGATCCCTCGTCCAGAGGAGTCCTACCGAGTGTGGTGTGTGTTTGAGTGTGATCAAGTGAAAATAAACACTCTATACTTACCGCGAACAAGTAGGTAGGAGAGGGAAGGACTACAAATAAACTTCGTACGTTATTTAAAGACACAATAATTAAGGACCACGTTTCGATTCAGTCAGTGTCTGTCGTCTGTTAAAAAATGGTTGCACGGACATACTCGATTGAGCCCAGAGGTTGAGTAGCTTTTCCTGTCAGCCCCAACTGACGTGTTTTACCAACACGTTTAACGCGAGGAGGGAGAGACCGTCTCCGAAACCTCGTGTTTATTACACTTGGTTTTTACAATTTTAAACAGTAGAGGAAAGGCAAAATGCAAAACTGAATGATACGCAGTGTCATGTACAGTTTTTCAAAACCCTGCAGTATTTGTGTCACTTCATATACTTTATCTTTACAAAATACACCCCCAGTGATCATGGAGGCAGAAAGTTCCTGTGACACGTCGCCGTACGTTTACAAGACTGCACGTTGTCACATCACGGAAGACGGAAGTCTTTATGTGTGTCACATTTAGTTTAAATTAAAATCGCAAAGAATACGGTACGTTAGCTGCTGTGGGCCTTATTGTGGCAGTGGTGGGTTTTTGTGACTGACAAAGTATGTAAATGCTGAATACTGGAAAGCATATTCTTAAATTACTTCATAGTATTGCAGAACTTTCTCCTGGCTTAGGAAATCCCTACTGTCACTTAATATATATCTGACGTGACTGCGAAACAGGTGCGTCTAAACGTCGAAGTCCTCCGCCAGGTTCCATCTGTACTGTACTCCAGAACTGAATCTTAGCATCAAATGTTCTATTTTTATTTGAAGCAATTTCACTTTAGATGTCGTTGCTATAGGAACCCCTATCCTTGGGTGAGTAAGGGAGGAAAAAAAGCGAGGGTGAAAAAAATAGGGGGTGCAACTCGAATAAAAAACCTGATCGATATTAACTCTTTTTTACTGAGCCGCGCCGTTTTTCCGAACATCGCTATGCAGAAGGAAGACGAAAACCTTTCCAAGAACGACGATGACTGGAGGAACACTGTAATGTTAATCGGGCTCAGTGTGTCGCATGAACAACACGTGTTCCGAATTATTAACGTGATAATTCATTATAAAATTTCTGGCTAGTAGAGGGTGACGGATGATTTTCAACCATTTAATGTGGCGTCTGAGGCTGCTTTGGTATATAGCAGTGTTTCCGCACTTCTTTACCACAAAAACCTGCCGCACTCGGAAAATATTTACGGAACCCAAATAAATTTCCTGTACATGAAGCTGAAACATAGAAAAAAAAATACCTAGTGGATAATGTAAGGCAAGGCAGGCGATGTATGTATAATGGAATATGAGGCGCTTTCGTGAGGCCATTGTTCTATGGAAGTGTGTGTCTGCATGCTTGCCTCAGTTATCCAGCATACAAATCACATATTTTAGGCGCCGTGTTGTATTGTCGTCTGTGGCCTATCTGGCTCTACCGTATTTTTCCACATTATCTCATAAACGGCATAATTTTCGGAAAAAAGTTATTGAACATAAAATGTGTGTTTTGATTTTTCTATACTTTGTCCATGTATTTATTATTTTAAGAAGAATTTAGCGAGATATCATAATAAGCGTACGTAGCTGTTCATGTAAAGTGCCCGTTATTCTTTTCGGAATTTAATGACAATGGAATTTTCTCGAAAGGTTTCGAAAAATCCTCAAATGGCGAATTTCGTGAAAATCCCTCTAGTGAGAGCCAAGCTGTTCAATGCGGACAGACAGACAGACAGATATAATGAAGTTAATAATCGCTTTTCGCAATTTTGCGAAAGCACCTAAAAATGCTGGAAGAAATCAGTGGGATCAGTACATTTAGCTAAACAAACTGCATTTCGTACACCCAAAAATGAAATGATAATTGAAGTTATTAATAATAATAATAATAAATAAATTTAATTTATGTATTTTAATGAAATTTCTTTGCGGAACCCTTGCGTTTACTTCGTAGGAACTAGGGTTCCGCGGCTCGCCGTTTGAGGAACAATGGAAGAATATTTGTGAAAGATAAATTTGTAAAAATTCTGTAGTGAATTCTGTAGTGTTCAATATTTGCCTGGACGATAAAATTTTTCCATGTGTTTATTTAAGAGCCAGAAGATATAAGGGAGCGGAGGTATAAGCCCACGCATTCGTAATCTCAGCGCTAGATGCATGCAAGCATTCAGATTCAGCCCCTTGCCACCTTAGCCCCAGGTAATTTAATAGGACTGTGGGTTGGTCCCAGAGTCGGTCTGGATGTGTTGGTGAAGAGAAAAATCTCTTCCCATGGCAACAATGGTCCTGCTATTTTTCGATCATAGAACCACCAGCGTCGTCACTATATCGCCCGAGTTACCGCGGCTTATTTTTAGCCGGACGCACTTAGAAAATTTCCAGTCAGGATGGTTGTTTGACAAACCAAGATCTGAACGCGGTATCTGCGGAATACTATCGAGGAAAGTTAATCCCTCGGTGGAAAATGCCATGTCGTATATTTTATTTTAATCAAATGCACACTGTAAAATTTTCTGTGCAGTGTCAGTGGCGTATGTAAGACATTTCTGCTCAGCGGTTGGTCAGTTTTTAATATTTTGAAAGCAACATGCAGTCCCCTTCTTGTAATGCCGACGATCACAGGATCTGGACATGAAGGTGTCATGAAACATTTTCACGGGCAAGACAACACCAGCTTTTTTCTTGCAAAACGCGTGTGGGTGTCAATTCTCGTAAGCGGCAAAGAAGGTACTAGGCATTTAAGAAAGTCCTTTATTAAGAGATATATTCATGCTGGATAAAAAATGAGAATTAATAGTCTACGCTTTTCGTGATAATCCTTCGAAATCTTGTGTCACAGATCCCCGTTCTTACATTTATGTGACTAAAATTTTGTTCTTAGGTCTGTATCCTCTTTTCAATAAGAAATACGGAGTGCCGGAGTACTTCTGTTATAAAGGAGTCTCACGTTTCCTTGAAAGAGGGATTTTTTCTTTCAGGTGGTGGGATATACATTTTTCAAGTTTGCGGAAGCAAGCTGGTCGCCTTGAGGGTGGAGGCAATGTTAGCTTGTGATGCTCTATTAGTGCTAAAATGTACTACATCCCCTCTTTGTAAGTCTGTAATAAAACTGAAAAAATGTTGTCATTATGTTTTAGAAATTATAAGTAAGAATTCACAGTACTTTCCTTTGACGTTTTGCATTCTTCCTGGCGAATTTAAGGTGTGTAATTTCAACTCGGTGCATATATAAATAATATGGCCGTCTGGAAGTGTGCACGCAACCGGAGCTGCCGGAAAAGTGCCAACAGCACGAACAACGCACACGTTATTTGGATATAACGTTTACCACATTTCATACTCCGAAAGGGAAAGTCAGCAAACAAATATGTGGAAAAAGTAGTTAAATTCTTACGAAAATTTTAGAGTAAAATCGGGGATTTTTTAGGACTTAAAAAGCCGTTTTCCAAATCCTGAAATGAAAAGGTGATTTTTTTTTTGTTATGAGTGTACTCCACGCAATATTTGTCTCTGACTGTCCCAAAACCTTCCAACGCGCTGAATCAAACGTGCTTGTTGCATATTTTATTGCACGTAAAGCCATGCAAACTGCATATCATTTGTCTCTGAGTGCATGTTTGCTGGGATGAATCCCTTTATAATTTATTGCCTGTTAAATTAATAATCGTCTCGTGTCATTTGATATCCCAAATATGTTTAAGAGTGCTGCTTTCCATCTTGTCTGAAATTTGGCTTCAAAAAAAGTAAGGATTTTTCTCTGTGCGCACCATGAAGGTATAAAAAAGACAGGAGGTTTAGTCTCTGTACTACGTAGCGTGGTCAGATTCACGTCTCGACCGCTTTACCCCCGATAAAAGTGAAAGGGAAATTTTTTCCATGTCCACGCCGTGAAGGCATATAGGATTACAGGTATAGCTCCATTCAGTCTTAACGTCTGCGCTAGATGGAGGTGAGTGGTTAACTTTACACCCCTGCCCTTTTACCTCCGAGGTAAAACCCCTGTGCCTTTTGAATAGGAGGCTGGGTTGATTCCAGATCATGTCTGGATATTTTGGAGTATTGAAAAACTCTTACTGCTGTCCGAATTCGAACACGGGACCGTCCAGCCGGTAGCCTAGCCCCTATCTAGACGGCGTTACACATGTTGTCCTTTACCCTCAACAGCCATTGAATATGACGCTGTGAACCGTACAGGATCAGTCTGGGCCCTTTGACGAAGAGAGAAACCTTTTACCTCTAGTGGGAATCAAACCACTATTTCCGGTCCTCCAGCCCGTATTCAGTTTAAAACTTTTCATTATTGTACATAATTACTTTGGTATCAGGGTATATTTTCCTGAGGGAAGTGACCAGGAATGCAACTGACCTTCCATCAGGCTAATTATTCCCCTCCGCCGTACACGTTCAAGACATCGTGTTTCATTAATGCGCAGGGATACATTTACCAGCTCCCTCTTCTCTTAATAAGGTAGCCACATCATGAATTAAACAATGTTTCTAAATGTAGACTACAAGAGGTACTGAACTGAATTTTTCATGTCTAATTTTAGAAGCAAATCACTCTCGCGTTTATTTTTATGTGTTAAATATATTCAAGTAACCGACATACTAAATATTCGACCAATTAATATAATAATCATACCAAAAGTTGTCACCATGGTACTTAACATGATTTCGTAAGTAAATCTGTATCGGGTGTAAAGTAAGGTGTCGCTATGTGGTATTAAAAGCAACGCGAAATACACGCTAAATGTTTTTGCATGTACATTTGCTGTAGGTCGAAGTGATAAGGTTCCACCTGTTTTCAAAATAATGCTCTGTTTATACTTGAGAGTTCAGTTAGAATGCATTTCGCATCGGATGTAGGAGATCTACATTTTCTTGGTTGTGTCAAATGGTAAGGAGTTACCGACGTTAGGAAGAGTCTCCGCCCTCCAGCTTCTGGATCTGTGCAGTCCAAGACCCAAGAAGAATGATTTGATTGGTAAGATCCTGAAGATGGAGGCAGCAAGCTACTCCGAAACGAAGGTAAATATTTTCCATACGACACGGTGTAATACTCTATAAGAGTTGAATCTTTAGCCTGTATTCTTTTTACATTATTTTTTTAATAATCCCAGAGCGCAGGTGACAGCTACTCCCTCGCCCGGAGACAGTCAAGGAAATCCCCGACTTTTGTCGAAACCGCAGGATCGTTACTGTATGCACAAATACAGCGATTTCTCTCTATCCTGGGTCAGGTGCTTCTGTTCACATCAGTATAGCCTTTTTTAAAACATTCATTTTAATATTGTATGTGGTACATTAATACAAATACTGCCAGGTCTGCTATAACGCAATAGATGCCTTGTGAAAAATCGCCTAATAAAAACAGGGACAGATCAGAATTTGGCCCGTCATCGTACCTTATGTCTTGATACTGGTAGCTAAAGTCGCGTAATAACCAACACGCGTATGCGAAATTTCGCATTACACACACAGCCTTCACCTGCCCAGCAATCATGTCATAGCTGGTTCATATTAACGAAACACGCCTATTAGCAGAAATGACTGTAATAAAAACTTAGAAATTTCATTCTATCTTGCTCGAACAGACACAGTTCGGCAAGTAAAAGCTTGACGCAAGATGGTCGGTGAGACGTGGCTTTACGTAAGAGAATAATATTAAAGTGTATATTATTGAAACAGGGAGTGAAGATGTGAACTGGATGCATAGGCGTAACTTGGGTGGGGGCAAGGCGGGGCAAATTCCGCCCCAAAATTTTTTCAACCTAGGAATATTTTTTGGTTACTGAATTGAATAATGGCAAATAAAAAATAGAGAGAAAAAATGAAGCGCTTGCATTTTATACGACTAATTTTCCGCTCCTTTCAAATTTGGCTCCTTTGTAAAATAATACCCATGGTCAGTTTTGCGCCCCCAGTGTTATTAGCCAAGTTGCGCTTATGACTGGATTGCCCTGACTCAAGACATGATCAGGAAGACTGTTGCTGTGCACGTAGTGGTAGACTTCGGAGTTTCACAAGCAACAGACGGTTTCTTATCCAGCTCCATGGATTTTATGAGTTTGGAACGAAGTTAATGTGCAATTCGTAAGGCTGAGCTGCATGTTTCGGAATTATATGCCGTCATCAAGCTAGTAAATTATTTGTGTAACAAGCAGTTAATTCATATTCCAATAGTGTCGTTATAACCACCATTTACAAAAATGAATACACTAATCTAATGATGGCATAAAATGCCCATATATTTGGCCAGCTTGAAAAATATATGTAGTAAGGAAACACACAATTTGAGCTGCCTGACTGGAGTTCCAATTAGATATTAATTACGTATTAACTTAAAACATCAATTAAATATGTTAAGTTTGTAATGAATTTTCGATTGTGTATGGTTTCCACGTAGATCCGCAACTTGCACGCCAGCTATCCCTAATGTAATAACACTGGTACGTTTGAGACATATATCGTTCATGAGTTGGCCTTTCCGGTAGGTGTGATGGATTTCTTTGGCAAAGTGCGCCGCCGGCTTCAGTCCGGCAGTTAGCTTGGCCGTCCTTTGATCGGCACAGCCCAAGCACGCGTACCCTTCAATTCGCAACCAGATAAAAAAAAGAAAAAAGGGTAGAGAGAGGGGTGAAGGGTTTCACAAGAAGACAGAAAGATGTAAAGGGGGAAGGCTATACGTAGGTTTCGAATAATAAAAAGAAAAAGCAGTAGAAAAGATGGAAAAATATAGAAAAACCCGTTAGAAGAGCAGAAGGCGCTGGGGTCAGATTCGGTCTCCTGTATAAGAACTTACACAAAGTCTTTCCTTCCGTGGTTCCTATTTTCTTCCTTCTTTTTAAGGAATAAAAATCAACAGAAAACGTAACATCTTGTAAATATATAGTAGGTCGGACACGCTGTAACGGAGTTCCTATACTTGCATCCAGTGGGAAGTTCTGAAAGCCAATTGAATCCCACGTGGATAAGACTTCCTGCCTCCTTCATATATTATAAAACAAATACCGGTAAGTAAATTCAGAGAGACCCAGGCTGGAAATATTATACGTGTGTGTCACGAGAGAATTTCTTGGCAACTGCAATTCCATTCTTAATGAAATTCAGTTTTCATCGAATGGTAGTAGATGTATTCCAACCATACACTAAAGCGCGTTTATTTTAATCTCAACTCACATACGTATTGAATATCCTCGAGAAGTTTTTCGCAAGAGTAAGGGCAACTATTTATTTGCTAAATCTCATGACCATGCTGATTTTTGCAGCGTTTTGCAACTGCCCAAATGTACTTCCTGGCCCCTTCGTGCGGAGTGACACACTGCAATAATTAAGTTTGTTCAGGTGTGGCATTCTGAGTCCCTACTGGCGAGGATTTGCGAGCCGAACTCATAAGCCCACTATCCTATTTAGTAGATCTTGACTGTTACTCTTGCCATCGTACTTAATTTGGTGATGGATCACTAAACTTCCGTTCAGGTTCTGTCTACGTTAATTTTGTCGAAAAGAGTTGTTTGTATGGCAGTGATGTTCATTTTAATATTTACAGCGTGTTACTTCAGAAAGAGCTGAACGAAGACCCATTTCAGTGCAGTTCATCTGAGTCGAACCGGACAAGTTCGCAAGTGTGACATGTTCTTGATTTTAGGACATTAAAAACTGCGATGATTGAATGGCTTCTACTGGCGTAACTTTCATACCAGGGTTCGTGAAAGTCGGTCAGTTGGGTCAAGAATTTTTGGGGGGGTGGGGGGGGAAGGAGAGGGGACCCGGAGAACAAAGACATGGATATGCACACGCAAACTGGTGTTTTTAAGTCTGTTTTCTTGCCTTAAAAAGCTGAAAACATTAAAAATATTACTGTGAAATTCAAGTTTTTTTTAATTGGCCAGACGGATTACCATTTTGCATGTAACTAAGAGTTTAAGTTAACTTTGGAGAGTATTTACTCCAATAGTCTGTCGGTTAAAGGGTGCATCTTTTTCATACAGCGTACGAATTTCGAGATAAGCAAAAAGCAAATGCGCTGCATTCATCATATCACACTCTGAACACAGAACTTCACAACTCATGGACAGGCTTTTTTCGAATCCTGTTAAGGAAATTTTATGTGTTTAGTTTTGATAGAGTCGGGATTAGTTTAGGCCATGGTTTCTCAAACTGTGGTGGCGTACTACAACTACTGGTGCCCCAACCATTATTTACGGATATGCTCCCTTAATTAAAATCGAAATATAAAGAAGCATAAGAATTTTAAAAATGAATAAAACATAAGCCTCATGTATTTGGTAATATGAACTATTGCTGGTTTATTATATAGCTCATCCCCGGTGTCAGTATTCCCAATTTCAGCTTAAATTTAAATACAAAAATTTATTGGTGGTGTATTGAAAATATTAAATTTAATTTAGTGCGGCGCCAGCGAAAAGGTCTTAGAATATGTGCTTGTGCCAGTCAGGGATGCCACACGAATTTTGGGCATAAGTGAACATTAATCTCCGGGAAAGATTTTTTGCCACATTTGTAAAATACGTGTTGACTGAATTATTTTAAAAAACGTGTGTGTGTTTTGGGGTCGGGTTCTACTCAGCACCTAGAGCATTACCATATTGCCCAAAGTAAAATGGGTAAAAAATCGGCCTAAGGAATAAAAATGAAATCGTTAGGCAGCTGTACCGTGACATAACACTCAGAGACCAGCGTTCAGTAATCAGTTACGTTGACTTGGGCCGTAAAGTAGTTACAGAACGGAATGTAACCAACCAGCAGAGGTTGTCTTTTCCAGCATTTTTGCGGTGTTGACGAACTGCCGCACAGAACGAATTAGGGACAGGTCTTAAGGTGAATGAGTATAATAGTGCTACGCTAGTCTTTGATGGAACAGATTCTCTGAAAGAGGGAAGACGAACCCTTTTGCTCTCTGGTGCAGGATCTACATCGGACGTCACTGACCAATAAGAAGTTGTCCGAACTCTTCTTCTGTCTTCGGTGATTCACGTTTGTTAGGCAGTTGTTCAATTTTTAGTACGTACGTAGATCTGAGAGATTGTATACTGTACTCAATCTGTTTGACAGACGGCATATTAAATATGTTCTTATTTATTCAACAGTTGAAACAGGACTAATCGACAAGATAATGCAGCTTTGGTTTTACTTTTTTGCAGGCGTATTTCTCGAGATACAGAACATATCTTATTAAAAAGGAATTATGGCCTGTTGAATTTAGCATTTTGAAAAGACTCCTGATGTACCAAATCTGTGATCATTTGTGCTGTGAGTTCGCTATCCCTACTCTAAGAAAACAGGTCATAAGCGTACTCACTGTTCTCATAAGAGAACAGTGTCTGGCAGACTTCTGCCAGACATCAACGCTATATTAGTGCAATGTTTTAATCTCCAGTAAATAACAGCACTTTACTTGCTCTGCGCAATAAAACCAATTAGTTTTTGCTTTTTATTATTCTCTGAACACAAAACTAGATTCAGTTTATTTTAAGCATTGTACGGAAAATTTGACAGAGAAATCATTGGCAGACCCGGTGCTCCTGTTTATTTATAATCTACGTACTTGAGTTCAGTCTTTGCCATGTGCCGTGTGCTGGAATAAATTAATTAGGAGGTAGTCCTCAATTGTTCGTACTTTGTACCTTGATAGTTCCTTGCCATGCTGATATACAATAAAATACAATATTTCATAGACCTTAGCTTTTGAATGTGAGCAGAATGTTACTGGGCACAATGTGTGGGAACAGTTATCAAAGGCAAAATCAAACAAAGCCATTGGCCCTTTGTTCTTAAGATTATACGTCGTGGCTTTAATATAATGCACGGAAGTACTTATAAGTCAGTATTTCAAAGTAATGTTTTCCGTTACTGTTGAGACTCGGTTGTGGTTGGCGTTAACTGAACTGCGTAAGTATGTATCTACATATATTCAGCAGGCTAAGGGGCAGGGCCAACAAACAAAACGCAGTAGATGCGCTGAAACTAATCACTGTGTCACAGAACATGTAACAGTCAGCAGGTCCTTATCGGATAGTGATATCGCTTTTATGGATCGAAGACTTAAGGAGAAATCAGATTTGATATGGGCAGAATTAATAACAAAACTGTGACTGTAGTTACGAAAACTTAAAAATATTCACGGTATTTGCTGCATAAGGATAACAGATACATTTTATGTGAATAAAGTTTCCGGAATATTACTGATATTGTGATACCGTCACCGGTGGCAAGTGAAGTACGGTGCTAAATATAAACACTTAAAGCAGTTGCCTGTTGTTTGATGGCTCTGTTTCCGGGGTGCACGTATTATCCAAAAATCTAGGATCTGCCTCAAAATTCTAGGCGCCAGAAGGGCGACACGAAGCAAGTTCCATATTGAGGGCCCACATATCTTAAGCACCAGCGCTGCAGGTTATTATATACGATATAAAATTGACGTAACAACTGCTTCTGGCCGTCAGCGTAGTTGTCTTAAGTACAAAGCAACTTTAAAATTGTCTTTAGGACACAAAAATATTTTTTTATTTTCGACTTCAGTCTAATTCTTGCAAACTAAACGGTTTATGTAATTTTGATACCCTTCATGCTTAAAAGAATGTGATGAACCTTAGTACTCCCCTTCGCTTGGTATTCTAAACTGTATTTGAATGACTAATTCGATGGGGACTTTCTTTAACTGAATATTTCAGTCACTACAATTTGGAACGTAAAATGAACACAATGGATCTTGAATTCCGCATAATTTGGCTTGTTTCAATTGAAATTAGTTGTGTTTGAACCCATGTAGGAACATTTATAGCAAGAGCGATGTTGTTATTTTATTTGAGTACATGTGCACACCTATTACTATTGTAGTGAAGATCAGTTAACGGTTTAGAATCTCTTTTCTTGCCATTCCCCGCTTTCTACAGTTCAACAGTACTATGACGCACAACATTGCATTGTAAATCAGCATATCACAAAAAATATTCAACATGAAAATACCCACCATTATGAAATGTGAAACCACAGGCATTCCAATATTCAAAGTTACTGAATACGTTTCAGTATTTCTGTATATTAAAATATGTATATATACATTTTCTCTTGAAATATAAACGAATATAATATTAATGTAAGAAGATCCCTGAACTGAAAAATGACTAAAATGAAAAAAGTAAAACGAAAGTAAGGTATTGCTTATACATAAGGGGAAAAAAAGCAGAACACATATGCATACAGGAAGGCAAAGTCTAAACATGAGGCCTTTGAGAGTTGTCAAGACGTCAGTTTCAAAAAATGGAACTATAGAAATAACAATCACTTCTGATTGACTGGAACATCACCGCTATTTGAGGTAGAACTTGTGTTTCTTGTAAAAATATATCTGAGGAAAACCCTACTGCTATACTACATGTATCAAGTTACATGAAGTAGGAATCTGATCATGTGACTGTTTGCAGAGACTCACTGAAGGTTTCTTTTGTCATAACAAGTATCAGCATCCAGAGCAAGAACAGGCCAGAAAAAGGTACAATATCAGCAAATTGACTTGCCTATCAAATTACTGTACTCGTGAGAACAGACTCAAGGATTAGATTTATTTTTCACTTGTTTGGGGTAATTTTGAATATTAGTGTTTTGTACCTTCTTTTTTACTAACGGCGCAGTGAATTAGTGAGATTATGTAATTCAACAGAAGATCTTGACCGCGTTTATGTATCTAGAAAAGAGTAGGAATCCTTTAAAAGGAGGGTTTAATGCTTTTCTATTTTCTGTCGAAACAGATTAAGTAATTCTTATTCCTTTAATATAAATGTCCAATACAAACAGTACGAACAGACTGGTTTCTTTCTGTATCATAAAAGGGAGACTGTAATAAAATTTGAAGGAGAGAATGGAATATAATTTCGTGTTTTCTGGTTTATCCATAGCTGCACAGATGTCAAAACGTAGCAAATTCTGCAGTAAACCCAATTAAAGCGCAAGTACAGGCACGTCTTCCTGTGAAAATAATGCACAGTTTAGACTGCACATTTGCAAATGTATGGTCATTCGTATTAGTATATTATACTTCTGTTTCGTCGAACACGTGTTAATGTTTCGATTCATTCTACTTGGAGATATGTTTCCATGAGACAAAAGTCATCGTAAGATGAAATATATTACATGAAGACCTTCGGGACGATATGTATTCACTTCGTCACATCTTCGACTCCGAGCAGATAGCTGCCGGCGTTCATTTAGTACTCTCAGATAAGGAGTCGAACCTTAGCCGTCTAATGGAAAACCTGTGGCATAACTGACTGAGAAGATTACAAACCCCTTGCACACCTTGACCCTATCCTAAGACTTTTACTTAACACGTAAGTAATGAGCATTGATCATTTATTCGTCAAAGCGTGAGAAACTCCTCCAAATACATAATATTCGAACTTCCATACTGGTAATTTAATATTACTGTCAGGTCCTAGAAAGGATAAGGGAGGGAACCTTTTATAACCCAGAATTTTCGAAGGGGTGTGAAGGAAAGGAAGGTGGAGGGTGGTAGGGACGTCACTTTGAGGGATGAATATTTTGCTAGTGGTGCGTCAAAGAGAAGGTTTGCACAGGAAGAGAAGGTACCTCTACATTTTTGAAAAAGCACTTGAAAGATTTCCTCATTCCACTACACAAAAGACGCAAGTTCAACGAACTCTCCATCCTTCCTCCTGAGGCCTCTAGATATTAGCTAACCATTGCCAAGAAGGCTTGTAAGTCTCGAATTTAGCAGGTTGCAAAGCGTAAGAACGGGAAAATTATGTAGTATGGATGGAAGTGGGGCTGTTATTTTTCATAGAAAGCTATGGTTCCGCGTTGGAAAGGAATGTTATGAATTGGGCTTGGTTCTGTTTCTTTCTTACCTAAACTTTTTTTTTCTTTCTTCCCTTCTACCTCCGGGGGTTTGGTGGAGGTTCTTATGGCGTAAACAAGTCCAAGTGGCGCTCTGCCCCATCCCATTCTTCTTTTTCTCCATGTACGTAACCAGAAAAGGGAAACTTTTTTATCCACCCACCCTAGTGAAGTTTCTACTTCCTCTGTTACAGAAGAAAATCTTTAAAATTCCTGTTTTCTATACTAGACTTCACTTATTTCATAGTAATGAAAAGTCTTAATTGGTTTATACGTTTTTAATTTTATTTGATATGAATTACGTTTTAAGGCACTCTTTGTTTATGTTGCCCTTCTGGTCCCTTTTTCTTTAAATTTTTACATTAGTAACTAATTTTTGTCGCAAATTAAGCCAGAGCGAATAAATAAAGGGAGAAACAACGGTCAAGTGTTGAGAATTCAGTTTTCTTTGGCAGAAAATAACGGAACGTAAAATAATTGGTTGTTTTTCTTTGTAATTTTTAATTCCTCAGTTACAGTGGTAGTGTCTACAATTTAATAACCTCAGTGAGTCTCCGAATGTGTTCGTCTTCTGATATGATACCGTGTAAAAATAATCGAACCTTAGTGTTTTCCTTAATAAACAGTTCATAATAACTATGGTCCAATCTGAGTAATAGACAGTTTGTGTGTAGTTAAAATAACTTTTTGACTAATTGTCTAATTCGTTTACTACATAATGGTTTTATGTATAAAGAATGCCCACATACTTCCTTATATATTACAATAATATATACTTAAATTATGACTATATACCATTTGGTACATACCCGTAGTTGATTATCATTTAGGATTGGCCACATCTACTTTGGTTCACCATAAACTAGGAAACTGGCGCGGTACCATTGCTCCGTTGAAGGTGGTTGTGGCGCCGGAACTTCGGATGGCTGTGCTGGAGAAACAGGCCAGTGCTCGATGGCGGTAGATCTTCCTCTTCCTCGTCCGCACAAGACGACGGTGACCGCGAATCGCCACTACTGTGCGAATTGGAATGTTTATTACAGCCTGGACGATTACTGTACCCATTTTGGTTCAGCCGATGTACATTTCCCGTACTCATGGATAGGTCCTCAGGTTCGGTTTGTTCTGGAAGAACGAGGGCTGCTGATGGGATAGGTAGAGGATTGGTGACAACCATGGGCGCAGGTGGCGACGTGGTGTTCGAAAGGCGAATCACACGACGTATTTCCTGCGGTTTCCGTATTCTGTTCTTCTTCTCTGTTACGGATCCATTGTTATTGTGGGCAAGGATTCGTCGGGACGTAACTAGATGGCCGACTTCATCCACATTCTCTTCCTCATCCATGACCATGTCTAAGGCGTCTTCCTCGTCTTCAACATCGTCCATAACCACGCGTCTATCCACATCATTGATCACGATGGCAGATACAGGGAGAGGTCGTCTCGTGCCTTCTGTGTCTCCATCGTCATCTTGAGTGTAAACATCGTTTGTCCTCGAAAATTTTCTATCGCTCACAAAATCGAGTGATTTCTGATTCCTCTCTTTCATATCATTCAGTAGAATAGTAGAAGAATCTTCCTTGCTAGGACATTTGTGATGCATCAGATGGTGCCGACGCCTGAACCTACCCTGACACCGCAAACATTCGAACGGTTTCTCTCCCTTGTGAATTAACATATGAGCTTTGAGCTGATTCGAATCGGAGAATTTGGAAGTGCAGAGTTCGCAGGCATAAGGTCGTTCACCAGTGTGCACGCGGAGATGCCGACGAAGGTTGGCCACTTGCACGAAATGGCGGTCACAGTGTGTGCACTCGTAAGGCTTCTCCCCCGTGTGGAGCCGCATGTGCGTCTTCAGGTGGTGATCGCGGGTGAACCTCTTTTCACACACACCACAGCGGAACGGCTTCTCGCCTGTGTGGGTTCGCTCGTGGTTCTGCAGCACGTGCTTGTACCCGAAGGAACGGTGACACGTCTCACAGGTAAACGCCTTCTCGCGCCCCGCTACCGCATCCCCCATGTTGCTACTGCCACTCTTTACCACTTCCGAAGGAGGCGATGAACCTGCAGGGTAGGACACCTTGTATTTCACATTCTGACTCTGCACCAGTTGCAATTGAAATAAATTCTTCGTCTCATAGGTTACTTAAATTTAGTATGTCGTGCATACGTTACGAGTTTTTTGCGCACTCGTTTCTGTCTTAAAGATAATCACAAAGAGAACACTTAATATAAAAAATAGCGGTGCCAAATAAAGGTTTTTACAATAGATATTACAAAATGAACACGTCAAATCGGGCTGCAGATGACAGTGTTTGAAAATTTACGTTAGAACTCGTAGACGAGAGTATTTTAACAGTGCCAAAGGGTTTTGGCTTAATGTTTTATAGTCTGGTAACTATGCATGTTCTGTTAGCTATCGTGTAGACTTCTTTGCAGAGTGAATTTTATACTATGCCTTTAATCGTGTACGTTTACTATCGTGCGAAGTTTGAGGTTCTCACAGCAATGTAGCTGGGAATTTACGTCTTCTGTGCTATGGCGATTAAAAAAACCTGTAAACTGCAGGATAAAAACACGTAAGCTTTTCCAAACTGCTTCGCGAGATGTGAATAGGTGTTGTGTGAAGGAATCGGGAAAACAAAGAATCATAGATTATTTAGTTAAATTTTAATTTCGCGTATTTAATTATAGTTTAAGCTACTGTTCGTGTAAGAATTTTTATACGAACCTTTCATTTGGTTACTAACAGATATCGTTGCGCTGACTTTTACTTGGTAAATAAGGGAACACAGAACATGTGTTTTCCTTAAATATTTACTAAATTAAAAAGTGTTGCGTGACCAAAATTTTGTAAAACGCTGCAGTACATGATAATATAGTGAACGATCGAGCATTTGCTTGCAACAGGGGACACATGTTGTTAAGAATCAAAGAAGACTGTACACAAACACATAGCTGGAACAAGTAGGTTTTATTTTTGCTATATCCTGTTGCATGTTTTCTCTGTAAATAGTCCTCTTCAGACAGTTCACCAAATTGCATGTAAATCAGCGCATTTCTTTCTATAGTGCCCGTTTTGAAAATATGTAATTCCGCGTTTTTACACTGTTCATAAAATCTTAAAACATAATTACAACATGAAATGTTACAGCATTGTGTACTATGTTAAAACATCTGCAGCATTTCGTTTCCTTGAAATCGTCGTTTTATATGCTCTTTGGCTTTTTTTTTCATTTATTAATTCCGAGTGTCATTTTCTCTGAAGACGGGTTAATTTTCTCTTCATTTCCTTCTGTAATTTTAGCACCCTCTTTTATGTCTTAATGAGAACCGTCTCGAACGTTAAGAATTTACAAAGTTTGTTGTGTATTTATGCAATGTTTCTATATTTTTCACGTAACTAGTATTACTTATAACTAGACATCCTGTGCAAAACAGACGAGTGTGGGGATAAGGTACTCTTTGCCTCTTTTTCCTCTTTACGCTGTAATAATTCCTGAAATCACGTTCTGAAGAAAAAAGTCAGGCAGAGCTTTATTAATCTCTTGCTCAATTGCATTTAAATTGTATAGATGGAATTGAAAGGTCAGTTAGTTACTGTGTTTGCCTGATGTTGATGTTTCCTCTGTGCGTGCGTGCGTGCGTGCGTGTAAGTGTGCGACTGGTGTGCTGCGTACCTGGGATGTTGCCGTTTCACGAAAGCAAGATTGGCTTTAGCCAAATGTGCCACCTAACCTATCGTGCTGAATTAGAAGCTCGAATATAGGATAGCAAGTAACGGCGGTATGACGATCTACTTTAGTATAGGACATCCCTCTTTCATTTAATCTGACACACATAGGAATAAAAGGCACCGACACAAATAATAGTCCCGATGTGAAAAATACGTCTCCCTGTTTCGGACGTAAATACGATAAAGCGCTGATTAAACTGTGTTATAATTTTCCCCTGTTGCTTGACGTACGCTACTCCAAAATTTACTCGGACCAGTGGCGCCAGTGTAAAATCTTTAAATAAATTGAACCGTAGCGCAAATACAATTATTGTTACAGTAACAGAACAAGACAGGGACATGATGTGTTTTATGGACTTATGGACAAATAAGTGTAAGGTGGGACTGACATTTCGAGATGATGGACAAATAAGTGTAAGGTGGGACTGACATTTCGAGATGAAACTATGACTGCGCACAAGTAGCCTGTGCATAGGACAATAATTTGTAGAAAAGTTCAGAAAAAGAAGGCATCAGAACTGTGCATTAATAAGGCAAGCCTTCCCATCTTTATAATAAAGGGTGCTTGCAATACATGGAGACTATAGGAAATGGGTTGCCATGGTTAAATTTATTTCCTCTTTCACAAAGATTTTTCGATATGATATCTGACGTTCACATGAATAGGTTTCAGCATCAAAATATTGTTTTCCAATGGAGCACCCTCTTCATGTATGGCCAAACTAACATGGTCCTTGTACATAAAATTTCAACTAATGTAATCACAGAAAGACGAATCTACAGAGCCAAATCTTGAGGACCCTGTGGGCCATCGGGCAGCATTGTTTGTCTGGTCCACTGTTCAGAAAACTTGGTTATTTGGCCAACGTCAACAGCTATACGTTGTATTACGATTCATTTTCTGCAGATTCAATGGATATTCTGTAGGAAATATTATACGCTGCTTATTATATGTCGGGAACATGAATATAAGTCTACTCTGTAAGAGTGACAAATTGACATAACCATTTTACGCTACTTATATGTCGGGAACATAAACACGTATATTCCGTAAGAATGTCAAACTGACGTAACCAATATAGACTACTTATTATGTGTCGGGAACGTGCATGTAAGTCTATTCCGTAAGAATGTAAAACTGCCATAACCATTCCCATTATAAAAGAAGGCGGTAGAAGCCGATGACAATTATCGATGCATTAGTGTATTAAGTGTCTCGTATTTAATGTACCCTAGGCAGTGTTAACCAATACCTTTAACGCAGGAGTGCTAAAAGGACTGGTTTCAGAAAGGCAGGCCTTTCACAGATTGCATTTCCTGAAAAACAGTTGGTTTAAAAACATGGCTCTGTTTATCATTCCTTACGGCTTTTATGGATTACACAAATGCCTTCAACAGGATTATCGGAATAAGCTACAGAAATTAAAGGAGCAAAATAAACTCACGTCACTTTATACATTCAGTAAAAGGCTTATAATGAACCTGTGTTGCCTCACACAGCTACTAGCCAGCAACGCTCCAGTAAAAAACCTGAGATGAAGACAGCCTCATACCAACTAACCTAGGCAAAAGAAAAATTTTTGAAAGCTACTGAAGAAGAGACATGACACAGCAACAGACCACGTGGCCTAACATGTGACAGGATGTTGAAGTTTAAGAGAGAAAAAGGTCTGAAGAGACCTTAGCTTCTTTATCTCCTGCTGTAATTAAAGTAATATTTTTGTAGAATGCAAAATGGTATAAATACCTTTAACCTTCCGCTTTCAAAAATGAACCACTAGAGCTAGGGACGTGAAATATGACACTGGGGTAGATTACAACCCTACCTACTTTGTGGCTATGAAACATTGCAGGTCAGCATTTACACATGAAAAAGGTGCGAAAGTTGAAATCATACTCGATACATTTATTGTCTACAGAATTCCTGTTTAAGGAACACGTTCCTTGTAAAAATAAAATTAAATAATAATAATAATAATGATAGAATACTATATCTGTCTGTACTACAGGTCTGTGCAGCAGAAACATATCTCAAGGACCCTGCCTATAACACCTTCTGCTATTTGGAAAAAGACCAGAAAATTGAATAAATTTCTGAAGTTACTTACACATAGGATTATTTGAATTATGCAAGACAGAAAGAAAATATAAAGCATAAACACTAAGTGGAAGAAATTATCTTATTGATCTTATCTAACTGATCATTGAGAGCAAAACAGTGTTTATAGTCATAAAGCAAGTGAACAAATCAGCAAATCCCATACGTGGGGTATTGTTTATGTAAACTCTTTACCACTTTACAGAGTTTAATTAGGAAGAAGTAATTTCCGATAATACGCTACATGTGTGGCACGGGAACGAGAAGGCTCCGCGGAAAGAAAGTGATCTTGAACGGAACTACACACTAAAAGGAACGTGATGAAAGCAGCTGAAATAAAGTTGCTAAGAGCTATTGCTGTCAGTGTGAGAAGTGAGCATATTAGAAAGCAAGCAGCAGAGAACTAAACACATTTTGACATCCCATGATTACTAAGTAAGAAATTGCTCTTGCCATTTGGAGAGATCTGAAAAAAGAAGACGACGTCAGTGTATAGGATATAAAGACCAAAACTGTAAAAACCAAATGTCGTCGTCGCCTCCTTTCGTACTCGGATCTTCCCGGGTTCAAAGCTCGACTATTCTGACAGGTGTTCGTGGTTTGCCTCAGCCCCTTCAGACAAGTGCCGAGGTAGCACCGTGAATTAGGCAACAGCTTTTTGCTACATCCTTCTAAATTCATTATCTCTTATCATCAAATTACTGGAGCTATGTAATTCGGACTTTAACACATGAAAGCACCGTTAAATGTACCAAATATGAACGACTGAATCAATGAATGAATAAATAAGTAAATATGTAATACAATTTTGCTACAAATATTGCAACTGCGACGGTCTGCTAATACTAAGCTACGGAAACGACGCAAGTTGATGGTCGTGTGATGCAAGTTAGGTGCTATAGAAGTTATTTTATGTTTCTGCTGGTATGTGAGCAATTTAACAGGTTTCGTTTCCTTGCCTTTCGGCTGTATAATTTAACGGTTTTTAAAACTGAAAACAGTATTGACTTCCACCTTTCATGGTGGTTTTCTATCGTTAAGTAATGTGCACTTCAAAAAATCGCCTGTCTTAGTAAATGAAATACCTTATTATGATGCTTGATATCTTAAGAACAAAAAGGAGGGAAAACTGAGATCATATAAAGGTTTTATATATATTATTTAAGTAATAAACTACCTGGTACAACGCATTTCTTTGGCTAATTGTGCAGTTAGTTGGGCACGTATCCAGCAAGCTACATAATGTCACTCCAAAATGAAAGCGATTCGAATATTCACCGCGTTGGGAACCTCAAACCTTGATACTGCAGATGTTTAACAAACTGGATAGTGTTGCACAAGGCTGACGTTAATTTGAATCCTCCTTCTCAAATCTATTTATCTAAGATTTGGCTTGGACACTCCTGGGGTGTTACGCATTGTCGAATGGTAATCCTCTACCGACGTTTTGGGACAACGTATCGGTTCCTTTTTTTCTTTTTTTTATTCTTGGACTTATTGGCCCTTGAAGATGGGACCGATACGTTGCCCCGAAACGTCGGTAAAGGATTACCATTCTACTCTGCGTAATTCCCCAGAAGAGCGCGAATCTCATCAACATGGCGGCGGAAGTCTGAAATAATGTCTAAGATATTTTTTAAAATTATCTTCTCATCTCTGATTGTGTAAGTGAAGGAATATTTTTCATGTTTTATAAAAGGAAGCTTTCCTCTCAGCGAAATGGTTCTTGGATGTCTGTATTGAGTTCCATAGAAGTGGTATTTGTACAAACCTGACGTCGGAGGCGAAGGTGGAGTCGCCGCGATCTGTGTCATGCTTGTCACCTCGATGATAGTCGGTTCCACGGAGTCCAGCTTCCGGCCTGCCCGTTTCTTCGCGTTCGCCTGATTCTTCCTGTTCACAGCCAGATGGTGGTTGTTGTTCTTCTTTGCTGTCATTCGATTATTATTATTTGAAGAGTCCGTCGCCGTCACAGGCAGGGGCGACACTGAGGCCGAAGACCAATTGAAAATATTTCCTGCACGCTGATGATGAAATAAAGCTGGCCCAGAAGGAAGAGTTTGCAAGCCAACAGGTAGTCGGTGTGGATTGCCACCCACAGACGTGGCGGCCATTAGGGCAGCCGTCTGGCTTGCAGCTAGCAGTGATTCCGCCATTGGAGCGTTGTGGTATATTTGGTTGCTCAGGAGAGGTGACATCCCTTCTGCTGTGCCAGGGTGAAGGCCCGCGGATATCGCTGCAGCCGCAGCAGTTACGATTGCGAAGTTCTTGCTACTGCATGATGGAGAGAGACTGTTCATGTCGAGAGAGCTCGGACTGCTGCTTCGGGTCCTTTCTGTTCCGTCGCTGTTGTTGCCGCCCAGATCTGCCGTCGAAGATGACGTCGTGTCCTTCATTCCTCTCCCGATATCTGTGTGCTGGTGAACCACCGCCACGGGTCCTCCTGCAAATCAAGACATAGTCTGGATCAGGTACACGTCTCCAGGTATCCGGAGGCCGTTCTAAATCTACTCATTCGTCGGATGTCCTGAGTTTGTCTGGGAACACCTGATCAAACGCAAACGTTTCCCGTGTTTCTATCACATGTTCTTAATATCGATAGTAGGTAGACGTAAATGGTGTCAGCTTCACGCTCCGACCCAACTTCTTTGAGTCCGTTATTCTGTGGTACAAGAGAGATATCCGTATCCCTCTAGTCCGATGGTGCCAGTCTCCGTTGGACAGCTCAAAGTCCCTTTCTTCTGGACCCAGAAGTTTCATGGCCTTGTCCAAAATATCCCGCCACTTGACTCTTTTCTAGGCCATTTCAACCCAGTGTAACGTTTATAAGCTCCTTCTCTAAGATCGCTGGTAATGTTACAATTTCTTCTACGTCTTCTAATCGTACGTGTTGCTTTACTTTCAACAGAAATGTTACACGCGTTTCTTGTGCTCGAAAGTGCACAGGAAGGAGGAATAAATAGATAGATAAATACAAAAGTATATATTATGCTTAAATCACTTGCTGCAATATAAGATTCGATAATCAGTGGCATGAAATCGTGTTTTAACTGATTAGTCGAGCGAATGTATTAGTCCTTGTAAGCAACTCTTCGGTTCGTAAAGTCATTTGAATGTTATTTCGTAAAATGTTTAATACCAGCATTTCTTCTAGGCCTAGATAAAAAAGTGTTTCTATTAAAATAGGAAGAATGATAGCTTGTACGCTAATATGGAGAATTATAACCTCAGTTGTTATACTGTGAGGAATGAGAGACTAAGTATGCAAGATAAAGCAGGAAGTCAAAAGCGTAATTTATACGCTAGTGCAAGGAGGTGTAGGTCATATCTTAAAGGTATTCTTTGCGATTTTATATTTCTCACTGATCCTTGCTGTTCATTTGTGACTATGACGATTGCTGCCTAACGAGATGTGATTCCACACAGCTTGGTGTTTATTTGTTGCGGGTACAGACTTAGGCCTCTACAAGTTAGAATTACATTCCAGTAACAGATTTTATGTTAGCATGCCTATGCCAAATGTGATCAAGACAAGTCTTGAAGGTGGAATGCGCGAGACGACGGACAGATATGCCTAGTTGATTACGAGTTGATTATATGCAACACTTTTAATGGGGGCACGTGGTGGCGCAGTTGGTTGAGGCACTGCGCTACAAACTGGAAGGTCGCGGGTTTGATTTCCGATGGTGTCATTGGAATTGTTCGTTGACATAATCCTTTCGGTCGCACTATGGCCCTGGGGTCGACTCAGTCTGTAACAGAAATGAGTACCAGGAATATTTCCTTGGGGGGTAAAGGCGGCCGGTGCGTAGGACTGACAACCTTACCACCTTCATGTACCGATTGTTTAGAAATATGCGAGCTTCAACCTCCTGGAACCCAAAGGGCCTGTCCAGTGCTGTAATGGGATAGCTTCACCTTTAAATACTTTTAATGATGCAAATACACGAAATTTTACAACTTTCTACTGCAAACACAGGAGCTGAGATAGAGCAGCTGGCATTGCGAGTGGGCTGCGGACAGGACGACAGAGGAGTCGTGCTTCACTTCTCTAAAGCGTTCGCATCAGTTCTGGGCCCGCAAAACCGGCTGTTCGGCGGGTAACGGCGATGAAGCGACCCGAACCTGATGCTGACAAATTTATTTTGCAGCTAGATTTGTATCACGTGTTTTCTATTTGAGTCTGAATCTCAGTTTGACGACAGGATTTCTGAAAGACAAATTTCAGTAATTTTGATGAATTACCAGGAATGTTGGAAGAGAAATGCCTCGCAATTAGGAAGTGTCACTCTTTTCATATACGATTTTTATCTCTGCGGAATAATGCCAGTACTTTTACAGAATAGACTGCAAGACCGCCTATCTTGCCGCTTTCTTCTGCATTCTCAGAGAATCCGTTTCCTGAACCAAAGGATAGCCTGGAGGTTTGTGATTTTTTTTCCTTCTCGTGCTAACATTGGAGGGGTTGGCAGGGAGCACTAACCTCTCTTTCGAAGGGTCCATAAGGAGGAGACAGAAGATTGAAGATGACTGAGCGTCCTGTTTCTGTGACGTCACCCATCCCCTGACAGCAACCACTACCCGCAACATATTTCTTGCGGAACTAAAACCAAGGCCCGGTAACTCATACCCTTCCTGGACGTGTTGCTGTCTTTCCGATAAACAAGCTAGTGCAGGAAAATGGCGACTTTATCGTTGCAAAGAGAAGATAACAACCTGACCATCATTGCGGATTCAGATATTGTTCCTTCAAGGGAATTTCGTAGAGATCTGCGACTCTATCGGGGAATTTCCGTGATCAGCAATTGGCATTATCACAATCCCCAAATCTTCTCCAGTTAACTGCCCGCATGAACCAGCGTTTCTCCTTCCGCCTGTTTACAGTCTGCTCCGATAAGGAAGGAGTTTCTAACCTCACCCTGGACTAGGAGAAACAGGACTATTATAAATGCTGAATTTAAATGTCCTTTAGAAAAGGATCTTTACTTAGATTGCTTAATAGTTAGAATCTCACATGTTTCGAATTACTTCAAATTAATTGCGTAGTTATTTCTGCTGGCAGTGCTAAATAAATAAGGTAACAAATTACTTATTTATATTTTGAACAAGTACGTTGCCATTCAAACTGGGATAATAAGGTCGCAGATTTAACACTACTAACCTAACAGTAAGGTACCTTCATCGACAGAGTGATAACCTTAATGTACTTTTCTCCTTCGCCGCCTAAATACTTCCCCAGAAAAATTGTTTATGCAGTCTCTTCTCCTTTGCCCGACAGTTCCAAATACCTGTACAATAAGTAAGCAGCATTTCGAGCCTAAATTTAGAGAAGCGATTTCTTGAAGTTCTAAATAAACTTCAAATTAAGACTTTATTTTCGATTGTGTCTTATTGGAGGAGCAGCAGAAGGTATTAGAAGGCGAGAGACATAAGTTAAATGACGAATGGAAAGTTACTGACGATAGGCCACATTATTAACAACTTTCCCATACACACTTCACTACTATTTTTGTAGAATCAGTAACAAGGTCTGGAATAATCAGCAACATTTCTGGAAAGCACACTGTTGACGCTTAATAGCAGATGATTAAATCAGGTACGTCGTCAAATCTTACCCGATATTACAGAACTATATATATATATATATATATATATATATATATATATATATATATAAGCGGGTGGTTAATTCTTTGCGGCCGCATCTCGCATCCTAGTCACCATCTATTTCTACCTAGGTAGTCTTCTTCCTGTAGATTTCTTCCATCCATTGCGTGCTTTGCCTTCTTCTTCCAAGTATTTCTCGGTCTTCCTATTTTTTTCCTTTCAGTTGGAGTCCATTCATATATTTTCTTAGGTAGTCTGTGTTCTTCCATGCGTTTCATGTGTCCGTACCATTTAAGTTGCTTAGCTTCTATAGTGTCTGCCAGTGTTACCTGTATTTCCATAATCTCTCTAATTATATAATTTCTTACGTGATCTTCTAGCGTCAGTCCACAGCATCTTCTCCAAAAACTCATTTCTACTGCACTGATTTTTTCGAAAACTTTGAACTATTTCTATAAAATTTCCCATCTTGAAACTCCCAGGCATTCTCTTCAAGCTCCATAGAGCCAGGAGAGACAAAGAGAGAGAGTGAGAGTGACGTGCTTTATTTGGCGATGCTGTGAGTTGCGACGGTGGTAATCGGATAAACTATGAGTATGAAGCATTGGCGGCATGTTGCTGACAGAAGGAACCAAGTTCTCGGGAAAAACTCCTGTCCTAGCGCCGCTTGTCCACCATAAATCAAATATGGACTGGCCTGCAATCTAACCCGGGCCTCTGCAGTCAAAGGCCGATGATTAACTATCTGAGGCTAGAAATGGCCCCCCCCCCCCCAAAGAGTCGGATATGAGATAAATAACATTTATAAAAAGGTATGCTGCGGGAGCGATTATGGAAGAGTACCGTGTTGTTACTCAGTGAGTCCACGTTTCTACGAAATATAAATGAGAACAATTGTCGGACATAAGCTATTCACAGTTACTTACTATCTGAATGGTAAGGAAGCTGCATATTGTGGTTAATATTGAAGTGGATCGTGGAGCAGTTTGTTGTGAAATGTCGCATCATGTCTGTAGGGTGAGAATAGAGGCAGAGCGTGTGTGAACGCGATCATGAGTCGTCGTGTGTAAAGGAATCCGTGACTTCATTAGCTGCCAAATTGTCAGCTGCTCGACTTCTCCTTCGCTAGGAAAATTGGCTATGAAGCGTCAAACTGCCAGGGTTTGAATCACGACACTGTGTCACGACACCGGTTTCAGCACACAATGTACCATTTAGTACTGATCGTTAGACACTTCAGGCCCTAGGTGGGTCCATGCACATGATTACGGCAGAGAATTTCACAAGTATATTTAGAAGACGTTTTGTATTTCGTGTAATTGGTTGATACAACAAACAGCTACATCTGTGGCAGAGGCAGTTTTTCCGTTTAATCCCCTGAAGTTTATCAAGTTCATCTAACAATTTTAACGTACCGCCAGAATTTTTTGTATTGAAATAAAATTCTGAAATTCGAAAGACTGGCTGCCAATGGGGTTTATTTACACAGTCTTGCCAGCAGTACTGCGTATTAGCAAATATTTTTGGCATGTGTGTTATTTATTTTTTTAAATTTTTATCCTTTCCATATTTATATTTGTTATTAAGGCCGCGTACCAGTAAATAACGCTAGGCCAACCAGCAGAGGCGCGCTTACCACAGTTTGAAGAACCTTGATCTAAAACATTTCGTACCTCATAGGGAACAATTCCTTGCCATTAGAAGGACCAGACAGGTAATGTTGTTTAGGGAAGCACCCGCGACTTATTGTCAGAATAGAACCAATCAAATGAATGCACTGGAATTCTTCATGTTACAGCCGACAGTACATATTTACCACTGGCCTCTGAAGGGTTAATCCCTGTGTTTCTCATTACCTGGATGTCATCGCAGCAAAACATATTTTTCTCTCGTAACAAAAACATGAGACCACAATTTATTCAGAAGAGAAAGTCTAGCCTGGAATTCCCATTGCATGTTTCTTAATTGTATTAGGAACGGTTTTTTTTTCTCAATGTACGAGTCTATATGAAATAAGTACGATACATAACGTAGCCGTACGATAAGAGCAGAGCTGCAAGTAAACGTACCCAACATCATGAAGGTGTGAATAGCTTTTCTGCTTCGTATTCGAGAGGTCCCCGATTTCACATCCAGGCCCGCACACTGGCAATCCTGATTGAGAGTTTTCTTGGTTTTTCATATCACCCTTAGGCAAATGTTGGAACAGTATTTTAAATTAGGTCAACGGCCGATTTTTTCCTTGTCCATTCTAGTTCAGTAGCAACATGAAAAGCATAGTCCATAAAGGAAATATGCTAGGGGTTGTAAAACCAAGGAATCGTGGTTCCATCCCCATCAGAAGAAAGAATTTTTCTCTTCTCCAAAGCGTACAGACGGTCTCGGGGTCCCCCCCCCCCCCAACTTGCTGTTCAATGAGTACTCGCAAGCTGCCCGGACATAAAGCCGCGTTGAGATTTGGTGGAGCAACACCGCCAGTCTCTTATATGCCTTCATGACGAGCGCGGGGACAGATTTTCATTTGCTTTTACATTATACTTCCTCATTCTTTTCGGTTTGTAATTGATCATTTTCTCGTGCTATGCTGTCGAGTCTGAGCAACTCACAGCGCCATTAAATAAGCAACGAAAATAAAATAATAGTAGTAATAATAATAGTAATAATAATAATAGCAACAATAATAACAATTTACAACAAACTTTAAGAACTCTTCCTGTAGTCTTCAAAAAGGCTGAATCTAGGCCTGCACGACCTACGTACACTTACAACTGGCTGAACATGAAATTAAATAACAGTTTGTACTGCAGCAGCCTTTCGAAATTTATATAAATAAAGACACGAATTTTAGAAGTGCCAACTAGGAACAGTCACATTTTTACTTCTTGTCATGTTGTGACAAGCTGAGAATACAGCAACAAAAAAAACAACACAGGTCTTGCTAAAGTGGGTCAGAACTAGTTACTGATAACACTGCATCTAAGTAAGCTATGCCTGGGTGGAATGAATAACCAACGGCATTTTATGTGTAGCGCCGTTAGGACGCTGTGCAGTTCTTTCAGACATCTAATGTCTTATGAAACTCTTTCTTGTGGCACATGTTTAAACCTTCGAAGCCTAATCTTTATCTAAATATATTCTACGTCATAGAAGGCACTGTTTACCAATTACAAAGACCACTGGGTGAATCTATTTAGGTAAATTACAAAGGTCACAACTATGGTTTCCGAGAACCGTACAAAATCCATAAACATAATCTCAGAGCAAAATGCAGACATATTTAGGCTCTTTCGCAAAATTGCGAAACGTGACTGTTAGCTTCATGTCTGTCCGTTCGTTTGTCCGTCTGCCTGGAATATCGCGGCTCTAACTGGATGGATTTTCATAAAATTTGATAAATGAGGATTTTTAGAAAAATCTGTCGAGATAATTCAAGTTGATTAAGCTCTAATAAGAATAACGGGTACTTTATATGAAGACCTGTGTACATTTATGCCAATAACTCGCTTAATTCTTCTTAGAATGAGAAAAGTTTCAAACAAAAGTTGTAGAGACAATCAAAGCACACATTTTTTGTTAACGCCTTGATTCCGAAAATCATGCCGTTTGTGAGATAATGTTGAAAAATATTGTAGAACCGGACAGGCTACACATAGCAATATAAACACGGCCCATGCGCTTTGCATGCTGGATAACAACTAGGGCTATACGAGTAAACACCCTCAGAATATGTAACACTTTGTGCTTTTCCACAGCAATCGTGGTTACGCTAACACTGCTGCATGTTGCTTTATACGTACATTGCCTGTCGTATTAATTTCGAAACAGCTGGTATGTGTAAAAGCAAATGTACTTTGAATGTTAAGCATATATATCGTTTAGGTTTGCTTATTAATTAATTAATTCATTCATTCATTCATTCATTCATTCATTTATTTGTGGTATACTTAAGGACGCCGTCAGTACCTCAGACTGCATGATATCCAATGATGTTTCAAAAAATTAGTTTTCGTAAAATTTTCACACACTACTACATTTCACATGGGCCCCACGTGTTTTGAGCAGTGTTCCTTGTAAATTTAAAATATTATAGACAACCCACAGTCTGAAGTTTGTTAGAATCAAAGTTTGGAACCTCGAAGGGGAACTTACGACGCAGCTGGCGAGAAGTAATGATGCTTCTGGGTATCCTTGAACTGACAGTACAAAAGACAGTTAAGGCACATGATGCCGAAATGCATATGCTGACATCTACTGCAGAAGTATGTGACATGTTTGTGGTTTTATGAATACTAAGTCATGACTGAAGTGGGCACCATGGAACATGTGAGTATACGCTATTTGTGTTGTGGATGGGTATCGTGCCTTACAGATTGACAGTTATGAATCTGGAAGGCCTAGTTTGGCTTAGTATACCGTCATTTTCCTGGGGATCTGTGAAAGCACGAACAGACTTATAGGATAGCCAGTTTCAGGGCCGCAATTAAAGTACACTTTACAGCCGTGCAGGATAGCTGTTTTCATGCCCAATATTCAACATACACCTCCCGAATTCGTACCGAAGGCGCTTGAACTTTTACCAGGCTGAGTTTAATATGCATGTGTAGTGCAGAATCTTTTGTCTTCCAGGGTGCTATCCAAAAACACAAAGATCAGGGTATACAGAACTATAATTTTACCTGTTGTTCTGTATGGATGTGAAACTTGGTCTCTCACACTGAGGGAGGCACAAAGACTGAGGGTATTCGAGAATAGGATGCTGAGAAGGATATTTGGGCATAAGAGGGACGAGGCGACAGGGGAGTGGAGAAGACTACGTAACGAGGAACTTAATGACCTGTACTCATCACCAAATATTATTCGGGTAATCAAATCGAGAAGAATGAGATGGGCGGGGCATGTAGCACGCATGGGGGAAAGGCTAGGTGCATACAGGATTTTGGTGGGGAGACCTGAGGGAAGGCGACCACTTGGCAGAGCCAGTCTTAGATGGGAGGATAATATTAAAATGGATCTTGAAGAAATGGGATGGGGCATGGACTGGATTGAGCTGGCTCAGGATAGGGACAGATGGCAGGCTCTTGTGAATGCGGTAATGAACCTCCGGGTTCCATAAAATGCGGGGAATTTCTTGACTAGCTGAGAAACTGTTAACTTCTCAATAAGGCCTCCGCTCCGTGGAGTTAGTTAGTTAGTTAGTTAGTTAGTTAGTTAGTTAGTTAGTTAGTTAGTTAGTTAGTTAGTTAGTTAGTTAGTTTAGTTAGTTAGCTGGTATAGTATTTTAAGGGAGCCTACTTTAATCCTTCTGAACGCCATGGAAGTGCTTGTTTCTCTGTAAATTCTCGAACAGCCACACCATTTCCTTTGGGTTTTGCCAGATGTTAACTCTATTTGAATATCGACATTTTTTATAATCATCCGCACAAACATCTCTTTGACAAGGCAGAAGACTAAACATTTCAAATCACGGTGTTACAGAAATGAGGTCAGGCCCTTTTTAAGTTCTGACTAGGCCCCTTGCTAACGTATTTCGTGCCGCAAACATGCTACAGAGAGTAGCTACTGATTAATATTTCACGCGTGCTTAGAAAGGTGTGCTCTCATGGCATATCATCAACTGTACAATCTTCTAAAATTGAATTCTAAGCCCGCGTCTTATATACATAACATAATATGATGAGACAAAGTATTGTAATATCACTTATTCTTAGCCTATTTTTGTTGCGTTAGAAAAAAAGACGCTTATGATTACACCATACTCTGTGTCTGTTCTCGTTTCAACTTTTGAATAAGTTCACCGGATCATATGAAATTTGGGATGGAAGTTGTGCAATTACAATTTACCGCAAATTATTTTCATGAAAACAATGATAATTGGGTGGCGGACATGAGAACATTTGAAGTGAGAACAACACTAATTTTAAGATATATCATTATATATCCTAATGAATATATTAACACATTTATTGCTTTATTTTTATATTATACAGACGGTGCATCTTGTCATGAACTTACTGGTACCAACCAGTACACAATGCTAAATACATAGACAGTGTGTATTCAAAACTACAAGAACCCCTACGTATGTTTCGGTAAGATATTTCCATCCTCAGGGTTGTACACCTTTTGATTGAGAACCCTCCCGCCGGGGGGCGCCCCCGAGGATGGCAATATCTTGCCGAAACATGTGTAGGGGTTATTGTAGTTTTTAATACACACTGTCTGTGTAGTTACCACTGTGCAGTGGTTGGTACCAGTAAGTTCATATTTACTGCTTGTTGCTTCTCTCGGAAGGAAATGTACGCATGAAAATCCATAATATAGAAATAAGAGATTGTTGTGTAATTTGTTCAGCATGGAAATGCGATTTCAGCCTTCTCTTCAATAAAAAGTGCTTACTCTAGCTTATCTGCACGGATTTTAATGTTTGGAGAAAGGAAAACTGTTTTCTACAACCCCCATACCTGTCAGTACAAATTTAAAGCTGCCACGAGATTTCTGGGGTTACAAATGTACAATTCTTGTTACACTTGCCGTGCAATAAACACAGCACCCGTGCTTAAATCTATCAGTTGATACAACGTTCTTAATTAGGGACAAATTAAAATCTGACGAACGTGCAAAAGGTGTAATCCAGAAATCATTTATTATTTATTTGAATAAAGGAAGTTCAAGTGGCTGCGGTGTATGAAGTAGCAAGTGTTTATTCAAGCACTGACATCTACAATTCACAGGTACTGATTAGCTGAAGGGCAAAGAATTATATTCATTTGGAAATACACCGTACGTTACTGGATGGGGCATTTTAAAAAGGGACGTGTGTATGTGTGCGTATGTCTCACTTAAAATTGACAGTACTAGTAACAAGGCTATGTTACAGAGAATATTTCATGCAAGAATGAAAATAAACTAATAAAAATAATCAAAATGTTAATGTTTTATGGCAGGGAAGCGTCTTGTTGTGGAACACCCCAATACACGTAGGTTTAAAGTAGATATTATTGATTTATCGATTATTATTGTGGATCTGAGTCCGGTCTGAATTTGTTACTTAATCAAAAAAAAAAAGGGCACCTTAGTGCTTAAAGAACGTGATTTGTATGCGTTTTATTTATGTTACACGGTACTAAGATAAATCATAAAATCTGCACTGACGGCGTATGGATAGGTAATTCTCAAATATAAATGTCTATGTAAATGTATCTGGAAGAACTTTCGGTACTTGAAATATATTTGCAAAATTTGTACACGTTTTGGTGTGTAAGTGCTGGAATATACTTCGTTCTGACACCAAGTATATACAAATTCCTTTATGCATGTCTAAAGTATAAACCTAGTTGGTTTGTAACTTAAAAAGGGTCACAGAATTCCTGAAACATCTAATGCTATGCTGCTATTTAAATATGGAAAGCCCTCTTTATACGGGGCTAAAAACTGAATGCTGTTTCATTTACTGTAGCTCAGTATTCATACAGAGTACATTAATCGGCTGTATATAGTGTTTAAGCAATAATTCTTGTTCTATGGTAGAGGCGGAACTACACATTTTTGTGTCCCTCCAAAAACTTTTAAAACCAAAGTAAATGTAACACAAAATTGCGATACATTTATGCCGACCCTAGAGACGTTTGGGTGCCCACGATATTAAAAAGCCTGTAGAACTCTTTTGGTATTTGGAATGTGGCTGGAGCATAGAAGGTTGTCAGATGTTTGATGTGCTGTACAGTGCGACTACAAGCTTTGCGATGGACTGTCCTTCTTTCTGCCGGTCTTAATTTAGAAGATCAGTGGGATTACTGAGGCAAGAGCTCGGATGTGGCTGCAGGACCGCCATTAAAGACAGAAACTGATAGGTGCGACTTTCAATACGCATAGCTTAATGTGTATTTTACAGTGCTGAAATATAATACCGCATAACGCAGCCTGAATATAAGAAAGGAGTGCACCAGTTATAAATTATGGCTTGAGATAACTACATTTATGTACAATATTCATCACTTTTTTATTACGCGCGATTCGTTTCTTCTAGGATTTTGATTTCTATTGGAGTTATTACAAAATGTTTGCATATAAATTTTATTTACATACCTCTGTAATTGTAACCATTTTTTGAATGCTGAACTAAGAAGTCTGTCTTATAAAGGACGTTAAAACCCCAAGATTTTAGATTAATTTATGATATTTATTTTCATCTAAAGGAAAAAGTAATTCTCAGACAAGATAAAATACAGCATTTTTTATAAAATGACGTGAAAACCGTGTATATTAATTGAACATTTAATTTAAATTAGAATTTTTAAGCACTGAAGCATTTTGTCCTTGCTAGTATCTGAAATAAGTCACCCAGCATTAAGTGAGGTGACTTAAGTTACTCTAAATAAATATAAATGAAAGTTCTTTAAATTAAAGCGTTTGATAACTCACAAAACCGAGGCACTGATTGGTCCTTCAATAAGCTTTTTACATGCGCGTATCAGACGGGTTGTAATGATGAAAATCGTAACTTTCTAAGACAGTCGTCTCTATAGGCCTATATCCTGGCCTATATAAGCTACTCTGTGTTTAGTTTTTTCTAGTAGGGTAATGCGGCCACTTTTTAAAGCTCCATAACGCCCGCGCTTCTCGGACTTGACTGTTTGAATGAACAGATATTAACCTTTTAAGACCTAGCGGTTACTTTACGCACCAACAGGCTTAATGTTCAACAATTATATATGGTGCCCACATTGCATGTATGAATTTTGTATGGCTATCAGAACAAACAGCGACTTTTGCCTTATACAACATTAAGAGATTGGTTTTTATAACCGAGGGGGAGAGTGTTTTCTGCGCGGTACGAGCTGAGCCCTGATATAAAACAGGCAAAATTCGTCTTTAAAGGGTTAATCTTATTCATGCTGAAACTTTCGTGGAAGACGTTCGATTACATTTAATATTTAACAGTACTGATAATTAATTTTTCTGAAAACGACCGTTTCAACTTCGGAGGCGATAATTCTTACATGTTATTTAACCGCACTGTTTACACACTTACATTTGAAGGCTTTAGAAGATACATAAAAACTTTCTTTGCTTTCTTCTTTTGTAAACTTGGAGAAAAGAAAAATAAGTGACTTGTTCACGTGAATTTGCCTAACAGTTGTGATCAGAGATTATATAATACTGTGTTTAGATTATTCTGTGCGGTAACGTGTAGCTTTGTCCCCCTAAATCAAATGGTAGCAACAGAAAATATTTCCGCTGTTTGCCTCATAACCTCGCGCTTATGCCTAAATAACTTTCAATTTGTCAGTGTGCACACCTTGGAGACATATGGGGGAGTATATGTACAGCTTCACTAATTCTTAACCTTGGCACTAGATGAATTAAGTTGTTGGCTTCACGCTCCGACCTCTCTATCCCTGAGGAAAGAGTCCCCTCGCACGTTGAATATGGGGCTGGGTAGGCCCCAGAGCCGGTCTGGAGGACCTGGGGAGAAGTCCCACTTTTGTCACGGCCAGAATCAAACCACAGTGCTTCGGTAAACCAGCCCTTAGCCTAGTCTGTGTAGCGACTGTGCTGTAAACCCAGGCACAACAGCGATATCACAACTGAAGGTATGTTTGCCAACACTTAGGCACTAGCGCATTTTATTGCAGGCTTGAGTGTTAAGTACAAGTCGTAACAATCTCACCGAACGACGCGGTCCAGTGGGTAGCACTCTTGGCGCATGTTCACATATCAGCCCAGAAGTCCGTTGCCCTGACTAACGATTTTCATGGTGTTCCTCACTACCGCCTTACAAACGTCGGAGTAGTGCCTGAAACTACATTTCGGTCCATATCCCCAGGTAATTATTTGCAGTTACCCTATCATTCGATGCTGGAGCCTGTATAATCTGACAAAGCAGTCAGTAAAGAACCAATAATAATAATAATAATAATAATAATAATAATACCATTAACAGTACGCGCAGAATAGCGACGGCATTGTATACCCTAGAAACATGGTTTGTTTCAGGTATATAAGTGTGAATACCCCGCATACAGGAGATGATGATGATGATGATGATGATGATGATGATGATAACAATACCCTTTCTGCATATGCATGTATAGACTGTAACCTGCATATCGCGCACATCGTACCGACGCAAATTTAAACTAAACGGATTTTCTGCAGCAGCGTACACAGTTATGTGCGAAACGGTCATCACATATCGGTCTTGTGTACGGCCTGTTGTCTGGTTTAGTGCCAGAAACGTCTATCATGATCTGCACAGACACTGGAAACACTGTCTGGAGGGACAACATTGTGAAACAAGCTAGGGCAAATTTATAATTAAATTTCGTATTTCAGTAGGTAATTTGTGTTACTGCATCTGCTTCCTTAAACAAGAAATAAATTGTCGGTTCAGTTTTTTAAGTCCTTAAGCATATTATTTATCGAGTGTTTTGAGATCAGCTCTTTCTAACGGGCCCAGTTCATTAGGCGTCAGCACACTATCCGCCTGAACCAATTCCAGTTTTTTGAAACTTTGCCTTCTGTTTGGAATACCCGACGTTGGGCAAATTTCATAAAATAAAAATTCTGAACTATAAGTTAATCTTAACAAACGGCTAAATATAATTTTAAATGAGGATGTCTGTTCACTTTACTCGACACGGGGCACCGCACACGAAGTTGCAGCAGTTGTCGAGTTTGTGTGAAATCAGTTGTGCTGGGTGCACAAAATTTCAGGCTAGAAACACATACGTGATCGAAAGTACGCACTTTTTAAAACCCGCAACCAAATCGTCATCTACCACCGCAAATCTGCACTACAACACTTCTTCCCTCTTTCCTAGTTTGTTTTTAGACTGTCCCTTAGAACAGGAATAGACTGTGCTCTCTGCGCTACAAATATTTATGTTATGTTCAAACAAGAAGTAGAAGCAGTTTCTGAAAAATATAAGGGTATGGGCAGAATGTATGTCAGAAAGAGAAAACTTGGCCTCGTGGTTGTCGCCACTCTGCTTTTAATGCTACAGTCTTATACTTGGTCGTTAAAACAGCTGAGACACCGTAACTGGTATACTGACTTGGCTACGGGATCGTCAGACGAGGAACTTTCTTTTGATTCTCAGTATGCGTGAGAAATTTTTCTCCTCCCCAAAGCGTAAAGACCGCTCCTGGGGCCCAGTAAGGCTTCTGCATAGTAACTGAAGGAGCTCTTTCCCCGGGGTAAAGTAACCGGGGCTGTGAGATGACCACAACTCGGTCTAGTACTGAGGTTAAGAATGAATGGAATTTTACATCCATACAACTGTACGCCTTTGTGGTTGCAAAAGGAGCATTTACGTTTTTTTAGTCAGTATTTTTTTCAGTCGTAGCAAGTGGTAGGCCTATAAGTCACTGACTGACTTTCACCTTCTCCACTTTCATTATTGGTGCAACCTGCAAGCAGTCTTCATGCAGTTTTCTGCTAAACAAACAGAAGGCATTTCTCTCATTTATAAATATTGTAAAAACAGCAGTAAATTTATAGTACAAAGCGCTGAAATTTCATATCCTCAAGGATGTTACACTGTGTGGGCTGGTAAATTGTTACCCACATTAGAAAGATGATAGTGCTTACACCTTTAGGACCGTGCAGTCCAACACTAAGAGTTTACCATTTTAAACGGCGTGATATTCCAGAAGACCTGAAGGTTTACGCCATAACATACTTGTAGGGCTCGGTATGAAGTCAAATTCAGTCAAGTTTGACTTATCAGTACGGCACACAGGCACACACAGACACACACACACACACACACACACACACACACACACACACACACACACCTCTGTAGGCTTTTTTCTTTTCTAGACAGTACTAAAGGCTGACACACAGATACTTCAACAGGGGCGCGCACTCTGGCGGCAGACTCAGATGCTACTCCCGTCGTGTCGGTCCGAACGTTAACGCAGAAGTTCCCCTAACAGAGACGCGGTCCATAAAACTTGCTGTAGCTTCCGATAAAGATTGCAAGCACAGTACCTTGCTTTAAATCAGAAATAAAGAGATCGCTTTGGCATGAGCGTGTTCAGTAAATGTATTCCTCTCAATGAGCGCTTCGTTATTGACGAGCGCGGAAGACACGAAACTGGGGAAATACTAACTGTATTTGATAATTGAACAAATCGCTCTGGCGCATTAAGTATATTCAGTAGTTGTTTATCTGTTAGGCATAATGTGTATAGTGAATGGCGACATTCTGCTTGCAGCATTTTCCCACCATTTCCTATTGTATTTTAAGATTAACGCATTCAGTAACCTATGCCATAACATGTCATTTTCTGTAATTTTATGCGGAGGATGTTAAATGTACCCGTATGAGTCCTGTTGGAATAACGTTTGAATTTTTTCCATAGGCTATAAAATTATTGACAGACTGAAAGTCTACGGAGTTTTAGTTTCGTGTTCACGTTTCAGTCTTACGTACGCATACGGGTTCAGATGAACGTATGTAGGGAATAGCAGTTTATGTCCCTTTTATAGGATACCGTATGTTTATGTGGTAACAAAATAGCCAATAGTCATGCCCTTTGAGATGAATTTTATTTGTCTCTATATCGCATAGTATACACTAACGTGAACAGCAAAATATCTTAGAATATTGCGGCTTCGACAAATGGGCGGACTGCTGTGTTTGTGCCGCGACTGGCAGAAACGTGACTGCGGACTTCAGTGGTTTTATGTGACGTAGTAATTGTGATTCAGCTTGTTTTTATTGGGTATCTTATTGTATTGATATTCGCTTTGTCAGAAACATGAGTTTAATTTTTATATCAGAGAATTGTTTAAGTGCATTTCAATAGGTTGGGAAAATGCCGCTCATATTTGCCAGTTCTATCAACGAGTCTCCCTGGCGACCACCGATTACTCGGCAAGTCTTCGGCATCAGTCTGCAGTCGACGAAGCAAACTATCATCGGTCTGCAACCGCAGAGATGGAAATCGGCGCCCTGCTGGTGGCCTACGCCGTCGTGTCAAGTATACTAGGTACGATTGCTGACTTCTGAATTGACCTGGGTCTATGGTGGTTCATTAGGTTTATTAGTTTCATTTGGCTTATTGGTTTAGTTCGTCCATGATAAAATCAACGCTCAAGTAGAGAACCTCGCTCCTGCCCGAACAATGTATATATTTCGTATTTTGTAAATATAGTATAGGAAATTACTTTATAATGTGCGCTGTTCCTCGCTCTAACCCTTGTAGCCTCCGACTCCTCTAAGTGATATTGCAGGAATTGACTTCTCGCGGTTCCTGCACATTTGATTGATAAACGCGAGAGGTGGTGGCACGCTACCAATCAGGCTACCGAATTAGACATTGGGTCGCCTGGTTCTAAACTCTACAGTGTCGCGTGGCTGGGTGCTCCTGGCGCGGTAACAGGATATCGGAGGGCCTAACCACGGCGGCACAACAACGAAAGGAATATAAGACAGGTTCCTGTATGTGTCAGGTAATTTCAAGGTTAGGAAAACATTGAAGAGAATATTCGTCAAGGTTGCATTAAGCCTCTGTGCTTTTGAAAAATATACTGCCGCGTAATGAGACCCAGAAAGAGAATGCAAAGTGTGACTTTCACATTGCCGAAAATAAATGTGTCTTTGTAAGGTCTCCCGCAGAGAATCTGATATGACTTCCGCGAATTTATTGTAGGCAATATTTCCTTTTTAACAAATAGTCCTTCTGCACCACCAAACACAACATTTATTAGTATATAAGTCTTTTTTCACATTAACTCGAGTGGCGTACGTTGTATGTTTCGATTTTTTTCAGTAATCATCGGGCTCATTTGTTAAAATACAAAATTGTAAAACTGTGTAAATATAAAATTTACTATGTTATTTTGATGGGAGTGCGAACTAGATTCTTTACAAATTGATACATATTTTGCATTTATAAAATTTATGAAATTTTGTATTTTTATGTTTTAATGGATTAGCCTGATGGTGACAAGATAAAGTCGAAACATGTGTCGCTAGATTTAATATGAACAAGAACGATGTACTCATTAAGGTTCGTGTCTGGCGGTGGACAAATACTATTTGTTAACACAGATAACAGAACGGGATGCCATATGTCAAAGTAACATTCCCATGCTTGCAGAGACTTTGGACTGTGCATACGAACTGAGACGGCAGTCGAACTCGCCGTGTACTGTTTCAGATTTATTCTGTGAAATACCAAGAAACACACAAGCAGTTCTTGTGTAATGCAGTAGTCAACAACGCCGATTGCACCTCTCAATGCTGTGTCAATTAACTGTTAATATATATTTTTTGCAGTAAAATACCACTGTTATATTTATATCTCATGGCAGTTGTGTGCTTCTTCATTTCCTTAGAAGGAAAATTAAAGTACTGTTGAAATATTAATATCAATTGATACATTCTTTTAATTAGCCAATGGGCCTGTTAAATTATGGTGCGGTAAAAATAGTAGTGTAGACTATATTATTAAATTTGGAAGACGCGTCGTGTTTTACTCACCAGTGGCAACAGTTACTGATTTACAAGGCCTTGCCCCTCAGCGGTGCAAATTTTAGTGAGCAGAAGCAAGGATACGAGGGATGTCTATGGATTATTTGTTATTTAACGGTATTGTTTCAACAGCAGTATTTGTATAGCGCCGACATAATTTTTGAGTGGGCAGGGATCTGGAAAGACGCGGCCGTTCCGTCTTTAAGGTTCGCCCGTGCGCCAACACGGGCAGGATTTTAGAGTTTCGAAATCGGCACTTTCGAATGCAATTACTCTTGGTGCTTGGTAAGAGATTTTGAGATCAAGAATAAATTGTAACACGAAATATACGTAAAATATGCAAATAAATATCACAGAACACGTTCAGCGTTTTGAAGTTGAATTTTTTTCGGAATTTGATGGCAAATGCGGAAAATGATGTGTCAGAGCATCGGAAAGCGGAAATATCAAAATTGATTAAATCACTTAAGACAATACATTACCTTAATCCTGTCTTATGGTAAAGATCACATTCATGGCCTGGAGTTCTTCCTTTGGGAACACCCGTCAATTAAAAGCGCCTATTGGTGCGGATATTAATTGTGTCACTTCGTAAGTCCACATCTCACGAACACAGACACACACATACAGTCAGGTGTGTTCAGTTACCTGAACTTGATACCGTGCCTAAGTGCAGTGACATTGTGGTGACAAGTACTCGCTCTCACAGTCACTCCGCCCGGTCTTTCACGTCGCTTCTGGCCGATCTTAGTACTACTGTAGCCCCTAACCTACACCAACACTATTTCCCCCCGTCCTTACACCGATGTGAGCACGCTTCATCCCCTCCATTTTCCTTCAACCCCCTCTCTACACAAACCGCTCCCCCTCCTCTCACTCCCCCCTCGGCGAATCGCCGGAGCCGCCATCTCATCTCTGAGTAGACACTGGACCACCTTCTGTATCAGGGATCAAAAACCGCCCAACAACTTCTACAGACTGAAACGATGAACAGAAAGTATTACACGATGTGGGGAGATCAGACCCTGGAACATTCTGACGGCCACACCTTAGTACTACATACAGGGAGACGTGTCAAAAATGGAAACTAACGTTTAATACAAACTTATCGTTAACAAATAATATCTGGTCCGTGGAATGTAAAGGAAAGACAGTGTGAAATTTATTCTCGTAAACTGAAAGTATTTTTCGCGGAATCGAAAATGAAAAACAGCAACTTAATATCGAATGCCCTATTTGTTGAAAATTGAGAAAACTTTTGAATCACGATATTAGAGCATACAGGACGTTTTTCACAGTAGGGGGAATATTTCTTAGGGATCTACACGAAGTTTCGTGTCTTCAGTAGGTAGCGTAATAACCCAGTATCCAACTGGTTTTAGGTTCGATCCTAACATTATGCAATAATCTTAAAAGCAATGAGTTACAGATAATACAATTTGTCAACAGCCTATAGTCACAACCAGTCACATAAAGACGGGGTTAGTTACACCCCCCGAAACGTTATGTGCATCAAATAATGAACAGTGCCCAAATTTTAATGTAGGGTCTGTTGCCATTTTCTGTTCTGAGTTTGTTTCATAGGACCTGGGATAACGCAGTCAGTATAAGGACTACGCTACAGGCTGGACGTCCGAAGAACTGCGTTTCGGTTTCCGGCATGGCATTTTTCTCTTCTTCTTAGTGTCTAGACGGGCTCTGGGGCACCCAGGGCTGTTTCCCCGAGAGTGAAGCGTGAAGCTGACCACTCACAACTCTTAGGGTAGAGCTTAAGAATGAATGGAGCTATTATGCCTCCGTGATTTGCACAAAGAAACGTCGCATTTTGAGAATCTCTCCCCCACTAAATTTTCTGCAGTTTGTCTCTGACGTAAAGGCGACTATGTCAGTATATAATAATAGGAAAATCCGGATCGCGAAAGGCAAAAAACTTATTATACACTAGCACAAATGTATACCACGTACTAACAATTTATTATACACTAGTACAGATGTGTACCACTTACAAACAATGTATTATACACTAGCACAGGTGTCTACCACTTACTGACAATGTATTATACACCAGCGCAGGTGTGTACCACTTACTGACAAGGTATTGTACGCTAGCATAGATGTGTACGACTTACTAACAATGTATTATACCCTAGGACAGATGTGTACCACTAACAGACAATATATTGTACACTAGCACAGATGTGTACCACTTCCTGACAATATATTATACACTAGCACAAATGTGTACCACTTGCTGACAATGTATTATACACTAGCACAGATGTGTACCACTTACTGACAATGTATTATACACTAGCACATGTGTACCACTTGCTGACAATATGTTATACACTAGCACAGATGTGTACCACTTACTGACAATGTTTTATACACCATCACAGATGTAGCACAAATGTGTACCACTTCCTGACAATGTATTATACACTAGCACAGATGTGTACCACTTACCAACAATGTATTATTCACTAGCACAGATGTGTACCACTTACTGACAATATATTATACACTAGCACAGATGTGTACCACTTACTGACAATGTATTAGACATTAGCACATGTGTAACACTTCCTGACAATGTATTATACACTAGCACAGATGTGTACCACTTACCAACAATATATTATACACTCGCACAAATGTGTACCACTTACCAACAATGTATTATACATTAGCACATGTGTACCACTTCCTGACAATGTATTATACACTAGCACAGATGTGTACCACTTACCAACAATGTATTATTCACTAGCACAGATGTGTACCACTTACCAACAATATATTATACACTAGCACAGATGTGTACCACTTACCAACAATATATTATA